>CAUJRU010000460.1:376495-638578 GCA_963277665.1 Viscum album
TGGGCATTCCTTTGGTGGCTGTTCTTTTTCATATGGTGATGTTAGGATATTGTTTTCTTGAGTCTTTGAGTGGTCGAATGTGGTGTTCTAGTGCCATGATATTGTATAATGTTTCCTTGGCTTCAAGGTTCATGAAGTAGTAGGTGGTTCGAGTTGCATATGGACTAGTGATGTTGTTCCTAGAGGAAGGTTTTCTTTATTGGATGGGTTCTTTCCAATAGCCTTTTGTGTTGCAGTAGCTATTTTGGTGTGAGTGGCTAGGAGGGTAGGGTTTTGTTTGGTGTTGGGTGGGATGACTATAATTATTGGTGTTTAGGGGAGCGGTGTTGTGGTTGGGTGGTAGGTGTATGGTTTGTGGTTTTATAAGGGTACAAGAAGGTGGGTTAGATTGATGGTGTTTATTGTAGGTGAGTTGAGTGGTCTGTTGTAGGGATTATGTGATTCTGAAACTATTAAATTTTGGTGAACAATACCAACAAATATTGGGTCATATTTCATAGGAGGGGTGAGGGATTTTAGAATCTGTACCTTCAGTGCAAATTCAAGAAGAAGATAATTCAATGTTCATTCCCTATGGAACAGAAACCCTTGATGCTCTCCACCATCTGGTGACGACGGCAGGTGCTATGCCGGCCCCTCCCCCCTGGTGGGGGAGAGAGAATCATCGTCCCCCGGGAGAGCTCGACCTTTTCGGCCTTTCTCCATCTCAGAGTTTCTTGCCCCATTTCCAAAAGATCTGATTTCCCCTAAGGTTCTAGACCTAATTGATGGATCTTTGAACCTTCCTCTTTCTTTATCTATGTTTACGGAATCCTCAACCTTGCTGAATCTTACCCTGGTTGCTCGGGTTAAACACAGAAGGCCTTCAGTTGACTATTTCGATCGTCTCATCATCATGTCTTGGGATCTCCAGGAACGAGCGGTTGTAGGCCTTTTTGACAGAAAACAAATTACGATTAGGTTTGATATGGGAGCATATCTCATACAAGCCTGGGCGAGGGCTCCTCGCATCTTCAATGGGCTTTGATTTATGCTTCTGTGTTGGTCATTCGATCTTCATATGAACCGCAACTCTCCTTCCACAGCGGTTTGGGTAAGTTTTCCTAAACTTCCTTTGTCGTTTCAAAACCCCTTTGTTATCCGCAAGTTGGGAAATTTGGTTGGTAGATTCCTTTTCTTTGATAGTCGCACCGAGGCTGTTTTCCACCTGGTAAACCCCCAGGTGTGTGTTGAAATGGATACATCTCGCATACCTTTTGAATTTGTTTGGATCTCGATTGGTGAAGAGTACAGTTGTAAACAAAGGGTGGTTTATGAAAGCTGGACTGAGTTTTGTGGATCTTGCAAGCAACTGGGTCACTCTTTTAAGGTCTGCCAACGTGGTCTTCTTCGACCGAGGGAGGTTTTTAGTAGTGGGAAAAATATTATTGTGAATTTTGAGGATGGTTCAAGGAGCAAGGTATTGGACAATGGTGTGAAGGTGGGTTTGGTTTCGACAACTGGGAGATTGACTAATGGAGGGGGATCTCATTTGGTTGGTTCAGTTGGGGAGGTCCTTTCCTATGGGTCCTACAAAGTCTCCTTAGATGATGGTCAGATAGTTGGGACTACAAGAAATAGGTTGAATCAGGATAAAGGGAAAGTTGCTCGGTCCTTTGATGGTTTGGGTTCAGAATAGGCCGGAGAAGAAGGGTCCCCTAGTAGTACGAAGGTGTTCAACTTGGACAGAGTTAAGGATGCTAAAGGACTTGACCCTTTGGCCAAAACTTTTTTATCCTTGAGTAACAGGTTTGAAGGGCTTGCTGAGGACAGGTCGTTTGCGATCCTGGAGGAGGAGGTTCTTGCTGGAGGTGTTGATAAAGAGGAAGCCCAGAAGAGTTTTCAAGTTGAATGCTTGAGGCTGGAACCAGCTATAGGATCTGTGGAGGACAAGCAGGATGCTTCTAGTGTTTGCGGGCCTGGACTTGCTTTGGAGGGTCTGCAGGTTGATTGTATGAGGCAGGACAAGATGGAGTCAGTTGCAGGATGTGTGGATCAGAGGGTGGGGGTCAGCTTCAGGCAGGTTGATCCTGCTTCTATGGTACAAGATCACTATGGGAAGGAATGTCTTGGTGGTGTTAATCATTCGGAGGGACTTCTGTTTGAAGGGAGGGGGTAAGAGTCAACTGGCATGGTTGTGGGAGATTCTACTTTGGTGGAAAGTCATCTACCATTGCTGGAATTTTCTACTCCAGTTTAGAATTTGGGTTTTTCTTCTAGGTGTCCCAAGTCCGTGGAAGGAAGGGAGAACTCTGGGTGAGGGAAATAAAATATGAGCGTTAATGTCAGCCACTCTTTCAGTGAAATTGTTCAAAGTGGAAACCAGAAGGTGAATCTAGGTGAAAGACCTCTATCTGCAACTCCGAGAAGGAGGCCAAGGAATGACTATTCATATCTTTCGCGGCCTATGAGGACTAGATCTGCCTCAAAACGGAACAACGAGGTGGTTATTGCTATTAGAAAGGGCAGTGGGGGTAAGAAGGCATCACCAGATATGTTCGCGCTTCACCATCTTAGAAATCGGATTAAAAGTAATAATTTTTGGAGGCATCCAGAGTGGGAGTAGGCTACTGGAGAAGACAAATCCTGCATGGGTTGCGGGGATGATTATGGGTATTATGATATGTAACCTTGTGTTGATCTGTGTTGTTTTTTGTTTTTGGTTCTCTTGTCTTTGTATGGGGTTGTTTGTGGGGCACCAAACACCCTTGACCTGGCTTTTATAAAATGAAAAAAAAATGATCTGAAGCATGATAATTCAATGTCCATAATAGATTTCCAAGCTCAAGAAAAGATAAAAATAATTAGATACAACATCTCTAATATAGAACCTGAAATATATTACCTCAATCTATAGAATAACATTTGGGGTAAACATAGTTTGAGGCCCTTGTAATATGGAATAGTCAGAGGAACAACCCTACATTTTAGGGTACAACAGTTCTTGCACAAAACATAGTGGTTTCAGTATCTAGTGAAATTACACAACCATAGAACAAAGAATAGAAAGAGGCTTTTATTATCAATCATGATGAAAATAAGAATCAAAGGTCTTTTACTGATGAACAAGTTAAAGACAATGATAAAATAAATCATCAAGATCGACTAGTAGTCTTTGACACTAAAATGATATTCCAAATCCAATCAATTTCTATCATAAATGATTACATAGACACGAAACTGTTTATTCATACTGATATTAAAGTGGTTTTTGAGATAGATTTCTTTGCCTCTATTTAGAAAATTGGAGATCAATCATATCCCATTGTTGATAGAGGACAATCATCTAAAGAAAAAGATGAACAATATTTTGATTCATTGAATACATAATGAAAGGATTTCTTGATAATTTTAAGAAGCAATGAGAATAAAATTCACGTTCTCACAGTGAATTAAAGGCTTTAATAAAATCATTTGATGATTTAAGAAATTAAACTATTAATGGATATGAGATTGAATCTGTACAGACTCATCTTACTAATCTATGAGATAATACAATTACAAGAAGTGATTTTGTTTTTTTATAAATGGATGACCAGTTTGGAAAGATCAATGAAGATTATATTTCTAAAATAGATTTTATAGATTTGAAAAGAAATTTTTGGAGTCACATTGAATATGTTAGAAGTTGTTCCAATCAATCTATAACCTCAAAATATACAACTCAAACCTCTTTAAATTTAGTCATAAGGTTTTAACCCAACATAGTTGTCATGAATAGTTTTAATGATTTATTCATACTCTTTAGTGCGACATCTTACAACTCAATGTGCTACAAGAAAATCAACAATATCTTATTGAGAAGCTAACTTTATGAGATCCTACCATCATGAATCGCCTCATTCTATTTGGATCATTTATTTATCTGTTTTTATGTTCAAAAGAATAATTTCAGGAAATTATGAATGTAAATTTGATTGAATGTTTAATGATTCATCCTGAAGCATGGCCAAATCACAGCATTACCACGGTGTGACCGCAGCGTGACCGCGGCATGTAACAGCCCAAGATTTTATAAAAAAATATTCTTTTTAATTTTATTAATGTCTTGTGTTGTACGCTACACCAAAAGGATCTTGCACAACACACATCCTTGACTTGTCTTGCATTACACGCAATCGCGACCTTCCTCGATAGCGTGTGTAGTACGCAATACCGAGTTTCACTAAACAACGATATGCTATAAAAATATTATTAAAACTAGCCGTTATGAATAGTAATAACCACTTTTTGAAATCCAGTAAATCTTATTTTTCAAAATGAACTTTATTTTTGGATTCGGAGTATCGAATTTAGCCTAAGGTGAAATTTTGGATAACTTTCATATTCTGATGAATAGTGAAAATTACTAAATTAAAATTAAAAACAACTTTTTTAATCGAAATAATTAATAGTGATACATCATTAATTTGAGTGGTTTTAATGTATATTTAGAATATATTTTTACAATTTAATACAATGTTGGTCATTGGATGTAATTTCACATTTAAACTAGACATAAACAAGTGTCAATCTTTTGATAGATATTGTTTCTTAAAAACACGCTGTTTGTTTTAACAGCGGGATTTAATTATAAAATTAATTAATGCAACTTATATGTTGAGAATTTTGTAAAATAGAAATCATTTTTGAATTCGGAATATCAATTATAGCTTAGGATGAAATTTTGGCATTTTTCTGAAAAACTTCAATTTTTGATGAATAGTGAAACCACTAAGTGGTAGGTTAAAAACTGAATTTTGCATAAAACTTAATTTTACCGCTTCTGTGAATGGAATTTCAAAAATCCGAGAGACACGGTTAATATAAAGGACTAAAATGTGGTTCAATGAGATGAAAATAATTTTTTGGTGAATAGTAACTTTTTCCCTTTTTTTACCGCGGTTAATAGTAAATAGGGTAACTAAGGGTAAATATGATATTAATATTACCCTAACACATGTCCTAATTCTATTGGACAAGTGTAATTCGACCAAAAACAATCTTAGGAATAAAATATGACCATTTAGGCCCACTTGGATTAGATTAGGACATTTATTATTAATTTATTTAAAGAAGGGTTAAAATAGTTAAAATCAAAGTTTAATAAGTAAAACATTTTTAATATGGGGTTATACATAAGATAAATTCGACTATAAATATTCATTAGAAAGCTAAAAAGATTTCCTACATGATGATATTTTATTTGTAATTTTTAGACATCAAATAATATAATTTATTTATGACACAAAGATGATGAAGTAATTATCTTATTAATGAAATATTGACATAATTGATGTTATAAACACCAAAATAAATGTAATTTGAGATTTTTTATGAATTACACTAATTTTCTAGGTTACTATGATATATTATTGTTGATTTAATCAACTTGGTTCGAACATATAATTCTGTTATGACTTTCACAAAAATCATATATCAAATAGTGTCAAAATTGACACAAAATAGTTTTTAAATCAAATATTATATTATTAATTGTTATTGTATTCCTAAAAATCTAAGGTTCGGCCAAATGACTTAGATAAGGATATATATTTTAATAACAAACAATTTGGGGTTCGTTTGGCATGTTATAGTAAGTGTATTAACCATATAGTGAAAGAAAACAAAAAGACACGGTAAAAGTAAAATTATTTAACTTAGAGTTAAATCTAATTGATAAGGTTAAAATAATACCCTAAACTTGTCTAAATCTTATTGGTTGATAGGATTTCGACCCATCCCCACTTTATCTTCGAAATAAGACCATTTTGAACCATTATAAACCGATTTTGACTTTAATATAAAATAATATTTTGAGATATTCCTAAGGTGCCCCTCTCCTCCCCTATAAAAGGACACCTCCTCCCACTCCTCCTCACACCAATTTGAGCACTCAAGCTCGGCAAACCCCTGCCAAAATCCCTTCTCCACTTCCCTAGCAACATCCTAGAGGTTCTGGTCTTCCTCAAAGACCAATTCTAGTGCCCTAAGAGGAGGTCTCAAAGAGGCACTTCAAAGAAGAGGTAATTACCGTTACCAATTCTTTCATCTTTATTTCTTCTTCCACTTCTTCTTCTTAGGTTGTTTCATTATGAAGTAATAACATCAGTATCAATAATATACTGATATGTTATTATGAAACAACCCTATTTCACCATCTATCCATCCTACGGAAAAAGAAATCACCGCGCGTGCGTACGTACGGAATACCGTCTCCACGCCGTGGTGTAATCTATTTTCCACCACCACCTTACATGGATGGGTATAATGGTGTAAAGAATAACTATACATAGTTATTAAAACATCATATTGATTCTGATATATTGTATAATCCACTCCAATTCAATTCAATATTTATAGAAATGATATCATCGCTCGTGCGTACGTACGGACTACCGTCTCCACGACGCGATGAGATTCATTCTCCATGTTAACCATTTAAGAATGATTATAATGTATATATAAGAAATAATAATGAAATATATGACATTATAAAGCTACTGGATTTATGTATATATATACATATGTATGTAATCTACTTACTTCCATTTCAAGACAATAAGGAAAGGAAAACAGCGTTCATGCGTACGTACGGACTACCGTCTCCATGAACGGTGTTTTTCATTTTATTTATCTACCTATTATATATATATATACTGAATATATATGATATATAAATCATATTTTATATTCTGGAAGTAAGTAAATCATGATATAAGTAATAATGATGTCAAGTCAAAACACCTACGATAAATGAAACGATTTTACCCAAAACACTTCTTTAACATGGAGTTTACAAAAGAACGGGTAATATAATGTCATAAGTGAACCATATATGATATCATAACAATGAATATGATTCTGTAATAAGTCAATAACATGATTTAAATCATTATACAGGAGGTTCGGACACTTACAAAGCAAGTCGGACCTAAGGTAAGGGAAATATCACAATCTCATTTTTATCCGAGATTGTTTATTCGTAAGTATTTACTGGGGTGTATTTTATCATCCACGTCCATGTTTCATCAATATGTGATATTATTTCCATCCACTTACAATTGTTTAAATCCATTTTTACCCTTCGGTGAGTTTTTAGTGAAGAATATGAAAGGAATCTTTTGTCGTTTTTCCGTACGAGGTACTTTTTGACTTTTCCGACAAAAGTACGAAGAATGTTTTTTTTATAACTTATACGGCATGAATATATTTTTAAAACATTATTTCCAAGAATCATCCTTTACAAGTTTTCATGTTTATTTTTAATCAACTTCTTTTATTTTAAAGTCTTATGACATGTTATGAAAGGAAAAATGTTTTTGAAGAAGAAAGGATATTTTCCTCAAGAATGGAGTTCAAGTGTTTTATCAAAATTATTTTCCATCTAAGATAATAAAGGGTTATGTTTTTATCCCTATTATTACATTGATTTGATTATGTTGTAAGTTAATTATTTTTATGAAGTCATTTACCTTATATGATTTGTTTTATGATGTCATGATGTTTCAAGAATCCCATTTTTATTACATGTGTTATGCGATGATGTATGATTCATGATTTATGTGGCACACATAAGAAAGGATTCATTATAAGATGGGTGGGACCTATATCTCCCTCCAATGCATTGGGTAAAGATTTCATATCTCATGAGATAGACATGGCTGGAATGGTAGGTTATACCGGTTCAGTGAAACAGGACTGAAACGAGGATTACTCGATTCAGAAAGGGACTTTGTCCACTAAGATAGTCTTGGCAATGAGTCTTGACTAACAAGAAATGATTCTCTATGATTATGTGTGTATGCCACAATGAGTAATGTTTTAAGTAAGGGTTTCATTTTCACTACTATGATTTATCCCATGTTATGAAATTATGCTCTCTTTTGCAGGTTAAGATTTCCAAAAATGTTATGTTATTATGAAAATTATGTGATTGATATTTCTTTTGTTTACCCTTACTGAGCATTTGAGCTCACCCTTTTATGTTTTCTTTTCCCCAGGATATAAAGAAAGGTTTTAGGTAAAAAAAAAAGGGATGACCTTTATGGGAGATATTGAAGATCTTTCCCCACGATTAGAAGATTACGTTCCGAGTTTCCAAAGACACTAAACTATTACGATCCTTTAGTGTGTGTTTTTGTTATGTACTAAGTATTCCGCAAATGTAATGTAATGTCCATGTACATCAGGATACGGGTCTCTACAGTTGGTATCAGAGGAAAGGTTTAGTCAACCTTTGGAAACTAGGATGCGAGAACTTTAGTGAGATCCCTAGAGATATTTCTAAGGTATGTCTAGGGATGTCTCTAAGGTTAAGTATACGTATAGGTTATAGTCCTAGAATTGCTCTAACGATCTTCGAATTTAACCTAAGATGTTAGATATTGAGGGTACTAACCTTTATTATGTTGTTTTCCATAGCATGATTTTTGCCTCTCACACAATTCTTTTGGGGTTTTAGACGATGGCTGGAACCCGAAGGAACCGTGTTAATGCGGAATGTGATGGCAATGCAATGATTGTACCCCTGAGCAACAAAACGATATAGGGAGCTGGAATGCAAAATCTTGTAGCCATGCTCACACAACTTTCTCAAGCTATGAATCATGCAGGACTTCCAAACGAGCAAAGGAAGGAGCAACATTCTGTTGAATCCTTCATGAGGCAGCGTCCACCTTCTTTCAGTGGATCTACTGATCCATTAGTTGCTGAACAATGGATTAGTACTACTGAAAAGATATTTTCAGTTCTTCAATGTTCTGAACATGATAAAGTCATCCTAGCAGTGTATCGTTTGGAAGGAGATGCTGATCAATGGTGGAATCTTTTTAAGAATACAAGGCAAAGGGATGAAATTGAGTCTATGGAATGGGATGAGTTCAAGAACTTATTTTTCAATAAGTACTTCCCTCGTATTCTTCGAACAAAGATGGAGAAAGAGTTTCTTGAACTGAAGCAAAGGGACGATGAATCTGTTGGTACCTATGAAGCAAATTTTACAAGACTTGCAAGGTATGCTTCTGGAATTATCATCCAACCTGAAAGTAAAGTTGATCGATTTTTCAGTGGCTTAAAACCAAGTCTTCGAAGGGCATTAGCTATAAGAGACTTCAGTAGCTATGAAGAAATTGTGCGTTGTGCTATCAAGGTAGAAATGGAAGTTGGTGTTACATATCCATCTCATGGTTTTGACAAGAAACGAAAGATGGAGTTCAAGGAGAAATCTCAGAATAATGGTGAAAAGAAGATGAATGTTTCCTTATGCACAAAGTGTGGAAAGAAGCATGGTGGAGATTGTCTAAAAGGGACAAGAAAATGTTTTAAGTGTGGAAAAGAAGGTCATCGAGCAGCTGAGTGTCGAAAAAGGGTTTCTAATGATGTGAATAAAGCAAACACTGCAGAGAACGCACCGCCAACACTTCAATGCTTCAAGTGCAAGGAAATGGGGCATTATGCTAATAATTGCCCTAATCCAAGGGTTAGTGATGATCAAAATGAGCAACCACTAAAGGCAAAGGACAAAGGGAAATCACATGCGATGACTATTGGCAATGTTGAATATGACAACGATGTGGTGGAATGATTAAGTGTTTATGTAATGGGATTCC
Source organism: Viscum album (assembly GCA_963277665.1). Lineage (NCBI taxonomy): Eukaryota > Viridiplantae > Streptophyta > Magnoliopsida > Santalales > Viscaceae > Viscum > Viscum album. The sequence continues at coordinate 386,125 of CAUJRU010000460.1, forward strand.
AAAATAATGTTGTATCATTGAGTATTGCAATATTTATTGATGTGGTATTCAAAGTGATTGAGATATTTTGATATGCGCATAATGAAGACGAGAAAATGAAATGTTTAATAGTATTCATGAGCTCATGATTGATATAAGGACTAAGTGATATCATGGTTTGAGTATATAGAATTTTGAGGATTTTGGTATATGGAAAGTATTAACTTTTAACTGCACTCATGTTTTCACTAAGGTATTCAAGAGAATACACGATTAAGGACTTTGAATGTTTGGAATGTGACCAACAAGACATATCTTATGATATGTGGGGATCAACGACAGTATTAAATCTCTGGTGATCGTTGTCACTATATTATGAGAGTGGACTGCAGTATTATGTATAAGCCTAAAGATTAGACTGGATTATGTTGGACATAAGTTAGTATTGTTTAAGGATAGAAGATTTTCGATATTATTGATGGGATGTTATAGTAACGTAGTTTTAGAAAAAGGGACAACCTGCAGGACGGGCGACAGCCCATCGCTTCGGACAAGGCTGTAGGAATCGAACCCACAACCGAAGTGCGACTGGCCTTTATCGCCTACCACTGACCTACAGGAAGTCCCTGTTTAGTAGAAACTAGTTTTATTATATTAAGCAGTATGATATATGAAGTATAAGTCCATTTTAGGAACCATATATGATTAATCTCACTATAGATCGATTTATGCATATAATTTTTGCTAACCTTTTGTTTGAGACAGATGGAATGACCCGTCATTCTATCACATGATCTGCTAACACTTCACGAATAACAAATTCAACTAAGAGATGAAGTGGAAATTGTTAAAGGCATGAACAACAGTGAGATTGTACCAAAATAAAGTAAGTATTTATTCTAATTCAAATTCTTTAACTTTAGGGAAATGATATTGAAAACCAAAAATGTTGTCCTAGTTCTCTTATACCTGATGAATCAGATGGTACCTTATATCATCACAAATCTATGGATTTGTGATTACTGGCTTTTCCATAGCCATGTTCTCTACCACTCTCCATCAGAACATGATGCTTAGATTTCTCTTCCATATCCATATTTTCACCTATGTGGAAACCCAGTGATTAGTTTATTTGGGTAATCGTTACATTTCATACTTTAGTTTTTAAAGCCAGGTTTTGGTATTCCCTTTTACTATGTGGGTTTCTATTAAAGAAACTTTCAAATAGTAAACCATTTATAACCCCGGCGAATTTCGAGGGCGAAATTCATTTTAAGGGGGGTAGAATGTAACAGCCCAAGATTTTATAAAAAAATATTCTTTTTAATTTTATTAATGTCTTGTGTTGTACGCTACACCAAAAGGATCTTGCACAACACACATCCTTGACTTGTCTTGCATTACACGCAATCGCGACCTTCCTCGATAGCGTGTGTAGTACGCAATACCGAGTTTCACTAAACAACGATATGCTATAAAAATATTATTAAAACTAGCCGTTATGAATAGTAATAACCACTTTTTGAAATCCAGTAAATCTTATTTTTCAAAATGAACTTTATTTTTGGATTCGGAGTATCGAATTTAGCCTAAGGTGAAATTTTGGATAACTTTCATATTCTGATGAATAGTGAAAATTACTAAATTAAAATTCAAAACAACTTTTTTAATCGAAATAATTAATAGTGATACATCATTAATTTGAGTGGTTTTAATGTATATTTAGAATATATTTTTACAATTTAATACAATGTTGGTCATTGGATGTAATTTCACATTTAAACTAGACATAAACAAGTGTCAATCTTTTGATAGATATTGTTTCTTAAAAACACGCTGTTTGTTTTAACAGCGGGATTTAATTATAAAATTAATTAATGCAACTTATATGTTGAGAATTTTGTAAAATAGAAATCATTTTTGAATTCGGAATATCAATTATAGCTTAGGATGAAATTTTGGCATTTTTCTGAAAAACTTCAATTTTTGATGAATAGTGAAACCACTAAGTGGTAGGTTAAAAACTGAATTTTGCATAAAACTTAATTTTACCGCTTCTGTGAATGGAATTTCAAAAATCCGAGAGACACGGTTAATATAAAGGACTAAAATGTGGTTCAATGAGATGAAAATAATTTTTTGGTGAATAGTAACTTTTTCCCTTTTTTTACCGCGGTTAATAGTAAATAGGGTAACTAAGGGTAAATATGATATTAATATTACCCTAACACATGTCCTAATTCTATTGGACAAGTGTAATTCGACCAAAAACAATCTTAGGAATAAAATATGACCATTTAGGCCCACTTGGATTAGATTAGGACATTTATTATTAATTTATTTAAAGAAGGGTTAAAATAGTTAAAATCAAAGTTTAATAAGTAAAACATTTTTAATATGGGGTTATACATAAGATAAATTCGACTATAAATATTCATTAGAAAGCTAAAAAGATTTCCTACATGATGGTATTTTATTTGTAATTTTTAGACATCAAATAATATAATTTATTTATGACACAAAGATGATGAAGTAATTATCTTATTAATGAAATATTGACATAATTGATGTTATAAACACCAAAATAAATGTAATTTGAGATTTTTTATGAATTACACAAATTTTCTAGGTTACTATGATATATTATTGTTGATTTAATCAACTTGGTTCGAACATATAATTCTGTTATGACTTTCACAAAAATCATATATCAAATAGTGTCAAAATTGACACAAAATAGTTTTTAAATCAAATATTATATTATTAATTGTTATTGTATTCCTAAAAATCTAAGGTTCGGCCAAATGACTTAGATAAGGATATATATTTTAATAACAAACAATTTGGGGTTCGTTTGGCATGTTATAGTAAGTGTATTAACCATATAGTGAAAGAAAACAAAAAGACACGGTAAAAGTAAAATTATTTAACTTAGAGTTAAATCTAATTGATAAGGTTAAAATAATACCCTAAACTTGTCTAAATCTTATTGGTTGATAGGATTTCTACCCATCCCCACTTTATCTTCGAAATAAGACCATTTTGAATCATTATAAACCGATTTTGACTTTAATATAAAATAATATTTTGAGATATTCCTAAGGTGCCCCTCTCCTCCCCTATAAAAGGACACCTCCTCCCACTCCTCCTCACACCAATTTGAGCACTCAAGCTCGGCAAACCCCTGCCAAAATCCCTTCTCCACTTCCCTAGCAACATCCTAGAGGTTCTGGTCTTCCTCAAAGACCAATTCTAGTGCCCTAAGAGGAGGTCTCAAAGAGGCACTTCAAAGAAGAGGTAATTACCGTTACCAATTCTTTCATCTTTATTTCTTCTTCCACTTCTTCTTCTTAGGTTGTTTCATTATGAAGTAATAACATCAGTATCAATAATATACTGATATGTTATTATGAAACAACCCTATTTCACCATCTATCCATCCTACGGAAAAAGAAATCACCGCGCGTGCGTACGTACGGAATACCGTCTCCACGCCGTGGTGTAATCTATTTTCCACCACCACCTTACATGGATGGGTATAATGGTGTAAAGAATAACTATACATAGTTATTACAACATCATATTGATTCTGATATATTGTATAATCCACTCCAATTCAATTCAATATTTATAGAAATGATATCATCGCTCGTGCGTACGTACGGACTACCGTCTCCACGACGCGATGAGATTCATTCTCCATGTTAACCATTTAAGAATGATTATAATGTATATATAAGAAATAATAATGAAATATATGACATTATAAAGCTACTGGATTTATGTATATATATACATATGTATGTAATCTACTTACTTCCATTTCAAGACAATAATGAAAGGAAAACAACGTTCATGCGTACGTACGGACTACCGTCTCCATGAACGGTGTTTTTCATTTTATTTATCTACCTATTATATATATATATACTGAATATATATGATATATAAATCATATTTTATATTCTGGAAGTAAGTAAATCATGATATAAGTAATAATGATGTCAAGTCAAAACACCTACGATAAATGAAACGATTTTACCCAAAACACTTCTTTAACATGGAGTTTACAAAAGAACGGGTAATATAATGTCATAAGTGAACCATATATGATATCATAACAATGAATATGATTCTGTAATAAGTCAATAACATGATTTAAATCATTATACAGGAGGTTCGGACACTTACAAAGCAAGTCGGACCTAAGGTAAGGGAAATATCACAATCTCATTTTTATCCGAGATTGTTTATTCGTAAGTATTTACTGGGGTGTATTTTATCATCCACGTCCATGTTTCATCAATATGTGATATTATTTCCATCCACTTACAATTGTTTAAATCCATTTTTACCCTTCGGTGAGTTTTTAGTGAAGAATATGAAAGGAATCTTTTGTCGTTTTTCCGTACGAGGTACTTTTTGACTTTTCCGACAAAAGTACGAAGAATGTTTTTTTTATAACTTATACGGCATGAATATATTTTTAAAACATTATTTCCAAGAAGCTTCCTTTACAAGTTTTCATGTTTATTTTTAATCAACTTCTTTTATTTTAAAGTCTTATGACATGTTATGAAAGGAAAAATGTTTTTGAAGAAGAAAGGATATTTTCCTCAAGAATGGAGTTCAAGTGTTTTATCAAAATAATTTTCCATCTAAGATAATAAAGGGTTCTGTTTTTATCCCTATTATTACATTGATTTGATTATGTTGTAAGTTAATTATTTTTATGAAGTCATTTACCTTATATGATTTGTTTTATGATGTCATGATGTTTCAAGAATCCCATTTTTATTACATGTGTTATGCGATGATGTATGATTCATGATTTATGTGGCACACATAAGAAAGGATTCATTATAAGATGGGTGGGACCTATATCTCCCTCCAATGCATTGGGTAAAGATTTCATATCTCATGAGATAGACATGGATGGAATGGTAGGTTATACCGGTTCAGTGAAACAGGACTGAAACGAGGATTACTCGATTCAGAAAGGGACTTTGTCCACTAAGATAGTCTTGGCAATGAGTCTTGACTAACAAGAAATGATTCTCTATGATTATGTGTGTATGCCACAATGAGTAATGTTTTAAGTAAGGGTTTCATTTTCACTACTATGATTTATCCCATGTTATGAAATTATGCTCTCTTTTGCAGGTTAAGATTTCCAAAAATGTTATGTTATTATGAAAATTATGTGATTGATATTTCTTTTGTTTACCCTTACTGAGCATTTGAGCTCACCCTTTTATGTTTTCTTTTCCCCAGGATATAAAGAAAGGTTTTAGGTAAAAAAAAGGGATGACCTTTATGGGAGATATTGAAGAACTCTCACCACGATTAGAAGATTACGTTCCGAGTTTCCAAAGACACTAAACTATTACGATCCTTTAGTGTGTGTTTTTGTTATGTACTAAGTATTCCGCAAATGTAATGTAATGTCCATGTACGTCAGGATACGGGTCTCTACACGGCATGACCGCGGCGTGACCGCGGCATGTGGGCCTGGTCCAACGACATCCGCGGGGCATCATCTTCCGGCCTGGAGCGAAGGGAGTAAGAGGTGGCGGGGAAACATTCCAGTCGTCGCCCCGTCGGCAGAAATTGTGATTAGTCAGTCTCAACATTGATCCCAAGACTCATGGAATACTATCACTACGAACTGTTGCGGGTTGTCATCCTGGAGTAGGGCCAAATCACGGCGTGACCACGGCGTGATTGCGGCGTGACCGCGGCGTGTTGGCCTGGTCCAGCGACATCCGCAGGGCAGCATCATTCGGGTAGTTGCGAAGGGAGCGGGAGGGGTCGGGGCAACATTCCAGTCATCGCCCCACCAACAGAAATTGTGATTAGTCAGTCTCTACATTGATCACAAGACTCTTGGAATACTATCACTGCGAACCGCTGCGGGGTGTCATCCTAGAGCAGGTCCAAATCACGGCATTACCGCAGTGTGACCACGGCATGACTGTGACGTGACCACGGCGTGACAGCGGCGTGTCAGTTTGGTCCAGCGACATCCGCGGTGCAGCATCTTCCGGCCAGGAGCGAAGGGAGCGGGAGGAGGCGAGGCAGCATTCCGGTCATCACCCCGCCGGTAGAAATTGTGATTAGTCAGTCTCAACATTGATCACAAGACTCATGGAATACTATCACTGTGAACCGCCGTGGGGTGTCATCCTGGAGCAGGGTAAATTCACGGCATTACCGCGGTGTGACCGCGGCGTGACTGCGGCATGACTGCGGCGTGACCGCGGCGTGACCGCGGAGTGATGGCAGTGTGACGGCGGCGTGACGGCGGCGTGACCGCGGCGTGACCGTGGCGTGACCGTGGGCGTGACCGCGGCGTGACCGTGACTTGACCGCGAAGTGACCGCGGCGTGTTGGCCCAGTCTAGCGACATCCGCAGGGCAGCATCATCAGGCCAGGAGCGAAGGGAGCGGGAAGAGGCATATGAAAGACTCAATACAAATCTAAACATGATACAAATAACTATCACTACTCTTTGGTTTAGAATACAGCGCACCTCCGTTGAAGGGGTTTTATTATAAAATCATGGCATTGCTTTATCACACAATTTATTTAATTATATTTAACATTTATTCTAAAACTCATTCAGCACAAATCAAATGCAATAATTTAAGCAACTGGATCAACATAACTATCACTGTGAGTTTTCGCAGATAGCGCACCTCCATTGGAGGGGTTTTATTATAAAAACATGACTTTATCAAATGAAACAATTATATTAAAGAACACTTATTCAAGATATGCAATTCAATATAATTGAGCCGAATAAATAATTAAGCTAAATTAAATTTAAAGCATTCTTGAATTAAAGAGGCTAGAAGTGGGATCATACTTCAAGGTGGAACCCAACCATCCACTTCGTCTTTTGGAGCTTTCTAACTAAAAGTTGTTGCTCCCCCACTGGGTATACGCACCTTCACACATTAAATTTATTTTACAGAAACCTTCAAATTAAAAGGGAAATGTATCACATACAATTTAAAGAGGAAGGTGGAAAACATAAAAAACATTGAAAACAAAGTAGAAACATGAACCTGAATGTTTGTTTATGCTTCCAACAACAGTATGATTCGATCTTTCAACAGGTGCATGAGGTGTTGTCCAGCTTTTTTCATGCCCAGAAAACACAAGAAAAATTGTATTAAATGTTAAAATAACTAAAGGAAATAAAGTAAAATAAAAGGGAAAATAATTTTTAGGTTTCAAACCCCAAACATGGGTTGTTGTTAACCTGTCCACAGTTGGACAGTTCCAGCAGGTCAACCCCAGTCCATTTGTGGGTGTGGTCATCAGAGTAGGAACCACCTCATCTTGTTTCTATTGAGTGTTGATTGTAGTTCCCCTTGAACTTCAACTTGAGTGAAGTCAATATGATGTCCATTAAGACCTCTCAGTAGATCTTCTCGGTATGCACCCCCTTAGCATCAACCAGACTACTTAAGTGACAATTCTTATACAATAATCAACCTAAACCCAAATGTTTAATGAGATATAACATAGAAGCAGAGTCATGTATATAAGAGTTCATAAAGTAAAAATGTTAAAGCCATGAATTATTGGTCTAATACCAGCCAAATAAGCATAATGAATGAACTGTTTAATCGCGAACCACAAACAAATAGTAAAAATGAAATATGTCATATCAAAGTTTTTAATCCAGATAATGGTATTTACATATTTATCAGGAATTTCAATATGGACAGCCATATGAATGAATAATGAGAAAATACACCTCTCAACATTACAGTTGTAGTATGGTAATAAGAAATAAATGGACATGCCAAAATGTTACCTTCGAGCAGTAGGGAGCATTAAGAGTAAATTGCCTTAAGAGTACATTGTCAAATAAATTAGTCTTATGGATGGTAAAATTGACGACGTTAACATGTCACCTGCCTTTTAGAATAGTAAGTAGTGGCCATATTTTACCTGTTTTGGCCAGTAGGATTGAAGGATTCTTGTATTTATATAGCCCATCTATTACACTAATATGCTAAGAATCATTTCTCATTGATAACAGAACAAATAGCAGTTTATCCAAAATGGAAAATGAATGTAAATAAATTAAAAGATGAATATAAATAAAATGATTTAAAGGAAAAGTATAAATAATTTTTCTATGTTATAAAATGTTTTCATTTTGTATATGCCGAGTTTTTGTATAACAAAAACATTTAAGAAACTATAAATGCATTTATAAGAAAGATCAAGATCCATATAGAAGTAAAACTGCCTTATCTTGGTAATCCATAGTTTCAAAAATGAAAATTAGAAATTCATATTGAACACTTGCCATAAATCTATTAAATAAAAGGAACACTAAAACTAATTATCAAAATACAGACCTTCATATCCAAAAATTTATGTCCCCTGCCCCTGCCCCCTGCCCCCTTGCCCCCTGCCCCCCTCCACCCTGCCCCCTTGCCTGCCCAGCCCCCCCTGCACCCCACTGCCCCACTCCACCCTACCCCCTGCCCCCCTGCCCCCAGCCCCCTCCACCCTACCCCCCTCCACCCTGCCCCCTAGCCTGCACAACCCCCCTACACCCCCACCCCTCTCCATCCATCCCCAGTTGCTAAATAATGTTTTTGTATTATGTACAAGTGTTTTATGAACCTAATTTTCCTATGATACTAAACATTTAGATCCTTGAATGTATTATTATGTTAATTATCTTAAAAATTTTATAATAGACATGTATATATAGGTTGGTTTTCTATATAATGACATCCTAATATCCCTTTACATGGTTTTACATGAATATGATAACAAATACCACTATAAGAATAATACATTATTGAGTACATATCATTGTATAAATTAAAATTCCAACACCTAAGGAATATTGAACTTTCTCCATGTATTGGCACCCTTCTTCCTTTGTGAGTTCTTATTCTTTGGTCAAGTTGAAGTGCAAGATGGTTAGTCACTATTTCTCATCTATTCATGCCCAACCTTTTGATGATCCTATTGATATGTTCCTTCTGGGATATTACTAAATCTACATTCTTATTATCTATTTATGTACTTATCCAAAATATCATCTCTAATTTCTTGGGGTTTTTCATCTCAAAACCTCCAAAATATTATCCATAGACTTCTAAATCATTCAATCATATAGTCAAAGTAGAAACATGTAATTGAAATACAATATGAAATTTATGAAGGTACCATTATCCCATTTATTTCAGTAGAAGTAATTATCTATATTGCAACTATCAAAGCCTTCATCAGTGATAAATGATTCAAATTTCTGATTCCACTATCACAGTACTTGCTTTATACTATACAAGATTTTATACAATATACAAACCAAGTCATGGATCCCAATTTCTGGTACTCATATTGGTTGTTTCATGTTGATTTATTCCTTTAACTCACCATGAAGCAAAGTTGTCTTGATTTCCAACAAATCTAGAAGTATATTTTCCAATTCCACCATACTTAGAATTGTTTAGATGATATAATTCTTATATTTAGTGAGAATATTTCCAAAAAATAAAAATTTTCATTCTACTAATAACACATTATTACCATCCATAATTTTTATCATTTATAAACATCATTCTATTAATTAATTTAGTAAACCCACTTATATTCAAGTTCCTTTTTACCCACCTAAAGTTAAACTATATCTAATTTTTTTTAACTTCAAAGAATCCATCTTTTTATTCATGGAATATTCCACTAATTTGAATAAAAAATCATAGTTTAATTTGGATTTTCATATTTCTATTCATTCAATAGAAGTATATAATTCATTTTAACCCCATACCTTGGAACCAGTCTCCTAATTTAGGTTGATCTCATAAACTGAATCATATGTTCTAAACTACTCGACTTAGTTATTCCTACATGTATACACCACAACATCTACCAAACACTAACATCATTATATGGTAGAATTCAATGTATAAACCAAGAATAAAATTTACATCTAAAATTTACCTCAATATCAGTATCATCAAAACCATCACGACCCTCATCATCTCCTTTAGAAACACAAACATCATCATCTCCTCCTCTCAGAAAACCATCATAATCAACATCTGCATTGGCATATGCACCTAAATCAATGGAAGGAGCATAAGAATCCTTATAAACTGAACACAAATAAATGAGAATACATTTAATTATTGAAAACACATTTAATTAATGAAAACATAAAAAGGTTATCACTAAAATCAATAAATCAATACAGATTTATTTTACTCACAGAAAATCATAAAAAATGTGAAAATATAGCAATGCCAATAATTTTAATGGAATTTGAGGGAATAAAACAATGAATTACATATACAAATTTATGAAATTTCTAATTCGATCACTCCTCCACACATAGTTTATTGAACTAAAAGGCAATGCATTGTCTATTGGACTTCCTAAAAATGAGAAACACCTAATGAATATGAATTTCATAGCCCTATCAGCTCATCCAAAAAAAATTCAGATAGTTTAAATTGTATAAACTACGCCGTCATTTGGCTATAACAATTCCTATTAATATAGTTTTGGAACGGTTAGATCTATGTAAGAACTCCTTTATTTCCTGAATCTCTTTATCTAGAGGTACACAACCTTGGAAAATTTCTGATTTAGTTGCTCGTCTTGCTACTATTTGGGAATTTAATGACTTCAAATGCATTGCGTTAAGAAGAGGTTTTTTTCACTTGTTGTTTCCCTCTGCTGAATTAAAGGGTAAAGCATGGAGCTTTGGTTCCATAAATTTGAAGCCAGGAACCCTTAGGATACATTAATGGAAGCTAAATTTTAGTCTCTATGATTTTAAAGACACTTTTTCCCAGGTATGGATAAAGATTTATGGTTTAAATTGGGTTTTGTGACATTTTGAAATTCTTTATGACATCACCTCTGCGATGGGTATTCCAATCCGGATGGATTTGGCTACTGAAAATGTTAGATATGGTCATTTTTACAGAATTTTAGTTGATGTAGATTTAAGTTCTACCATGGTTGATAAGGTAGTTCTATCCACACCACAATATGAAATTAATCTTCATATTGTGTATGAAAAGTTGCCTTTGTATTGTGAAGTCTGCTGTATGATTGGACATTCAAGGTCCAACTGTCATTCCAATATTTTTTTTACTAGATGAATGTTGAAGGGGAATGATGAGGCTCATTTCCGAGAAACAGAATGTAATAATTTCCCCAAGGGACTGATGTCCAATCTTTGGAACAAGCTGCAAATGAGATTTCTCACAGCTCTGCCAACAGACTGTTAATCTCTGAAAATGTTTAGACAATGTCTTAGACTGAACATATGATCAAGGATCATAGTAAAATCCCCAAGTTGTACTCCACCTATGTCATCCTGAAAGATTTAGAGCCTCTTGATTTTCAATTGATTGATAGAACCAATGTCACTTGGGATGATTTAGTAGAAGAAAGTGACTCACCTGAAGTGGACCTGTCTTTCTAAGATGTGATGACTAAAGACATGAACCAAGATCAAAATGAGACAGAATATGGGGATAGTAAAATAGAGGTAGTGCTTCTAGCAAAAACTGAGGCTGATGATGGAATTAGGCATGAGCAAACTGCTTTTTCTTCAAAATGCAGAAAAGTGAAGCACAAGTTAGAGACAGTGACCTCAAGTAAGGTTAAGAATATAAACACAAACAAGGAATCCAAAGAAGTGACTACTAACAATGGAAATTCAAAGGTCCCCTTCCCTACCAAGTCCAAGGAATCTATGAAAAAGGATGATGTTTCTAGCCCTTCAATGGACTTACAGCAAACACAAGTTGCGACTTCAAAAAAATCTTGTCTCCTGAAACCTGCTCCTACAGTGGGTAGTGGAGTTAAAAAATTTCCTACAACTGACAGGGTGTTGCATGTTCCTATAAATCTACAAGTTTTGAGTTTGATAATTAACCCTCCTATGGTGGGAAGTGAAGTTAATAACTCTACTGCAGAATTTGGACCCAAACTGGTGCCCAGTGCTCACCCTGATAGTACTCTTGCTGGAACTTCCATATGAGTTCATGGCATGGATGTTCAACCCACTTGTGTGGAATATAATTTTCCCATCTATGAGTAGTTACTTGAGAAGTTTAAGATACTCAGCACAATGGAAGGGGTGATTCCCACCCAAAGTCATCCATCTCAGAGTTGAAAGAATCTGAGGCTGAGAATCCATCCTGATTCTGATATGATGAAAGAGTTAACTCCTTCTTGAGAGGAGGAAAATTCTGCTCTAAAAAAGGGTTCCCTTCTGGAACCCATCTCTATTTTGGATGTTTCCAAGCCAATTGGACAAACACACAATGTGACGGAGTCAACTACAATGCCTCCTCTAGCAAGAGAGGCACATACACCTATGAATAATGTTGAACTGTTGAGATTAAAGTTTTCTACCTCTCTTACAAGCAGCGCCCCGCCTCAAGCATCGAGGACCCGGACAAACAGAAATGTTTGTACTCATAACACTTTTGAAATCATTTCCTCACTTAGCAGTGATGATGATGGGAATAAAATTGACAGAGTGAATAAAGATGAAACCATAAAGACTGATGTTGTTATGGAGAACCTTAATGATGCTGATGGTGAAGGTCCATGGATAAAAGCCAGGGATGGGAGGAGAGGTCAGAACTCCCGTGGTAGGGGTGGAAGACTTCCTTTTCATAGTATGAATACCCTCTCTAAAATGGGATGATGTCTTTTTAAGTGTTTTGTTCTTGTATTTCCTCTGAAATTTCATCTTTTTCTTTATAATTTAAATAAAGAGGCCTTTGTGCCCTTAAAAAATTCCTATTAATGTAGAGATTATAGTCAACTACTCTCATAAACCTCAAAAAAATTGAACATTTTCAGGCCTTGAGTTCCAAGATACATGTACTTGTTTTAAGACACAAAAATAATTCATAAAAATGCACAATTTATTATCATCATCATTTATTTGAAATCCACATAGTTGACCAATTTAAACTTCCTTAAAAAAACTCTAATGAGAAAAGAATACTTGTTATTATATACATTAGATATACCTTGATATTCTCTATATAAATATGGTAAGAAACAATTTTATAACCTCAATACAATCAATTGGTGAAAATATTTTATCTACAACCGCCCTACCAATCAATGAATATCCCTTTTAAAAAATTTTGACTATGAATTTTATAAGTTCTCTATTTTCATTAAGCATATTTCTGAATACTTGTTTCGTAAATATGATATTTTCATCTATTGTTTGTGGAAAAAAATTCTATGTGTCATTATTTTCTGCCTAGTTTAACTCCTCATTCTTATCTTTAGTCCAATTTTAATCATTGGATGCTTAATCAAATATTTTTTACTCAAATAAATATAAGAGGGCATTTCTTTTAATTCCATACATCCTCCTAGTTTATAATACAACATATTTGTCTCCCAAAATGATCTCTTCATCAATATGTTTAGTTCTAGTAAATCTATTAGGTGTAATTGGAATCTTCATTTCTTTTTATTTCACATATTCATCAAAAAATTATATGTTGAAGTCCTCACTACCCCTAAGAGACTCTCTAGGCTCTTGTAAAGATTCACTTTTCTCTATATTATCTTCAATGCTCCTGTCATAGATTCCTTTTTCTTTCCTATCCATTATTACATATTTTATTTCCAAAATTTTAATGAGAATCATACTAAAAAATCTATAAACCTTGCTTCTTAAGGAATATATATGAAATATAACTTAATCGTGTTATTTCTATACTTTTCTTGATTCCATTCCATGTTACGAATATAGAACTTACTACTAAAGACTCATAAATACTTCAATGTTGGTTTCCTTTTATACCTTAGTTCAGAAGGAAACTTTTTTTATACCTTGTAATACCACTAGAGATCACCATAGTTTGTGTTATATTATTGACTGTTCTACTTTACCTCTCAACCACCCCATTCTATTAGGGTGTCTACATTACAGTAGCTTGTTGAGCATGATCATACTTCTCTATATACTTCCTAACAAAATAATAAGTGAATTCAATTCCATTATTATTACTTGGTACTTTGATATTCATTCCAAATCATGGTGTGAATCTAAGGTTAAATTTTCAACCATATAAACATATCATTGTACTCTATTTAAAGCACTGACATTTTCTAACCCAATCATATTGGTTCATCACAAGCCGTCTTGATCCGGATGATGATGCCTAGACTCCAAACGTCACTACATTTTCAGAACATTCAATTCCCAATCCCCCAATTTCAGGAGGCACATTATTTTAACCATTATAGACCAATGAATTAAACTCTTGAAACATGGTGAAATTCTTAGGTCTGGGCCTCCACCAACTAGACTACCATCAAGCCCTGTCGCTAGCTTTGGCATAACCATGATTTAACACATTTGGATCATCAAAACCACCCCAATTACAAAAACTAGTTTGATTCCCTCATTTGGGTCATTAGTCGATCAACCGCATGTCATGATTTCAATAAGAACCAATTAATTTTCAAATCTAAAGAAACCTTGGATCTTTACTATTTCCACTCAACCCAAATGCCCATGTTCAGAATCTTATCTCCAAGAAAAACCAACTCAATTTAGGTACTCATTGGGTCGTTGGAACCTAATTTCCATTTGAAATACCTACCTATTGGTCTTCCAAAACCAGGACTCTACCCTCATGGGTTTATATTTCCCATGACTGATGTCACTCTCTCCACTATAGGATAACCCTTGTCACAACATCACTTGATCAAAATCCAAGCACCACAACCCACATCCTGTCTATCCCCAAACATGATGACTGGATTCATCCAAAACCCATGCATTCCTAAGAGATAACCAAAAAAATACTCAATACCCATTCTTGGTGAATGATAATTTCATTCTTGGCATGTGATGAGTTTTTTAGGAAAAAAATATTATCACCTAACACACCATCCATTGGTGCACTCACCACCACATGGATTTACTTAAAATTTCTCCACAAGAAACACCTCAAAGATCCAAATCTAAATCTATATACCACTTCTCCCAAGACATTATCAAATCAACCTTGGAAACACTTTTCCTTAACCAAGATCTGGTATAACTGTTCCCAATATATTTCCAAAGAGTCCTTTTTCATAGGGCACTTCCTCCGTTTCATTTGAAGCTATGGGATACCTCACCTATGAGAATCTCGCTAAAATTTCCATCGATCATATACCCTATGTAATCTAACACTGATTAAAAAATACACAACTTCCATGCAAGAATTGCTTGTTCTTACTCAACTTATGTTAAAGTCAATAGGTGTACGCTCCTGTACCACCCAGTTGCAACCCATCTCACAGCTCCGGAAGTCATGTCACAAATGAACTAGGATCACATGCCTAATTAAAAATATGATCACTCCTCTTGGATGTTAGTTCCATGAAACCCAAGATTAGAATCAGTTGAACCACCGATCTAGAGAAGGGAAAACATGAGACCTAAATACCACATTGGATCCGAAAATCAGAAAATACCTGGTGAGGCAAGGAGTGCAGTAGGCAGGGATTTCGCATGAGAAATTGAAGAAGGGTGGATTTTTCTAGGGTCCCCTGAGTGGGGTCAGTGATAAATCACAGGAGAAGGATGCCAATATAGGACTTGGTTCGACTGAGAAATCGAGAAGGTGGGGTCGCTGCGTCGGAGGAGAAGAATCAGGGGTGGCTGCGTGGAAGGAGGATCCCGAGAGGTGGAGTGGCCGTGTCTGAGCCGGTCAGGGCAGTGTTGAAGCCGTGTTAGGGCAGCTTCCGAGAAGGAGAATCTTGGTGAAGTGGGGCGGCCGCATCGGAGGCACGTCTTCAGAGGAGGTGGGGAGTCCGCGTTGGAGGAGCAACGACAAGGATGTGGAGCGGTCGCGCCGTAGGAGGATGATTGTGGGGAGGTTGGGTGGCCCGTCGGAGGAGGAGGATCGCAGAACGTCAGGGATAAGAGTCATGAGGAGGAGGGGTGTGAGAGGGTTATCGTAAATTGGGGAGTGGGGTGGTTTAATTTCCACGGACAATGAAATTGTTGTGTCTGCAAACAGGATTTAGCCACGTTTCCTATTATTGGTGGGTATAGCTCCATAGTTGTACCTCTAAATTCTAGTAGTGTCTGGATAATGTCATTTGTATATCACATCAAAATAATATGAAAGAAAAAAATAAATAATCAATTAATAAATGAATACATGTATACTAAATAATAATGATTTAACAATATAAATAATAATCACTTATTTCAGGTGGTCGAATGCTGTCCAACATAAGTCTATATGTGTGGACGTCGTGTCTAGGGGAATCTGAATGTCGATGTGTCTGACTGCACCTATAGATAATATTGTTATATTTACATTTCATAATATAATGTTATAAAATTAAGTTAGTCATTATAAGTAAGTAATAACATACCAACATCCACGTGGAGCCTCTGCTACAATATCTACTAGAAATTGCGCACGAGCATGTGAAGCTAAACGAGGGATGTGATCTCATACCCACATATGTAGAAGAACCATTAATCGCGTGATCTGCATCGTATCGACGCGACATGCAATGCATGGTACCCTATATTTATATTCTAGACTAGAAAACCCCCAGCTATTCCGGCCTACCTCATCCAAATCCTCCAAAAAAGTTAAATACATCAGATGTACAAAATTAGTGAAGTGATCAACAAAAAGGGTTCCATCGATCATCCCCAAAATATATGCACATGAAAATCACAACACATTGATCTCATCATCATCCTCTGCTAAATGTGTCAAGTGATTGTCTAAAAAATGCATACGCAATATACCACCAATGATGGTCCGACCATAATTGGAGACCTCTATGCCCAGTAGTCTATGAACAAGCTCTGGAAAATCTACTCCAACTCGACCTGTCAGAGTCACACCGTCAATGGGGAGGCCCAATAGAATGGTCACATCCTATAGGGTAATAGTCATCCCCCCTTTCTAAAATGGAATATATGTGACTCTGGTCTCTATCTCTCTACATGTGCAGCAATGAGCTGATGATCAAGTAAGGTGAATTAGAACATCTATACGCCCTAGAATCTAGTGCGATGAAGATGAGGGATGATATCGGTAGGTGGTGCGGTATGATGGAAATGGTGAGAATTGTGTACACTCCATAGAGGCATATGACGTCCCTCTAAAATCAGTCATGATACATGAGTATCTTGGGTTGTGAGCAATGTAAAACTTTCAATCTACACAAATGATATCATTGTTAATTTTTTATAGTGAATTCAATAAACAATTTCAATTTTTTTTTAAAATCAACTATAAGAAAATAAAAAATGATTATGTTCGTATTTTCAAGTTATGCTTGATTTCTCATGTGTGAATTAGTGTCGGTTACATGTGGAACCATGACATATTAATTTTTGGTCTTTGTTTATTTTTTAATAGTTTTAGTATCACAAAATGCTTTATTATAGAATCAAAAAATGAGACAAACTGATATTGAAACATGTCAGAATTAGAGCAAGTCATAAATAAAAGGATTCAATACTGAAATGTCCATATACAAAAAAAAATATAAATATTCACGATACAATACACACATGAAATCATGGATGATGGGATGTGGAGCTCTGTACTGCCACTTAGGGACATCTTTTATGAGTATGTCCTTTTGTGTGAAAAATATTGCATCTTATTCTCCCTCCTCGACATCGAGGAAAATCCATCTCATTTATGATTTGAGTTGACTTTGGTCTTTTTTGGGGCTATAGAAGCCAATAATTTAAAAAATGATAGACATTAAAAAAATCATAAATGAAAACAAAACCAAATTCTGAAACATGGAAATATGAGGGATGATGGTCGGCTGATCAGCAGGTAATGAGATAGAATAAAAGTCACCTGTAGGAATCCAAGTTTCACTATAATAGTTAACCAAAGTGCTCATGTGATACACCATCTCAACATATGGATCCCATGATATATGAATCAAAGCACAAGCTGTGATAAAATGTGAAGAATAGATATTTAAATGCCTAAAAGTTTTTTCAATAAAAGTACATGTTACCTAACATCACCACAAACACTTGACCACTAGTGCATGTATCCTGGTCGTAGAAATTTATTACCTGAAATCTCATATTTTCCCTATCAAAGTCTACAATAGTCCACCTTGAAGGCTCATTCAGTATCTGATCAATATCACTATGGAAATGCTGAGTAAAACACATTCTGTTTTCCATCCTCTAATAGGCCTTTTGGGATCAGTCAACAAAGTATTGAACACATCAATAATATCTCTCTTTCACTGACCCTGTGATCGGGTGTTTTTGCACACCCTTAAAGTCCCCATTTATTCACTCCACTATATTAGTGGTCATATAATCATTTCTTATGCCACCATCATATGCTAGTTACCATTTTCCCTTTGAAATCTACATAATATATTCATATACATCTTCATTAGCAGTTTGAATATCTTCATGGTATCGATCAAACCTTTGTTGTTGGGGATAATTTTCTAAAGCCATATGAGAATAATGTATTAAAATGGATATTATATATATTTTTTAAAGTATGTTTAGAAAAATATACTTAACTTGAGGATGACCTTTTTTATGGAATCATATCTGAATTGATTATGCACATTTCTTTCAATATGTCTAATGAAATAATGATGATAAGCATTCGACTCAGTACATAAAACCCCATCACTAGCCACAATATCTATATTTTCTCGATGGTGGTCATATATTAGACACACGCCCTGGTTTTGTGTGACCTGAACATGTACACATACAAAAAACTAGCTCCAACATTCAAAATTATCCTTTTAAACAATAGAAAATTCACGTGGCAGAGGAGCAAAATTACCATCTTGTGTGGCAGTAATGAGTATAACACTTGTATACTTTCCATACATGAAAGTTCCATTAGCTTGAATAAAATGTTTTCAATAGGGACAGAAAGTAATGCATGGCCTGAATGACCAAAAAACCTATTGAACTTCACCTTTGTTCGATCAACTCGGTGATTGGGGGATACATACTCAACATTTTCCAACTGATAAACAATATAATTATTGAGAGACAACAATTACATAATCTTTTGAAACATTTCATAAGATTCATACGAATCACCATACACTTTTACAATTACCTTCTATTTTTCATTCCATGCTTTGGTGTATAATAACTTATAGTTATACAACTATTGAATTCATTCTGAAACAAGGGAAATGGGAAAATCCTGACATGTTCGTATCATCTCACATATAACATTTGATATAAACTGTGAATCATGGGAAGAGTGATCCTACAAAAAGCTTTGATGCAAACAAGTGTGCGGCCCTTCTAATTTGGTTATCCTCCAACATGAAAAAAATATCAAATATTTCCCAAAATAAAAATTTACATTCTGGCCCATATTTTTTACATTGAATGAGATATTTTTCCTTCTTTGAATCATCAACCAGAAATGTGAAATGTCACTCATTGCAGTATTTCTTTATCACATTTTTCATGTCCAGTTTACTTTCAAACTCCTTCATGACATAGATGGAGATATCAATAGATTTAGATCTATTACCTATAATTCCAAGGAATTCAGAAGCCAGTGTAACGACATCCCATTCAAAATGTTTTTCATGAGACATTCATTCAACTGAAGAACTCAATACTAAAGGATTATTACCACTAACTATTGGATGTCATGGATGCCTATCTCTCAGAGGAACCTTAAAAGGTTCATTCCCCATAACAACCTCACCCACATCACTCAAAGTAACCTCAGAAGGTTCATTCCCCATATCACCCTCACTCGAATCATCTCTTGATGGCTCCCTAGATTCTTCTTCCTTACGTAAACATTCATTCACAAAATCAGCAGACAATGGTATGTCATCTACATTTCCTTCCATATTTTGATAATCTTCTTTATAATTTAATTCTATCATAGGAGTCATATGAGAAGGAAGCGATAAAAAATACTGATGTGAAGGACCAACTTCAATAGAGCTCACAAAACACAGTTCTGTAGTAGTCAATTGCACCACATCTATATCAGAAATCACCATATAAAATTCCATCAAACCATTAGCACGCTATTGTCTAAATAAGAAGTATGCATCCATCCAATCATCATCATTGACCAAAGGGTACTCTGTGTCCCAAAAACGTTCAAGATGATGTAGATGTCGATATGTTATTGAAGCAACAGATTGATCAACCCTCAGTTTTAACCGATTATGAATCTTATTGCGAACTGCATCCAATGTAATACAACCATGATGATTTACCACTCTGATAGATGGTAGACTATAGCTAAATCCATTTTTAGTATAAATGGCCTCACCATTTCAATATATTTGCATGTAAATTATTACCTATAAAAAATAATTAATAAAATATTATATACTACATCAAAATTTTACCTTATTTAAATTGGTTTGGAATAATTGACTTTATCTTGAGACTTTTTTTATGTGTTTATTTTTCATTATTGAGGTATACTGTTGGTGGTATTTTTACCAAATAAAATTTAATATAACGTTATATATTTTAATTACTTACGAAATAATCATGACATGATCTTGAGACTTACAATTAGTTTATCATTATTTGATAAACTAAGCAAAACCTATGGGTAGACTCCTAGAGTCTCTATTATCAAATATTTCAGAAACCGATGGCCTCCATTCAAACAGAAATTCCTCCAGTCAAACACTTGTTCTCAAACATCTCTTCGGGGACACCACTTCAAGGATGCCTCTTCAGGGATATCTCTTCAGGGACGCATCTTCGAGGACACATCTTGTTGATTTCCTTTTAATTACAAAATTACTCACATGCATGTGAGGGGGTCTAGGGGTATGAAATACATAAAGTTTTAAAGTGGAAATGCAGGTCCTTAAATAATTAGTTATAGATGACTTTCATGTCATCAATATGGAAAAATAAATGCAATTATTACAAATTAAATAACTACATTCACAACATAAGACAATTAATTTCAATTATGCATTGGTCAGTCATCTCAAGATTAGTCATCAAACAACTTACCATGTTTTTTAGTATACTAATTATATATATTACTAGATGAAATATATATTAAATATCAACATCACTTTTCCAAAAATAACACTTTTCAATTTTTATGTGTGTATATATATATATATATATTTATTAATAACATTAAGTACATTTAATTATAACTAATATAATTTAAATTATTATTTACACAAAACCGTTTTTATATCATTGAAAAAAAGAGTTATATATTTATATATCTTTTAATAAATTTAAATATGATACATATAACTAATATATTATTCATAAATTATATAACTAGTGCATAAAATATTATTATTTAAATTAAAATTACTTTAAAAAACATATTTTATAACATATTAAATTTTCATAAATAGTCAATATGAATTCATACAACATTTTAAAAAGAGTTTTCTAAATATTTTTTAATAAATTTAAATATGATACATATAACTAATATATTATTCCTAAATTATATAACTAGTGTATAAAATATTATAATTTAAATTAATATTACTTTAAAAATAACATATTTTATAACATATTTAAATTTCATAAACATTCAATATGAATTCATACAACATTTTAAAAATATTTTTTTTAATATTTTAAAATAAATTTAAATATGATATATATAACTCATATATTATTCATAAATTATATATCTAGTGTATAAAATATTATAATTTAAAGTAATATTACTTTAAAATAACATATTTTATAACATATTTATTTTTTATAAACATTCAATATTAATTCATACAATATTTTAAAAAGAGTTTCCAATATATTTTTTAATAAATTTAAATATGATACATATAACTAATATATTATTCATAAATTATATAACTAGTGTATAAAATATTATAATTTAAATTAATATTAACATATTTTATAACATATTTAATTTTCATAAACATTGAATATGAATTCATACAACACTTTTGACATAACATAATTAAGTTTCCTAAATATTCAATACGAATTCAAACAACGTACACACCATTCAAAAATTAAATCATACACAAACACTAATTTCAACATATCACAAATCAAATAAATAAATCATACAAATAAAATAAATAAACACAATTAATCAATTTTAATTTTAAATAGAAATTTTACCTTCTTAGAAGTAGAAAATATTTATTGAGAAAGAAATTATGCAGGGCTTTGTAGCAAAATATAGAGGAGGAGAATGAATTTTGAGGGGGGGGGATTTTATAGATTTACCTCAATGAGATGCGTGAACGGGGTTCACGCATCCTTCATCCCATCTTTGAAGGATGCATGAACAAGATTCACGCATCTTTTATCATGTTTGTGTAGGATGCATGAATGGGGTTCATGCATCTTCAGCGTGGCAGAAGATGTGTGAACCCTGTTCATGCATCTCTAGTAGAGGGAAGATGCTTTAATGAGTTTCACACATCTTGAGACCCATTTTTAAAAATATTCTTAACCCTATCGATTGTTGATAAAAAAATAAAAAACCCCATATATAAAAAAAACCTAGTCGGAAAGTCACCCCAATTGATGAACATTTCCCGCATTACCCCTTCAACATTTGGATGTGGGATAACCTTCACAGGTCACTACTCAATAAATTTAGGGTGTAGTTGTCAATAACATCTTCTCTCATACAACTATTAGGTGTTTGGGACTTCCCACTCCAAAAATAAACTGATAACACTTATATTCCACATATTTTCCAATTCACCTGACATACCAACACTAGGAAACCACTTAACGTTAAGATTTTTGTGTGGTTGGGAGCTAAAAAATCACCAATGATACCTTCTCAAAAAATCCTACTGATTGTGGATCATGTTATCAAAAATAGTAAACAAACAAATTATGTTCATTATTTGACTCGTGTTGTTATGGATGACCAAAATTTATTGGATGAGCTTTGATACTTGTCGTCTTACATCAAAACAATCTTCAAGTTATTTGATTCACTTAAAAATGTAAAACAAATCATTATGATGCGTACCATATAGTCACAACATAAGGGGAAAATGAACATAGTAACATCATATGACAACAAAGTGACCTAACAGTCACTAAAAGTCACCCCTCCTAGGTCCAAAACTATCACAACTATAGAGACCGCATATCACCACTAGAAATCACTAACACATATAGACCTCTTAACAGTACACAAAATGGAATTTAATGGTGTAAAAAACATTGTTTTCATAAGAGCTGTTAAAAGGGGATCTCATAATCAACGACTTCAATAGCGCCGATAAAAGGGGATTCATTTATCCATATGATGATTTGAAATTGTTTCAATTCATTTTGAGCTTTGCATCAAGGGTTTTACTTTTAAATTTTATGTTATTATATCTAAAAATTAATATTTTTATCTGTTAAAAATATCATAAATTCCAATGAGGATCATTGAAATTGTATTAGTGGCATGTGTTGTATTTTTATCCATTTTTTCAACTAGTGAAAACTATTTTTTAAAGTATAAATTATTTTTAAGTGTGGTGTTGGCTTCAAAATGGTTTATGAAGGGGTCCTTTTAATAATTTCAAGAGTGTATTGAAATGGGTGTGTTGTATTTCCCATTATGAGGAAGGAATTAGTGGCTCTTTTAAAAAGTGTTTAATGGAAATGGATAGCATTTGGCCTTGATTTATATTTCAATGATAAAGGCCAATGTTTTATGGGGTGGACTTGAAATTACTCTTAATGGTGTATGAGATTTCCATCAATTGTAATAGAATTCCTAAAACTATTTTCTATGAAATGAAAATTGTTTTAGAATTCCTAGCCATCACTACCACAAAACCAGGTTTCTGCAGTGTCACCCTTTAATAGCGCTAAAAAAAGTGACGATAAAGGGGGTACCTTTACCAGCGCTATAAAAGTGATCTTAAAACTACACCTTTATCAGCGTTTTTTTAGTGCTGATAATGGTACCCCCTTTATCAACGCTTTTTTTGTGCTCTTAAAAGGTCCCACTTTATCAGTGATTTTTTATTAGTGCAGATAAAGGGGGATCTCTATCAGTGTTTTTTTACTAGAGTTGTTAAAGATTATATTTAAAATAATCATTTAAAAAATATATAAATATATAAATATATAAATATATTTATTTTGATATAAATGTAATATATATTTTTTAAATATTTTTTAGATAAGTATAAATAGACATTTACATTTAATATATTAAAACTTTAGTGAAAATGGATTAGAAATATCTTAAAATTATTATTAATTAATAAATTTCTAATTATCATCGACTAATAATCATTGAATAACAATTTAAAGACACAAATAATCAAAAACTTAATAAATGATCTAAAAAAGTTAAAAACGTAACTCAAATTTCAAATGTCCATAACTTTTGATCCGGGTGTCTGTTTGAGCTCTACAATATATCAAATTGAATACTACAATGATCTCTACATGCTGGAAACATAAGGGAACCTTTTTCCGCATTGTTAGAGGTTCAAAAAGGACTTGAAGGCCTCCAAAACTGTGTTTTTAGTTGGGATACACAAATGTTTTAACATTTGATGAAATTTCATCCTCATTTCAGGGGGTCCTTTTTCCCTTTTTCTGTTGGGATTAAATTTATTCCAAGGGATTACATTCATTTTGATATTATGGATTTGAAATTTTATCATTTTTCACTATGTAATGTAATTTATAATCAAATATATAACAATATAAACATATTTTTCATATATTCATACATAAAAATTTATTTTTATAAATAAATAATTAAATATATTTACATATAAAGTATATTTCTCAGCATATAATCCCTATAATATCCATTTTATTTTAAATAAAATATGTATATTTATATACCTATGTAGTGTGTGTGTGTGTATTAGTGTGCATCTGTATTAACAAACTGATATGAACTATCTATATATTCTAACATATGAATATACATATGAAATATACAACTGTATGGATGTTGTATGTATGTTGTATGTTTTTTGTATATATGTATGTATGTATTTATTCATAAACACGCATAAAAATTGTATTTTATAAAGGTATTTAAAACTAATCTTCTAAATATATATTAGTATACGAATAAATATATAGATATTAATATAACTAAATATACATATATATATATTATTATTATAAATCTATATTAATATACGAATAAATGTAAATAAATAAATATGTATATATAAATTATTAGATATATCATTGAATGGAGAAAAAAGAAACATGGGGGATTGGTAAAGGGTCCAGGTGTGCAGGGGAGAGGTATCGAGTTCGAATCCTAGGGGAGGCAGAGTCTCGCTGGCAGGTGCAGGGGTCTAGCATGTGGGCAGGTATAGGGTGGGGGGAGAGCGTTGTTAATTGAGGGTGGGTAGTGCTGTTAAAGGAGGGTGGAGGGGGTGCGGGTTGGTGCAGGTGAGGGCTAGCGCAGTTGGGGGAAGTCAAGTGCTGTTAAAAGGTGGCTCCGATTTAAAGATTTTTTTTATAATTTATTTTGACTTTTATCAGTGTTGATAAATGACCCTTTTATCAGTGCTTTTTTTAGAACTGATAAAAGACCACTTTTATCTGCACCTTTTAGCAGTAATAAAAGGGGACTTTATCATTGATTTTTTGAGCACTGATAAAAGGGACCCCCCTTTATCTTCGTTGAGATTAACAGTGCTTTTTTAATGCGGTAAATGACATTTTCTACTACTTTTAAAGGAAACATTTATAGTAGTGCATATTTTATTTTAAATTCATGTTTGGCACCTTGGTTTGAAAATGGTTTATGTGGAAGATACCTCTTGATTTCCCCCATTAAACTTATTACACTTCGTGTGAGTTTTTATCACCATGTGATGCTTTTTACTCCCCTTGAGTGGGATTATGCATATTTTCTTGGTGGATGCAAGGATTATAAGGGAATATTCATTGTGAGGGTGGGGTGTGAGACAATCATTTCTTGTTCCTTTTAAGTTAATCATGGATTACTTGTTCTTTTTCCACACTTCTGTATAATCCATTGGAACCCGGGTACTAAGTGGGAGATCTATATTCATCTTTGACTAGTTGGTTTACATGCTGCTAGTAGACCTCCAATCATGATAGGCACTATATATGATGGGATGGCATCGTAATGAGGATTGTGTGGGGGTAGTTGGACGACTTGTGGTTTAGATTTCAGTATATTCTAATAGTTATTCTATGAGTGGAAACTCTTAAAATACTAGATCTGTATCACATTAGGGATATGAGGGTAGAGCCCCTGACATATCAGAATGCTTTTTTGGTAGTTTATATTCGAGGTATTGATCTACTATTTGATTATATCATTTCTCCTACTTAAGTAGTTTTGGAACATATATCTTTCACTATGAAAAATCCAGTGCTTATAGATGGTTTATTAGTAGCAGTTCTAATAAACGCCGCTAAATAAATCTTAAAAAAAATTATATTATAGCACCAGTTTGGTTAAAAACCCATTATATATTTTTTATTTTAACAATTAGCGGTGGTTTTGATTAAACTGCCTCTAATTTTTTTTATAAACCATAAATTTTTTCCCATACCTCCTTCACCCCGCTCCCCTCTATGACCTCGACCCAGATCCCCCCTACCGACCATCCTCTCTCATCCTCAGTGGCAACCTCGACCCCCCCACCTTGATGGAGACCCCTGACCCCCACCCCCATCCGATCTCCCTCTCACCTCCTTTGTAGCGATCCATGACCCCCTTCGACCACCCTCTCCCCTCATCAGTATAGACCCCCTACTAGTGACCGCCCTAACCCAGACACACCTACCAACTTCCGCCATCACCTGGCTCCCCTACCAGCTACTGTCATGATCCCAATCCCATTTTCTGGTGACTTCTATGACCCCAATCCCCATGTCAGTGACCTCTGTGACCCCGAACATCCCTATCATCTACTGTTGTGACCTCAACCCTGTTGTCACTGATCGTCATGACCCCTACCCCCTATCACCTATTTTCGTGACCATGATCCCCCCTACCGGTGACCCCCATGACCCCGACCCCCACTATGGTTGTGTGATTCTAAAAAACTCCTTCATTACTCTTTTGAATTTGTTATATACTGTAATCCTCAATTTTGATATGCAATTATCTATTTGTTTCATGTGATATGTTTAATTAAATACAATTTTATGTGATTCAAAAGCTCTTTAATGCAATGTTAATTCACTTATTTGAAGCTAATGATTTTTTATGATTTTATTATTAATTTTTTATCTTTTAAATTAATATATATATATGTGTGTGTGTGTGTTTTTTATTATATTCACAAGATAGATTAAGATAATTTTTTAATGTAGGGTTATGATGGTCATCAGCAAAGTTTAAATATTACATGAAATGATATAGCTTATGTAATTATCCCTCTATGGATGTTTTCATGACGAGGTTAACAAACCTATTTATTTATACATCACAGATGAAATGAAATGGTAGGTTATGTATATCATGGTATTTTACCTCTTTTCTAGTGATCAATTCACAATTTTCCTATTATTATAGTGATCCCTGTTGGATGGTAATAATGAGGCGGATATCTATTTGATGAAAAAACATCAAAATGTTTTTGAGTATGTGACAATTATCTAATTTATGGTTAAATCCCTCTTATATGATAAGAATGTGGTGGCCATCTAATTTATATAATCTTTAATCTATGTTTGTGAGAAATACTAATTTATTTGATTCATATTTTTTATATTACAAGTTTAGTAAGAAAAAGATTACAATTTGATTAATCTCATGTTCCATTATAGTTATTATGAAAGAGTCAATGATGATGTTTGGTGATTTTTATTTTTTATTATAAATATTTGATTAAATACTTATATCTTTATATCTGAATGTACAGGGATAATACAATCCAATATGTATGGATAAAAGTTAGTTTAATTTATTTCAAAACACACCATGATATGCCAAGGGTTTGGAAGAGTTTTTAGATTATGAAATTGAAAACCGATCAGTGGATGGTATAAAAAAATGTATGTGTCATGATTGTAAATTCAAAAGATAGTTTAGTAGAAACAAAGATTATGAGAATTTGATATTGAAACAGATTCTTTCTTGGTATGTATATTAGATATGTCACGGTGAATGAAAATGTTATGGAATGTGAAAATAATGACAATACTATCAACAAAACAAAAATTGACTCGATAAGGGAAAATTCAGTTTAAAATTTGTTAAATGATGCATTTGGTTTTGTAGAATACAATTTCCAAGATTTTAATATATTAATAGAAAATTTAGTTTATTATGAGCAGGTTAATCATGCTCAAAACTTTAGTGACCAAAAAATGAGTTTTATGAATTAGTTGAATACATACAATAAGAAATGTATGAAGGGTGTGACAAGTATTTGAAGTTTTCTAGTCTACATAAATTTTATCATATCAAGGGTCTCTATGTAATTAATGGCATGGAAATTTCCATGATTATAGAGTTTTTTAATGATTTATTTGGTGAAGCGAATATCCCTTCATCATTTTTTGAGAAGAAGATAGTCATCAACAAGCTTGGACTTGATTATAAAAAGATACATGCATGCCCTAATGATTGCATGATTTATTGGGGAGAATAGTCTGATAAGGAATAATGTATAAGATTTCATACAATCATATGGAAGTCAATGAAAAAAATGGGAGTATAAATCAATGTAACCCTAGGAATAAATATAAGAATAAAACTCATTCAAATGTATTGTGTTACTTTCCACTAAAACCATGCTTTCAAAGATTATTCATGATTTCTAAGACTTCATAAGACACGAAGTGAAATGCTCAGGACAATAATGATGGCTTGATGAGCCATCAAAAAGGTTCAAAATCATGGAATATTTTTGATTATCTATATCATTTTTTTATTTGGATGATAGGAATATACGTTTGGGATTATCTTCTGATGGTTTTAACCCTTTTGGTACTTTAAGTAATAATTATAGAATTTGTTCAGTTATTTTGGCCCCCTAAAATAAACCTTCATGGATGTGTATAAAGAACAATTATTTCATTATTTCAATGATTATTCTTGGAAATAAAATTGCTTGAAAAAGAAATTGATTTATACCTTCAACCTCTAATCAAATAATTGAGCGAAGTATGGGATGATGGCATTGAAACATATGCCGGTTCAATGAGAAAACTATTTAAAATGCACGATTCATTAATGCAGAAAATTAGTGGCTTTCCTGGACTAAGAAATTTATCTGTTTGGAACACTCATGCGATTTTGGCTTTTCTAGTTTCTAATTTGGATTTTGAACCTCAATGATTACCTCATAGAAGAAAATGGTGTTTTATGTTTCATAACTGATTTTTTGATGCTTCTCAGAAATTCAGGTTTAACAAGACTTGATTCAGTGGAGATATTGAATTGATAAAGTCACCGAATGTGTTATCTAGTTCAAAAATATTGGGAAAATTAATGAATGTCATTGAAGAATGTGAAAAATGTCATCAGTTTAAAGAAGGGTGGAAAATGGTATGAGGTACAGTATCCAAAGCATCTGGAAGACAATAATAGAAGAAAAAGAGTATATTTTTCAAACATCATTATTGGGAGTTGAATTTGATACATAATAATATCAATGTAATTCATATTGATAATAAGGTTTCTGACAATGTATTTTTTACATTTCTTAATGAGTAGGGTAAATTGAAGGATCGCCTTAATGCTTGTTAGTATTTGGAGTCAATGAATATAAATCATGATTTTGGAGAAAATGAGAATAGAATGTATCCTTCAGCTCTTTTTACAATTAAAAATCATGAGAAATGTGTATTCCTTCAAAATTTAAAGAATGAGAAAGTGTTATATGGATATTCAAGTAATATATCAATGTTTTACTTAAAACATAGAATATTACATGGATTGAAAAGTCATGAATCACATATTCTGACGGAGTAGTTATTGTCGTGCGCATTATCTAATACATTACCTTAAAAGGTAATTGTGGTTCTAGTTGAGTTTTTAGATTTTTTATATAACTCTATAGAAAAACTCTAAATCCAATTGAGCTTGATAAACTTTAAGAAGGAATTGTTTTGACACTTTTTCATGTGGGGATGTTATTTCCCACAACATTCTTCATAGTCCTAATTCATTTGACTATTCATTTGGTTGAAGAATCCAAACTTTGTGGTCCGGTACACTATCGATAGATTTATCCAATTAAGAGGTACATTGATATTATTTTTATTTTCATTAGTGAATTATATTTTATCAAATCATTTTATAATTTTTTTAATATGTTTCTTATTTTTTCCTCAGGTACATAAGTCATTTGAAATCATATGTGAGGAATAAATCCCAACCAGGAGGCTTTATTGTTGAAGGCTATATAATCGAAGAGTTATTGACATTTTTTTCTAGGTATTTGGAGGGGACTGAGACTAGATTCAATCATGTTAGACGTGCTGATGACATCTCCACTAATTCTCATTTTGTAAACTAGTCATCAATATTTCCATCTATCGGATGACCAATTAGAAAGGGGTAAAATTTAACACTAAGTGAATTGGAGTTGCTACAATAATATAGATATGTCCTACTCAATTTTATTATTACAGATCCATTTATTGAATAATTGCAACTGAAAGAAAAGAGGCGACTAAGGGGCTAAGCTCGAAATGATATGGAATTAACAAAATCTGTTAATAAAGAGATTCTTAAATGGTTCTCATATTATGTAATTATATAATCATATTCATATTATTGACATGTCATTATTTTTTATATTTTAAAAGTAACACCATATATATTTTCTTCTAGATAATTAATGTTGAGAATCGAGATAAAATATGAAATGATTTGATGTTTTTGGCTCGAGGTTATCTAAGGAAGGCTAAGAGATTTGATGCCTACAATATTAATAGCTTCAGGTTTCATACAATTTTTCATAAAGAAGACATGATAACTCAAAATAGTGGAGTATTTACACCAACATAGGTGGGATACTATGAAAAGTGGAATAAATTAATTGAATTAAACTATCATGGCTGATTTTTAGTTATCTTATTCAAATTCAAGTGGGTCAATATTGTTAAAGGTATAATGGAAGATTTGTTACATTTTACTTTTGTCAACTTCTCTCGCTTGGTCCATACTAGGGATTTTTCAAAGAATGATCCATTTGTCTTGGCTTAATAAACAAAATGGTTTGTTATGTGGATGACGAAATTCATGAAGGTTTTAGTGTTATTGTACACTTAAAATAGATAGAATTATATGATATGGGTGATGATGATAAATTGGTTCTTTATAACAGTAAACCTCATCAACCAAAATATATTCAACAGTATTTTCCTGCCATTATTGAAATAGTAGAACTATTAAGAGAGGGAGAAAATGAAGGAAAAGTTGTAATGGAGGTTGATAACAATGAAGATAATGAAGATAATATAATTGAATTTTTAAATCGAAAAGACAAATATATTATAATTTCCCATTGATTACTGTTTTGTACATTTGTATATTGTTATAGTTTTTCTTTCTTTTTTTATAAAAATTTATTAGTTTTGAATTTTTTATACATTTAATATACCTGAACCATTTGAATTGTAGGAATGTAAGAAAGAAAAAAATTTCAGGATCCAAGCTGATTAGAATATCAGAGCATGCCAACACTACCGTCAACTTATATAGATCAGAGTGCTTCTGTTTTACCCAGTAATACTAGCGAGCCATCCATTTCCCTAGATGTCGTTGCTAGAGCACCGACTAATTCACCTCTGACAATTGAGTAGTTGTTCACCCCTCCATCTAGGGGATATCGGCAGGTTACCATTATTAGTATGTATGTAATTTTTCAAAATATATGTATTTTTTATTACTTGTTTAATTAATTTGTCAGAAAAATAAAGACAACCACAAAAGGGATACCAATATGAACACAACAGATGTATGATACCTGAAGGAATTCAATATTATCATTCCATTTGGTGAGTTCAAGGTTCTTACAGGGTATCCTTATGGAATATATGGGAATATTTTTGGGAAGCTTGCTTGCGAGACGGTGAAAACCATATTAATTGACCTCATATTGATGTTTAATCATGAGAAAACTACCATTGATTCATTTTTTCTATGTACGCATAAACAAAATGTCAATCAGATGTGCGGTTTGGACGTAATGACTCGCTAAACACTTCTTAAAGGTACAAAAGCCTTTAAAAATGTGTGTCGGGGGGGGGGGGGGGTCAAAAAATGACAAATGATGTTAGATTACCCTGAAATAATATTGAAATGACCATAGATTGAATTTTGAAATATAGGAACCGATGAAATTTCATTCCAATTTATGGTTTACCCGAGATGGTCGTAAATGTGTTTTTAGTGTTTTAAAACACTAAAACGTGCATGGAATGATCAAAACCATAGAAAATGACCTCAGATTGATGTGGAATCATGGGAAAAAAATATATTTGTTATTTTTAATGTGTATGCATAGACAAAAAGTCAATATGATGTGTAGTGTGGTTAAAATGACTCACTTAACACATCTAAAAGGTACAGAAGACTTTAAAAACATGTGTTGGGGGTTCAAAACTAGGAAAAAGACATTGAATTCCCCATAAATTAGAGTAAAATGAATGTAGATTGAATTTTGAAATATAGGAACTCACATGTCACGACCCGTCCTCAGGGCTCGTGTCGTGACTACCCCAAGCCCGCCTTCCACAGGCCAGGGGCTGGCGACCAGCACCAATGGCGTAAATCCCGATAACTGGGAAGGTATTGACTTTATAAAAGTAAACAAAACAACACAGAGTAAAAGCAAAAGTAAACACTAAGTACAAAAGAAGTGCTGAAAAGGAAAAGGGCTAGAATACAAACCCAACTGAAAAGTACAGCTACAACTGAACAGAAGTACAACAGAAAAGGCAAACAGCTGGAAGAATAGAAACAGCTCCTGGGTCTTCCATCTCGGATCCTACCTGAAGGGTAGGTACAGATAGCACAGCTCTTGAATCCTCCACCACGGATCCTACCTGAAGGGTAGGTACAGATAGCGCAGCTCCTGGATCATCCACCACGGATCCTACCTGAAGGGCAGGTACAGATAGCACAACTCCTGGATCGTCCACCACGGATCCTACCTAAAGGGTAGGTACAAATAGCCTCCACAACTCTCTCGCCCGTCAACCTCCTCCGAGTGTCGTCTCGTCGTGAATTCCACCTCCGGATACTGACTCATCGTGAGATCCACCTCCAGGTACTGTCCAGTCCTTAAACACTCGACCTCTGTCAGCGCTGCCCATCGTCTGCAACCAACACAACGAGGTGCGGGCATAGCCCGTGCAGGGGTGACTATAACGATACTCAGTAGGGACCCCGAGACCCTCAAGGTCTCACTAAATCCAACAAGGATAACCACAAATAAAGATCTCAACAGATAACCCCTACTTTGGTATATACCCATAAATATACTTATGTTATCAAGTAACCCATCTCAATCATGAGGAAACACAAAGATTATGAAATCAATGGATAACGACTACCCAGGTATATGCCCATACATATACCGAAGTTATCAAGTGACTCATCACAATCATGAGGTAAACACAAGATCATAGACTCAGCTCAAACTAGGATTTTCATTATCGAAACTGTAACTGCTGAAGAGCCCCGTCTCTGGAGTGTACAGTGATCCTGTCACGACTTCGAGGTACTGCTCACTAACCTAAGACTGCTGAGGTACTCCTCTTGTCGAGTACCACGGGTCTTCCACCCAAACACAGTAGTGCTTCCCGCCTGGTTCTGCCACCCAAACACAGTAATGCATCTCCCCTAATAGCCTGCAGAGGTACTCTCCGAACGAGTATCGCGGGTCTGCACCCAAACTCAGTAGTGCTCCATCCGCCATGGGTCTGCACCCAAACAAAGTAGTGCTCCGTCCACTGGGCTAGTCGACTCACTCCAAGTCGAGTCGGTCAAGCAGTCTTCAGGTCTCAGCCGACTACATGGTCTCCGTACTCCGTACGCTCGTCTCCGGGAGGGTCCACTCCATGAGCTATAGGTCGATACTCCAACCATCACAAAGTCCCATGAAGAAGTATCTCAAAGGACCGCCTCGTCATAGGGGTCTCAATGCAACAGACGGCGCGTCAATTGGACGCCCGGTCTGTGAGTTATTAGCCTTTTCGTCCCAAGGGCCTGGTTGGTTTCGTATGCGAACAAACCCGGCCGTATCTCAACTGTACCCCGAACTCTCATAGGGTATACTCATAGGGACCGTTTCTCAACGTGATCACCAATGCCGCTGACGGTTCATCTAACGGACGTCCGGTCTGAAAGCTATCTGCTTTTCCGTTCTAGGGGCCCGGTTGGATTTAGGGTACAATCCAACCCAGCCATACTCCAACTACGTCCAAATCTTAGGAGAAGTATTCCAAAAGTTCTGTCTCATCAAGAGGAATCCAACAAAGATGACGACACATCAATTGGACGTCCGGAGCTCAAGTTATAAGTGTTTCCACTCTGTGGGCCCGGTTGGTTTCGTGCTCGAACCAACTCGGCCATACCCAAAGTTCTCTGAAGCCTTGATTTTAATATACTGAAATAACCGTCTCGATCCAAGGATCACATCGCAACTGATGGTGCATCGATCGGAGGTCTGTAGCCCAAGTTATGGGAAAAAGAGCGAAAGCTGCCCGAAAAATAGGGGGTTCGGGCCCGGTCCAACCCGACCCGAGACCCCCTGGGTTAGCCCGACCCGGGTCGACCCGAACTGGGTCCAAGTCCGGCCCACTAGGGCAGGGCCCAGCCCGGCCCGGCGCGGCCCAGCCCGACCCGGTAGCCGGTTGGCCTGCCGCGCTGGCGCGGCCCGCGTGGCCTGCTCGACTGTCCGAGCTGAGCGAAACAGGGGGGGCGCGTTGCCCCCCTGATTGATGAACCCCCCCCCCCCACGTGGGGGCCGCTCTCCTTCCATTTGGGGGTTAAGAACCCCCGGTCTCTTCGATCGGCCGGCTCGGCTGGCCGGCCGTGCTGCTGCCGTAGGACCGCCGGGGTCCCGCCCTCCTGCTCCGGCTCGCCGGCGGCCAGTAGCCCAGCCGCCGCTCCCTGCTCCGCCGCAGCCTTGGTCCGACCGGCATGGCGCGATGGCACCGTGCCCCTCCATCACGGCCCCGCTCCGGCTGCGGTGTCTTTGGGGTTCTCCGGCGTGGTGTGATGACGCCGCGCCCCTTCGTCGCGGCCTGACTCCAGCCACGAGTTCGTTTGTCCTCAAAGCTGCGGCGCGACGGCGTCGTGCATCTTCGCCACATTTTCCCATGTTACCGCGCGGTGCCATTGCAGCGCACCGCCTTCTTTCGAACCGCAACAAACATAATCATCAAGGGGGAGGAGGGGCGGCCGTGTTCGTGCGGTCCGACCTCCTCCCGTTATTGTGATAACAAGCTTCATATTTATAAAACGATGAATGACGACGAAGTATTCACAAAGAAGAAATTAACCCCTACCTCGAAAAGACGTCGCATGTCGTCGAGCCGTGGAAAGAGGCAAGCATCGCGATGATCAATCATCGCGGAAGATCGGAGCTGATTCCGTTGTCATCGGAGGAAGAGTCGTCGTCGATGGCGACGTTCCCTATGGTGGTGTCTCCTCCCTTGACGCGGAGGAAGAAGAAGAGAATGCACGTCGTCGGTGTCTTCGCGTTCTCCGTCAGAGGCGTTCTTCGTCGGAAGGAAGTTCTCTTCCTCTTCACACCCAAGTTCTCCCAAAAAATCCAGAACGTTGTTAAGGTTTTCTCACACACCAAAAGCTCCAAAATAATATCCCATTATATTATTTTTATCCACACCTCAAAGATTTTAAAATTCAAACCAAACCACATAATTAATTAAATGAAGAGGCTCATCTCATTAATTAAGGCATGTTGGGATGAATTAATGGTGGAAGGAAAAGGTGAAGAGTTATACAAACTTTAAGGAGGAGGATATTAAAGAAGAGTTGGCACATTAAGTGCAAGTGAGTTTAAGGGAGTTATATAAAGTTCAAGGGGTTATGGTCTCGTGTGGGCCCCACCACACTAAAATCTCCCATGGGAGGTTAGGTGGGTGTGGGACCCACCTCCCACATATTCACACATGGGAAGTTGGGTGGTTGTGGACCCCACGAACAACTTCCCATGGTAGATTTTATCTTCCTTGAATATCAAAAATAAAATTGTTCACAATTTTATTTATTTCTTCCTTAAACCCCAAAATTTAACTTCTTCTCCCATGAAAACACACCTACGGTAAAAGTCCTCTTAAGCAAATACTGGTGATGCGAGTTCATCGGTGCCCTCATATTTCAATTCAGAGCACTGGTTAAAAAGATAGAAAAACCCGCTCATTCGTTCACTGAACATACCCGAGGCAAACTTTGGAAATTGATTCCGGGCACACCAGGCATCGGAATGAGGTGCCGTCAGAAACTGCATTCTTGTAAAATCCCAAAGAAATTAAAAAAAATTCCTTGAAATTTTTGGGTCTTTAAATTACTCCCATCTTAGGTATTTACGTACCCATAAAGCTTTACCACAAACTAGGGATACAAAAGTGGTACAGAGCACACATTTGAGCCTTCCGCTCCCATGTGCTCTCCTGGAGGTTCTCGTGCTTCCAAAGAAAGTGCACAAGAGGAATCGACCGTCCTTGTAGGACCCACTCATGTCGATCCTCAACCTATACTAGAACCCCTCAAAATTCACCCCATCACCAAATTCCAACTCTCCATGGTCGATGATATGCGTTGGGTCAAGCACATATCTCCTAAGTTGAGATACGTGGAAGTTGTCATGCACCATGTGCAATTGATGTGGAAAGGTCAAGTGGTAAACCACTTCACCTACCTTGCTGAGGACCTAGAAATGTCCGTTGAACCTCAGAGATAACTTGTCGCCTCAGCCACATCTCTGTAAACCTCTTCGAGGTGAGACCCGTATAAAGATGTGGTCGTAATCCTCAAACTCTAGAGGTCTCCCTTTCCTGATTAGAACTGAAACTCAAAACTCCTGCTGCCACATGGGTGAAGTTGGCCGACTCAAGAGTGATCGGCTACACCTTCCTATGCATGATTCTATCCTGTGCTGCCTGGGTTTTCCTTTTCGCTGACCAAGGAAAACTCATTCGGACGTTGTAGTTAGACCACAACCCTTTTTCCTAATATAGTTAATCCATGCATGAACTGTGGATCCAATCCATACTCAGACCAACATCGTAAGGCCTCGACGCTGCCACCAAGAGATTCCAACCAAAAATCTTGCCTCGTGGGTCAGATCACACTGCCGGTGTAAGTGTGATTGTCGAGTCTCCTCCCAAGGTATCTTCAGACGTGAGGGTCAAGTCTACGGCTTACCAGAAACTCTAGGTCTGGGACAAGATTCGTGGAAGTAAGGAATGATTCATATCTACGTCTGTTACTACGACAGCTAGTAGTGGACACAGACTGTCCCTAGAATCATTCTTAGAGCCATTGAGTCACACTCCTTGACTGCATGCAACTACTCTCTTCCCCTGCCCTCCAGCTCCCTGAGCCTAGCGGGGACTACAAAGGCGGGTGATTGTAACATGTCGAAAAGTACACCACCCCGTGCTGCTCTTCTAGCTCGGCTTCCATGTCTGCTGCTCTGCAGATTCATCTTCCCTTGACACTTCCTCTTCTTGAAACATTTTACACGTCCAAGTCTCTGAGACTGACGCCAGTTCGCATCTTCCCACTGCTAACATTCACTGGCTATAACCGATCATCCAAAGAACATTCAACCACAATGGTTCTCTCTAGCACCCTAACATAAGTAGGAATGCATAGAGGAAAGAGTGCTTACTCGGATATCCTTTAAACAAACCTCGATTTGAGGTCTAAGCTCTAAATCACTGATCTTATTGAAGTCATCAAGTACCAAGAATGAATGGTACGCCCCGATGAATTCTCAGCTACCGACATGTCGTCCTGCCGAAGCTGTATAAGCTCTAGAAAACTCTCAGACACTTCCTCAAGCCAGTCCTCAGCTGCCTGTGAGTCGGACTCACCTCGGAACTTGAGGGTATCTGATGTTGGAACACGTGTAAGACAGTAAGTCTACAAGTGTCACATACCGGTACCATCGGTTGTAACTGTTGACCAACAGGTAGTGATGTATAGCTGACACACTACCCGAAGGAACTATCTCAGGCAACGGTCCACGTACCGAAGCCTCATCACTATGCAGACCATCCTCATGGTCATTCACTGAAAAAAACTAGTATCCAAGTCCACCATCCACTCTTCTGATGTATCAGCTAGGCGGAAAACTGTAGAAATCGCCTCCAGCCAGTCCTCTGCTGTCTAGGAATCTGCCTCGCTTCGTAATCTCGGAGGTCGCTGCTGCTGGAACTCGTGCAACGCGCTCTGCCAGCGTGCACAGTTCGCTAGTATGGCTGATGGCATCTGCTGCCCAACAGGTGGTGGTGCTTCTAGTACACCACCTGAGGGTGCCAACATAGTAAAAAGGGCCCCGTACCAGAGCCTCGTCGCTCGGTGGCCCGTCATCGAGTACTCTCTCGGAACTCCAACTGACTGTCTGCGTGGAGACATCCTGAACAGATGCGACACGGTCAACGATTTATACCTGGTGAGCTGAA
The DNA here is from genome assembly GCA_963277665.1 of Viscum album. Lineage (NCBI taxonomy): Eukaryota > Viridiplantae > Streptophyta > Magnoliopsida > Santalales > Viscaceae > Viscum > Viscum album. The sequence goes on from CAUJRU010000460.1 coordinate 424,742, forward strand.
CTGGTTTGAGCTGACATTAAAACTTTTGGAAACACACACGCAATCAGTGTTTTTATGCACAAAGTCGGAAATCAGAAGTCAGGGTCCTGGTGTACGGATACGTCGGCCGCCGCACCAACACTGGACTCCCTGAACTGAAAACCACACTCGGTACCCTTAACACTATTTCTTCACAGAAAGGGAATATCAGAGTTATAAGTTCTGTGGTAGAACCGACTCCTCTGATACCAATTTGTCACGACCCGTCCTCAGGGCTCGTGTCGTGACTACCCCAAGCCCTCCTTCCATAGGCCAGGGGCTGGCGACGAGCACCAAAGGAGTAAATCCCGATAACTGGGAAGGCATTGCCTTTATAAAAGTAAACAAAACACCAAAGAGTACAAGCGGAAGTAAACACTAAGTACAAAAGAAGTGCTGAAAAGGAAAAGGGCCAGAATACAAACCCAACTAAAAAGTACAGCTACAACTGAACGGAAGTACAACAGAAAAGACAAACAACCGGAAGAATAGAAATAGCTCATGGGTCGTCCACCTCGGATCCTACCTGAAGGGTAGGTACAGATAGCGCAGCTCCAAGATCGTCCACCACGGATCCTACCTGAAGGGTTGGTACAGATATCACAGCTCCTGGATCGTCCACCACGGATCCTACCTGAAGGGTAGGTACAGATATCCTCCACAACGCTCTCGCCCGTCAACCTCCTCTGAGTGTCGTCTCGTCATGAAGTCCACCTCTAGATACTGACTCGTCATGAGATTCACCTCCGAGTACCGTCCAGTCCTCAAACACTCAGCCTCTGTCAGCACTGGCCGTCGTCTGGAAGCAACACAACGAGGTGCGGGAATAGCCCGTGCAGGGGTGACTATAACGATACTCAGTAGGGACCCTGAGACCCTCAAGGTCTCACTAAATACAACAAAGATAACAACAAAGAAAGATCTCAACGGATAAACCCTACTTAGATATATACCCATACATATACCTAAGTTATCAAGTAACCCATCTCAATCATGAGGAAACACAAAGATTATGAAATCAACGGATAACCACTACCCAGGTATATTCCCATACATATACCTAAGTTATCAAGTGACCCATCTCAATCATGAGGTAAACACAAGATCATAGACTCAGCTCAAACCAGGATTTTCATTATCGAAACCGTAACTGCTGAAGAGCCCCATCTCTGGAGTGTACAGTGATCCTGTCACGACTCCAAGGTACTGCTCACTAACCTAAGACTGCTGAGGTACTCCTCTTAGCGAGTACCACGCGTCAGCCACCCAAACACATTAGTGCTTCTCGTCGGGGTCTGCCACCCAAACACAGTAATGCATCCCCCCTAATAGCCTGCAGAGGTACTCTCCGAACGAGTACCGCGAGTCTGCACCCAAACTCAGTAGTGCTCCATCCGCCATGGGTCTGCACCCAAACAAAGTAGTGCTCTGTCCACTGGTCTATTCGACTCACTCCAAGTCGAGTTGGTCAAGCAGTCTTCAGGTCTCAGCCGACTACATGGTCTCCGTACTCCATACGCTCGTCTCCGTACTCCGTACGCTCATCTCCGTACTCCGTACGCTCGTCTCCGTACTCCGTACGCTCGTCTCCGGGAAGGTCCGCTCCACGAGTTACAGGTCGATACTCCAAGCATCACAAATTCCTATGAAGAAGTATCTCAAAGGACCGCCTCGTCATATGGGTCTCAACGCAACAGACGGCGCGTCAATCGTACGCCCGGTCTGTGAGTTATTAGCATTTTCGTCCCAGGGGCCCGGTTGGTTTCGTATGCGAACCAACCCGGCCGTATCTCAACTGTATCCCGAACTCTCATAGGGTATACTCATAGGGACCATTTCTCAACGTTATCACCAACGCCGCTGACGGTTAGTCAAACGGACGTCCGGTCTGAAAGCTATCAACTTTTTCGTTCAAGGGGCCCGGTTGGATTTCGGGTACAGTCCAACCCGGCCATACTCCAACTATGTTCAAATCTCAAGAGAAGTATTCCAAAAGTTCCTTCTCATCAAGAGGAATCCAAAAAAGTCAACGGCACGTCAATCGGACGTCCAGAGCTCAAGTTATAAGTGTTTCCGCTCCGCGGGCCCGGTTGGTTTTGTGCTCAAACCAACCCGGCCGTACCCAAATTTCTTAGAAACCTTGAGTGTAATATACCAAAACGACCGTCTCAATCCAAGAATCGCATTGCAACTGACGGTGCATCGATCAGAGATCCGTAGCCCAAGTTATGGGCAAAAGACCGAAAGCTGCCCGAAAATAGAGGGTTCGGGCCCGGTCCGACCCGGCCTGAGACCCCCTGGGTCGACCCGACCCGGGTCTGGGTCCGGCCCACTAGGGCGCGGCGCGGCATGGCCCGGCCCAGCGGCCAGTTGGCCTGCCGCGCTGGCGCGGCCCGCGTGGCCTGCTCGGCTGTCCGAGCTGAGCGAAACAGGGGGGCGCGTTGCCCCCCTGATTGATGACCCCCCCCATGTGAGGGCTGCTCTCCTTCTAGCTGGGGGTTATGAACCCCCGGTCTCTTCGATCGGCTGGCCGGCCGTGCTGCTGCCGCGGGACCGCCGGGGTCCCGCCCTCCTGCTCCAGCTCGCCGGCGGCCGGTAGCCCGGCCGCCGCTCACTGCTCCGCCGCGGCCAAAGGCCGCGGCCTTGGTCCGACCGGCATGGCGCGACGGCACTATGCCCCTTCGTCGCGGCCCCGCTCCGGCCGCGGTGTCTTCGAGGTTCTTCGGCGCAGCGCGACGACGACGCGCCCCTTTCCCGCGGCTTGACTTCGGCCGCAGGTTTGTTTGTCCTCAAAGGCGCGGTGCGATGGCGCCGCGCATCTTCGCCACATTTTCCCATGTTACCGCGCGGTGTCGTTGCACCGCATCCCCTTCTTTCGAACCTCAACAAACATAATCATCAAGGGGGAGGAGGGGTGGTCGTGTTCGTGCGGTCCGACCTCCTCCCGTTATTGTGTTAACAGGCTGCCTATTTAGAAAACGATGAACGACGACGGAGTATTCACAAAGGAGCCCCTACCTCGAAAAGACGTCACATGTCGTCGAGCCGCGGAAAGAGGCAAGCGTCGCGATGATCGATCGTCGTGGAAGATCGGTGCCGATTCCTTTTTCATCAGAGGAAGAGCAGTCTTCGATAGCGACGTTCCCCATGGTGGTGTCTCCTCCCTTGACGCGGAGGAAGAATAAGAGAAGACACGTCGTCAGTGTCTTCGCGTTCTCCGTCGGAGACGTTCTTCGTCGGAACGAAGTTCTCTTCTTCTTCACACCCAAGTTCTGCCAAAAACACCAGAACGTTGTTAAGGTTTTCTCACACTCCAAAAGCTCCAAAATAATATCCCATGATATTATTTTTATCCACACCTCAAAGATTTTAAAATTCAAACCAAACCACATAATTAATTAAATGAAGAAGCACATCTCATTAATTAAGGCATGTTGGGATGAATTAATGGTGGAAGGAAAAGGTGAAGAGTTATACAAACTTTAAGGAGGAGTAGATTAAAGAAGAGTTGACACATTAAGTGCAAGAGAGTTTAAGGGAGTTATAAGAAGTTCAAGGGGTTATGGTCTCGTGTGGGCCCCACCACACTAAACTCTCCCATGGGAGGTTAGGTGGGTGTGGGCCCCACCTCCCACATATTCACACATGGGATGTTGGGTGGTTGTGGACCCCACCAACAACTTCCCATGGTAGATTTTAACTTCCTTGAATATCAAAAATAAAATTGTTCACAATTTTATTTATTTCTTTCTTAAACCCCAAAATTTAACTTCTTCTCCCATGCAAACGCACCTACGGTAAAAGTCCTCTTAAGAAAATACCGGCGCTGCGAGTTCATCGGTGCCCTCAGATTTCAATTCCAAGCACTGGTTAAAAAGATAGAAAAACCCGCTCATTCGTTCACTGAACGTACCCGAGCCAAACTTCGAAAATTGATTCCGAGCACACCAGGCATCGGAATCAGGTGCCGTAAAAAACTGCGTTCTTGTAAAATCCCAAAGAACTTAAGAAAAAAAATTACTCGAAATTTTTGGGTCTTTACATCACAGAACATCATTTCCAGTTTCCATGCCATGGAAATTACAAACTCAACCCTTTAGAACTTGTCCAAAAACTTGATCCTCTAAACCCAAATTCCCTACTACCACCAAATCTAAATCCCTGCCACCACACAAATCAAGGTGTGTTTTGTGACTGCATTTGTTGCGACGATGGGTCCAACAACTACCTCCTGTAGAAAGAGTCTCCACTTGTTTTTGATCCCCACCTTTGCGCCTCTGCTTCTCCACCCCTATGTTCGATACACATTGCCACACCCTCAGTTTCCACTGCCCTACTCTCATTCCCCACAAACACCCATTAATTTTCATTGAAGAGGATGTATTTGTGGTCTGCTTAGAGGAGCTGCAGAGGAAACCCATGAGAACTAACAAAACATTGGACTAGGCTGTTATGCGGAAGATAGGTATGGAAACCAATATCATCTCGGATTTAGAATCAATGAATTTAGAACACATCCTTCCAGTTTAAAAAGAATGTTATACTGAGGATCCACAAGTATTCCATAGCTCACTTTATTTCGATGCTGGACCCATTTCCAATGGACTGGGCACGCTAAATTGGGGACGAGTCTTACAGAATTCAGCATCGGCCTTGGTATTTATAGCCCTTATTTTTTCTCTTCAGTATCACGAGACATTGGTCGAAGACCCAAATACGGATAATGTGCAGGCAATGTGGCAACATTAGGCCATTGACACAAACATTCCACATGATTCGTCTAGGACAGAGTACACAATTGAAATCTGCCATTCTTTAAATTATTCACGGGTCCATCACCCATGCGTGGAAATGTGGCAACATTGGGGTAGATTTTTAGCTATTTGGGGAATGCGCGTGTCACACCACCATCCATTCCATGTTCACTCTCGACAACCCCTCCACCTCCAGGTAGCCCCTCAGTTCCCCCTCTTTTTCGGGTGCATATCACCTGACCGAGGCTTCTTTACATGGAACCTGAGTTGAGTCCCCACATTCACCTATGGAATCTGGTGCCCCGGTATAGGAGTACGTCCCAGGGGAGCATGCAGAGACCATGGAGGAGTCTTAATTTCCACTTCCACTAAAAAAAAGGACATTAGATGCCGTTTTTTTCTTTGTGGACTAGCGGCAGTTTAAACCGTCACCTAATTGTATAGTTGTGGCTATTAAAACCGCAACGTAATGCATAGTCGCAAGTCATTTAGTTGTGATTTTTTTTTCACGGAATTTTTGTTATGTGTCATTTTTAGAGAATTTAGTGGTTGTTCTTTTATTTTAAAAAATATCTCAAGGAAATATAAATAAAATTAAACTAACTGCCGCCAAATATATGAGTGACTGTTTACTTTAGCGGCGGTAAATTTTAACCACCAGGAAAAGTATTTTATTTAATGTATTTAGAGGCGTTTACTAAAAACGGCCCCTAAATCAAATTCTGTTTGAAAAAAAATTATTTAATAAACTGTAAATATAAAAAAAATGACACGCAATAAACTGAAACATGAATATATGCTAAACTCATCATATATAAATCATACATCCACAGTCATATATAGAAACATCTGCGGTCATCATAACCTCAGCCTCAGTCAACCAATACCGCATTCTTCAATATATACATATTTAAAATGTCTCACAACAACTCATGCCCAATATACATCCATGTCACGACCTCCGCTGCATCTGTCTGCCTCCGCATCATCTCATCAACTGAAATCGAACACATCATCTCATTAATTGTAACAGAAAAAAGCAAAAATTAAAACTAAACATAATAAATCAGATTACAGTGGAAAACCAGAAGAATATCATGGATCAAAACCATCAACATCCTGCTTAGTACCGACATCTTCCACGTACAATGGAAACTAGAACATATTTATAAAAGAAATGCGAAAGAAAAAAGACAAAGAATATATTCAGAATGTTGCACATAAAATAGGTTGTTTTGTAAATCAAATAAACGACATTTTAATATAAAAAAAATAATATATAACACAAAACGCTTTGAAAACATAAACCTACATATTTTAGACAAGATTCAACACTTGAAACTGAAAAGAAATAATTATATATTTTAATTTATTTTTAAAGTGACGTGCGGTGTAGTTGAACTTTATTTAATAAATATTTCTAATGACTGTTATCACAACATGTTCTATTTTTCAAAAACAACTCAAAGGTGGTTGTACAATGATTTCACATCAATCTGAAGTCATTTGCTATGGTTTTGAACGTTCCACGCATGTTTTAGTGTTTTAAAACACTAAAAATGTGTTTACGGCCATCACGGGAAAATCATCTGCTGAAATGACATTTTGTATGTTCATATATTTCACAATTCAATCTACGATCATTGTCCCCTGATTTCAGCCCAATATGTCATTGTTTTCCTTATTTTGACCATCACACACAAGTTTTTAAAGGCTTTAGTACCTTTAAGAAGTGTTTAAATAGTAACTCTGACAACACGACACGTCAGATTGACGTGTTGACAACACATACACATAAAAAAACAACTCAACTATGGGTTTCCAATGATTTCACATCAATCTAAGGTTGTTTGGTATGGTTTTGACTTTTTAACGCATGTTTTAGTGTTTTAAAACATTAAAAAATCATTTACGGTCATCATAGGAAAGTCGTATTTTGAAATGACATGTTGTCAATTGCTACATTTCACAATTCAATCTACAGTTGTTTTCCCCTGATTATAGGGCTACTCGACGTCATTTTCCTTGTTTTGACCCCCTCGACACTTGTTTTTATAGGCTTTTGTACCTTAATAAAGTGCTTACTCAGTAATTCTGACCACACTGCAAGTTAGATTGACATGTTGTCTACGCATACATCTCAAAAACATATTAACACTAGTTGTCCTATGATTTCACATCAATCTGAGGTCTTTTTCTATTGTTTTGACCATTCCACACATGCTTTAGTGTTTTAAAACATTAAAAACGCGTTTACAACCATCCAAGGTAAACTGTAGTTCAGAATGATATGCAGTTTATTTCTACACATCATAAATGACTTATGGATCATTTTCCTAAAGTATCAAAACAATCTCAATGCGTTTTCTTAGTTTTGAGTAGTTCAGTTCTCCTTTTTACTAAAATTGATGTCGATTTTAAATAAAAAGACGCACTTGGAGTCATAACGGTCACATCATGCATCAGATTGAGGTGCAGATGATTCCTACACAACTCAAATGACTTATGGATCGTTTGTACAAAAATATCAAAATAATCTGAATGTGTTTACTCAATTTTGAGTATGTCACTTGTTTTTTTTTACAAAAATGCAATATCAAATTGGGAACATACACTTTGACACATACCGATCACATCACCTATCAGTTTGAGGTGAGACCAATTACAACACATCACAAATAACATATGAATCAATTTCCCAAATTATTAAGAATGTTAGAGTGCATTTGCTTTGTTTTCTATGAGTGACACTCTTTAAACTAAAATGTCGATTTTAAACTCATAACAGACACATTTAGTTATACCAGTCACATCGTATATCGGATTGAGGTGTGGTTGATTTCTATTTGTCACAAACAACTTATGGATCATGTTCCTAAAATATTAAAACCATTAGAATGCGTCTGCTCAGTTTTGAGTAGGTCAGTTTTCCTTTGTTCTAAAATAGATGTCAATTTTAAATAAAAAGATGCACTTGGAGTCATATCAAGCACATAGTGTATCAGATTCAGGTGTGGTTGATTCCTACACATCAAAATTGACTTATGGATCATTTTAATGATGTATCAAAACATTCAGAATGTGTTTTCTTCGTTTTGAGAATGCCATTTTCCCTTTTTACTAAAATTGATGTGAATTTTAAATAAATGCACTTAGAGTCATACCGGTCACACCATGCGTCAGATTGAGGTGTGACTAATTCTTACACATCTCAAATGACATATGGATCATTTTACTGAAGTATCAAAATAATAAGAATGATTTTTTTTGTATTGAGTACATCACTTGTTTTTTTATTAAAATGTCATTTTAAACTAGAAACACACGCTTTGACTATTACCAATCACATCATGTATCAGTTTGATTTGAGACTAATTCCTATACACAAAAAAAGAATTATGAATCTATTTACTAACATATAAATAAAATAAGAGTCCATTTTCTCGATCTTTAGGGGGTTACACATTGAACTAAAATGTTGATTTTAAACTAATAACAAACAAATTTATTTAGACTGGGCATATCATCTGTCAGATTGAGGTGTGGTTGATTCCTACAGGTCACAGATGACTTAGGGATCATTCTCCTAAGGTATAAAAACAATATGAATGTGTTTTTTGATGTTTGAGTATGCCAGTTATCCTTTTTACTAAAATGGAAGTGAATTTTAAATAAAAAAGCACTTAGAGTCATATCGGCCACATCGTGTAACAGATTGAGGTGCAGTTGAATCCAACACATTAAAATGACTTATGTATCATTTTCATAAAGTATCATAACAATCTGAATGAGTTTTCTCATTTTTATGTTGGTCATTTGTCATTTTTACTAAAATATATATCAATTTAAAAAAAAGAATCACTTGAAGTCATACTGGTCGCACTGTGCATCAGATTGAGGTGAGACTGATTTCTATACATCTCAAATAACTTATGGATAATTTTATTAAAGTATAAAAACAATTTGAAGGAGTTTTCTTGTTTTTGAGTACATTACTTGTCTTCTTTACTAAAATGTCATTTTAAACTAGAAACATGCACATTGACTCATACAGACCACATCGTGTATCAGTTTGACATGAGTCAAATTCCAAAAAATCAAAAATGATTTATAAATCAATGTTCTATATTATCAAGAAAATCTAATCACATTTTCTTGGTTTTCAATGAGTGAAACTTTAAGAACTAAAATATAGATTTTAAACTGATAAAGAACACTTTAGGTCATATGAGGAACATCGTGTATCAGATTGTGGGGCAGATGATTCCTACACATCACAAATGACTTATGTATCATTGCCATAATGTATCAAAACAATCAGAATAAATTTTCTTGGGATTGAGTACACAAGTTGTCTTTTTTAATAAAATTAATGTCAATTTTCAATAAAAAGAAGCACATGGAGTCATACCGATCACACTAAGTATTGGATTAAGGTTCAACTTATTCCTACATGTACCAAAGCCTCAAAACTATTTTAACTTCTATTATTACCATGGTTTCAATTTCCATCATTTATCGAACTTCCAACATTGTATACCGACTCGATGTTCTTAGCTGAAAAAGGTTTCTCGTTGTTGAAAGGAAGAAATGAAGAGGATGCTCATGTGCCCATTATATCTTGAGAATTCACCATAATGGGAACATGAGCTTCCACTACTCTTCTCTCTTTCAACAAAGAGAAAAGTTTTTGGCTAAGAACATCGACTCAATATGTAGTGTTTCTAGTTTTAGAAACAAAGGCAATAGAAATAGAAATTGTTGTAACATTATCAAAAAGAAAAATTTTATCTATTTTGTGGCTTGTTGTAGATAGTTGAAAGAAAATATGTCTTCTCAAAAGATTTATGAAAAAAACTAAGTAAGTATTAGATAAAAATAATCAAATAAATTAACATACAAATAATAGATTAAACAGTGACAAAATTAATTAAATAAGTAGTAGAAATTCACCTTTTCATGATGGTTGTATGCATTCATGAAGAATTTCCCAGTTGTCATTATCTTTGTTACAGGTGTGAAGTCCAATCTCTAATGAGCATGAGTAGCTTCGAACAAACCCCCACAACTCAAACAAAAGAATCCACCTGTATAAGAAAACAATTATTATATGAGTAATACTTAAAAGAAATAAATTGAACATAAATATGAAAAAATACATTTGAGCACAAATGAAAACCCATGAACATTATAAATGATATCAAATATTTCTACCTAAATTGAGAGTTTGAAGATGAAGTTTCTTTCTCGGTAAAGAATTTTTTTTGTTCTTGTATAATTAATTTATACTTTTTTACTCTAGTAACATGTTTTTACCTATATAAATTATGTGTTATTAAACATATAAAATAACCCCTCTAACTAAAGTTATTGGTGTTCATACTTTTTTTATGAATTTAATGTAATACAATTTATAATCATATTAGAACAAACATTTAAAATAAAACATTTTATATATTGGAAAATTATTTTCTATATAAATAATTAAATATTTTAATTTATTTTTAAAGGGGAAGATGCTAGGGGTACCCCTTAAGGGACCATTTGTTTATCAATCCACCCAGCGAAACCCACCTTTTCATATTTGAGAACCACCCCCGCCAGTGAAACATGAGACACACCTTGATATTCTGGCTGTTGTGGCCACAAATGAGATCGCCCCAGGAGAACCTATGCAGCCCATTTCGGTTGCTAACCTTCCCATCCCAGCCTTTTTCCAGTCACCATTGGAATCTGCTGCCTCGGTTTAGGAGTAGGTCTCGGGGGAGCATGCAGATACCATGGAGGAGTCTTAAATGCCACTTCCACTAAAAAAAGGACATTAGATGCTGTTTTTTGTGGACTAGTGGTGGTTTAAACTACCACCTTATAGTCTAGTTGCGGTTATTAAAACCACAACGTATTTCATAGTCGCTAGTCATTTAGTGGTGATTTTTTTTAAATGTCACAGAATTTTTGTTCTGTGCCATTTTTAGAGAATTTAGTGGGGGTTATTTTATTTTAAAAAATATATGAAGGAAATAAAAATAAAAATAAAATAACTCCCACTGAATATATGAGTGACAGTTTGTTTTAGCGGCGATAAATTGTAACCACCGGAAAACATATTTTATTTAATGTATTTTGCAACGGTTACTAAAAATTGTCGCTAAAACAAATTCTATTTGAAAAAAAATTATTTTATAGACAACTGTAAATATAAAAAAAAATGGCACACAATAAACTAAAACTTCAATATATGATAAACTCATCATATATAAATCTTACATCCACAGTCATATATAGAAACATCTGCGGTCATCATAACCTCAGCCTCAATAAACCAATACCGCATTCTTCAATACATACATATATAAAATGTTCGACAACAACTCATGCCCAATACATCCATGTCACGACCTCCGCTGCATCGGTCTGCCTCCGCATCATCTCATCACCTGAAATTGAACACATAAACTCATTAATTGTAACAGAAAATAAAGAAAAAAGTAAAACTAAACATAATAAATCAGAATTACAGGGGAAAACCTGAAGAATATGATGGATCAAAACCATCAATATCCTTCTTACTACCGACATCTTCCACGTACAATGGAAACTAGAACATATTAATAAAAGAAATGCCAAAGAAAAACGACAAAGAATATATTCAGAATGTTGCACATAAAATTGGTTGTTTTTTTAATCAAATAAACGACATTTTAATATAAAACAAATAATATATAACACAAAACACTTTTAAAGCATAAACTTACATATTTTATACATGATTCAACACTTGAAACTGAAAGGAAATAATTAAATATTTTAATTTATTTTTAAAGTGACGTGCGGTGTAGTTGAACTTTATTTAATAAATATTTTTAATGACTGTTATAACAACATGTTCTATATTTCAAAAACAACTCAGAGGTGGTTGTACAATGATTTATCACCAATTTGAGGTAATTTTCTATGGTTTTGAACGTTCCACGCATGTTTTAGTGTTTTAAAACACTAAAAATGTGTTTACGGACATCACAGGAAAATCATAAGCTAAAATGACTTTTTGTATGTTCCTATATTTCACAATTCAATCTATGATCATTGTCCCCTGATTTCAGCCCAATATGTCATTGTTTTCCTTATTTTGACCCTAACACGCTAGTTTTTAAAAGCTTTTGTACCTTTAAGAAGTGTTTACAGAGTAACTCCAACCACACCGCACGTCGGATTGACGTGTTGTCGACACATACACATAAAAAACAACTCAACTATGGTTTTCCAATGATTTCACATCAATCTAAGGTTGTTTGGAATGGTTTTGACCGTTTAACGCATGTTTTAGTGTTTTAAAACATTAAAAACTCATTTACGGTCATCATAGGAACGTCGTATTTTGAAATGACATGTTGTCGATTCCTATATTTCACAATTCAATCTACGGTTGTTTTCCCCTGATTTTAGGGCAACTAGATATCATTTTCATAGTTTTGACCACTTCGATACTTGTTTTTATACGCTTTTCTACATTAATGAAGTGCTTACTCAGTAATTCTGACCACACTGTAAGTTAGATTGACGTGTTTTCTACGTATACATCTCAAAAACATCTTAACGGTGGTGGTCCTATGATTTCACATCAATCTGAGATCTTTTTCTATTGTTTTGACCGTTCCACACATGCTTTAGTGTTTTAAAACATTAAAAATGCGTTTACAACCATCCAAGGTAAACTGTAGTTCAGAATGATATACAGTTAATTTCTACACATCATAAATGAGTTATGGATCATTTTCTTAAAGTATCAAAACTATCTTAATGTGTTTTCTTAGTTTTGAGTAGTTCAATTCTCTTTTTTACTAAAATTGATGTCGATTTTAAATAAAAAGACGCACTTGGAGTTATAACAGTCAAATCATGCATCAGATTGAGGTGCAGATGATTCTTACACAACTCAAATGACTTATGGATCATTTTCAAAAAGTATCAAAATAATCTGAATGTGTTTACTCAATTTTGAGTATGTCACTTGTTTTTTTTTACAAAAATGAAATATTAAATTGGGAACATACACTTTGACTCATACTGATCACATCATGTATCAGTTTGAGGTGAGACCAATTACTACACATCACAAATAACGTATGATTCAATTTCCTAAATTATCAAGAAAGTTAGAGTGCATTTGCTTTGTTTTCTGTGAGTGACACTCTTTAAACTAAAATGTCGATTTTAAACTGAAAGCAGACACATTTAGTGATACCAGTGACATCGTATATTGGATTGAGGTGTGGTTGATTCCTATATGTCACAAACAACTTATAGATCATTTTCCTAAAGTATTGAAAAAATCATAATGCATCTGCTCAGTTTTGAGTAAGTCAGTTGTCATTTTTTATAAAATAGATGTCAATTTTAAATAAAAAGATGCACTTGGAGTCATATCAGGAACATAGTGTATCAGATTAAGGTTTGGTAGATTCATACACATCAAAAATGACTTGTGTATCATTTTAATTATGTATCAAAAAATTCAGAATGTGTTTTCTTAGTTTTTAGAATGTTATTTTCCCTTTTTACTATAATTGATGTGAATTATAAATAAAAAGATGCACTTGGAGTCATACTGGTCACACCGTGCGTTAGATTTAGGTGTGACTAATTCTTGTTAGAGTTGGTGTCCTGAGAACCAACTGTTTTTACTTTGATTACGTGAAGGTACACTTATTATATATTAATCATTGTTCTACATGACTATAATATAATAATGTGCTGGAATATTTGTTGCATTAATAAGGTCATGGAAGATCCCCGCTATGATGAGAACCTTAAAATGCAATTACAATATTATTAAATAAAGTTCTACGGTTGGATGACATACTATGATAGGACACATAGTATATAGACCGTCATGTATGATTACGCCTTAGAAGACGAGACTCTCTCTCATGGAGTTCACACTTAGTAATCTCCAAGATGGGAGATTATGAGAACAAACTCGCCAGTAGTAATTCCGTGTGTCTTGGTGTCATCAGACATTTCTATCTACGAGCATGTGTAATGGTCCTTATATTGGAAGATTATCATTAACTCATGTCATGACTCGCAGACTTAGATTTACTGAAGAAAACCATTATGAAGACAGTTGGCGGAAAGTAGGGTGCGTCATGAATGCCATATTGTTAATGGATAAGTCAAGTAAGGATTTGTCCCTTCCATATTTATAGAGGTAGATATCTCAGACCCTTTGATTGAAATAAAACTATTGCCCAAATTCCATGGCCATGGTGTAATGACGAGATTATTTCTGGAAGTCAAAGAATGACAGATCAAGCATATATGTTTATGACATTGCCATGAAACCTGCTTGATGAGATATTGAGACAAAGGGATTAAATTACACGGTAAGTGTTCATATGAGGTGACACGTCAATGCAGCGTCAACTTCTTTCTCTTGGGTACCTTGACCCATTGCTAGACAATAATCTTGGACTTTAGGCAAGACCGCCTAATGACAACGAGAAAGAGGCCTAGAGGGTCACACACTAAGTTTATTCAAGTATCTGAAGTAGAATAAATATTATTCCCATAAGTTGTTTAATAATTATTCAAGGAATCCTAAATCGTTTTAATATTGGAGGAAGAATAAAATGAAAACAAGTACAGGCCGTGTATTCATGATTACACGCCGTGTAGTTTTTATTTTGAAAACAGGTACACACCGTGTATTAATGATTACACACCATGTAGTTTTCATTTTGGAATGGAAATGAAAAACAAGTACATTTCGTGTATTAATGATTACATATCATGTAGTTTTTTTATGAAAAGCAAGTACAAACCGTGTATTAATGATTACACACCGTGTAGTTTTTTTAGTCGGGATTTTGAGGATATAATATTGTTTTATTAAATGATATTTATTATAATTAGTGTGGGCACATGTCAAGGAATTAATTATTCAACATGGGGGTTTTCAATAAGAGTTAATGAAATAAATAAAACGTGTAACACATTTATTTATTGTCATAACTGTATAATCTCAAACCCGATTATAAATATCCTCACAACCCCAACACTTTCCCCCAATCATTGTGCACAACAATACTGGAGAATTCTTTCAAGGCCGAAAGAATTCATTCCTCCAAGAATGCTCTCAAGACTGAGAGAGATCTTCCTCCATCGGATCAAAATGATCCAAGGTGGACAATGCAAGCAAAGGCTTCTCCACGCTAGCACCCGGAGATTCCTTTGGCGACGTCCAGAGATACGTGGTGCACGTGTGGATCCCCGCTAGAGGAAGTCTACACTTGTCTTATGCGACACAACGACGAATCACATCGGAACGTGATCAGAAATATCAACAAATAAAGAACTCCATAAAAGGTACTTCTTGTCAATTAATTAAATTAATTATAATCAACCTATGACGATCCTCATTTTTGGTTCTGTGACTATTCTTCTTCTTTGTCTATTTCTATGATTCAATCCGTGGAGTCTGGCGTTTATCGTCGTATTGATCCCAGATGGATCATTGTTAATGACAAAAAGCCAAGTGGGCACATCCAACCACGAGCTTCCGTTGCACCTGGAACCATCAAATGGTATCAAAGGGAGGTTAAAACATTTATTATAGTTATTTAATTTTCATTGATAATTTGTGCATTTATATTTGATTCAATTCAAGATAAATAGTTCTATAAATCTGAATGATCGAGATCTGTTCTTCCTCCTATGTTTATCGATTCACATCATAGAAACGACCGTTTAATTGTAATTTTTATTAAAATAAAAATGAGGAACTCATCCAGAGGAGCCGCTCTTTCTGTTTGTACAACACAAGAATTCACGGCGTGTAATTAAAACTACATGCCGTGTACTTAGGTTTAACAAACCGGTACTGGTCCGCCAAACCACACCGTGTGAATTGAGTATACCTAAGTATTTATTACACTGTGTTGACCATAAATGAATGGCGTGTGGAAACCGGAATACACGACGTGTATGTTGAATCAATATGCCATGTAGTCCGATCTAGCCCAGGTGAAACTGTGTACAAGGAGAAGCCATGTACCGCTTACACGGGATTTCCAGGACGGTAACCACGTAACAAGGAAGTACACACCATGTTAGATTAACCTACACATCATGTAATCCAAAATTTCCAAAGTACAGAGAACACCCCAGAGCCCCGGCGTGTACTTTGGATAAAGGGTGAAAATTAATACACGTCGTGTAATATAGAGTACACGCCATGTACTTTCCAGAAATGGAATATCACAGGGTTTCCTCCAATGTACAAAGACCCGTACAAGGAATATGGATGAGAATAATCTCAAGGAAATTCAGAAAGGAATTTAAGATAAATAATTGATTAATTATAAGATCGTAATTAATTGAATTCAAGCACGGATTATCTTGAATAATAGAACTATTAAAAGAATTTGAATACTAAGTATGCATAAATGTCATTGAATGCTATGGATGATCATGATCTAGACCAAAGATCCTTGTGTGTATGGTTTCATTTAAATTTATTTAATTTAAATTCGTCGGCCTGTGAGCCTTCTTCCAATAATATGTAGGGCCTGCGTGCCCATGGTTTCTTTAATGTAAACCCCATGTAATGGAGTATCTCCCAAGCCAAAGGAGATGGTTCAAAATCCAAATCTGAGGCGAAACCAACCTAAGAAGATACAAAGGTGGACAGGTAGGAGCTTCAAAACACGAACCATCGGGTTCAAGGTGTTTTTCCCTAGGTGAGGGTTAGTTTATCAAAACCGCTAGATAAGCTAACTAGTAGATGCTCATGATCATGCCATATTATTTTATTTCTGTCTGATTTCATGGTTTTTTTGTTATGTATGTGTTTTCACGATCACATAATTAATGAAATAAGCAAGCATGCAATGATGGAATAAAATAAAAACCAGACAATGCGTAAACATTATCAGAACAGGGTTAATCACTTAAGAAATAATCAATTAATATTAACAATCATGTGATAATGGAAAACTATGCATAAAGAATAAAATCCCTCAAATACCATATTAAGTCAGACCATGCCTTCTATTACTTGATAATGGGAAAGACTCAATAAAACTATGTGTTTGATCAACCCTTGTTGGGACACTTACTTTTATAAAGGAAGAACTTATAAAAGGTTCGGGTTGAGTTAAAGATTTACATCAAGAGGAGTAGTCCTTGCAAGAATTGTTGTAAAATGGAGTCAAGTGTTGAGGAAATCCATGTCAAGATTTCAGGATTGGGGATTCCACTCAATAGATCAAGGAACTGTAAGCTCACAGTTGGAAAAGACCTTCCTACCTAAATACCTTCTAATAGATTGACCAACCTTTGTTGGGGTTATGTGAAGGGGAATATGGATCCTTGACACCATAATTCCATGGCAATTGGACATTCCAAGTTCAATGGTGAGGGCCATTGGGACTTGATAAAATAGTTGGAGACTTAATAAAATTTATTATTTTTTATAGAATATAATCAAGAAAGTTCTGATAAATATGCTCTTTTAATTTGTAAAATCAATATGAAAAACTCTTCAACCACATTTTTTCTGTGATCAATTACAGATAAATACAATATCCTCACCGGAAGTAACTTTCAGGAATGGTTTAGGCGCCTTCGGGTTATCCTACGCCATGAACGAAAGTTTTACGTATCAGAGTCCTCACTTCATGATTCACCAGCCTAAGGGGCGAGTGATGAAGATTTCTTAGTCTATGGTAAACATTTTAATGATGCACTCGATGTTCAATGTTTTATGTTAACATCAATTTCAAGAGAGTTCATAAATTCTCATGAAGACATGGATTCCTACAACATGCTCGAGCACCTTTGTAGTCTATACCAGGAAAGAGAAAGATAGGAAATTTTTAAGATCTCTAAGGCTCTATTTCCGAGAAATCTTGGAGAGGGTTCCCCAGCTAGGTCTCATGTAGTCAAGATCATTGGATACATTTACGTCTTGGAGGTTTTAGGGTTTAAACTCCCCGAAGAACTGGGTACCGATCTCATTCTTGCATCACTCCCCCAGAGCTTCTCTAACTTTGTTGTAAATTTCAACATGAACAACACCGAGAAGTCTCTATCTGATCTTCTTATCCTTATTCGCCAAGTGGAAAATGATATGAAGAATGAAAAGCCTTATTTCCTTATAGTGAATAAAATAAAAGGGAAGGGGAAGAGATTTAAGCCCAAAGTTTTTTTTCAAGGCCTTCGAAGAAAAGGAAGATCAAAGGGGAGGTAAGAGAACATGAGGTTGTTTGTTTTGCATGTGGAAAGAAGGTCCACTGGAAGAAAAACTACACCATTCCAAGGAAGAAAGGGGAAGCTTCAGGTGAATTTGTTATCGAATTCAATCTATTTGTTTCTACTAATTGGGTATTAGATACTACTTGTGGTTCTCACATATGTATCAAAATATAGGAACCATGTAGATTCAGAAAGATTGACCGAGGTGAGGTGGATCTCTGAGCAGCCAACAAAGCCAGACTCGCTGATGTAGCTGCCGGAGACTACCACCTCACGTTTCCTACCAGGATAGTCTTGGTATTAAAAGGATGTTATTATGTAACCTCTGTAACCAAAAACATTATTTCAGTATCCAGATTAGATACTGATAGATTAATTTTCATGTTTGGAAATGAATGTTTCTACTTTTATAAAGATAACATTTGTTTTGGTAGGGCACATTTATATAACGACCTTTATGTGTTAGACTACACAAACCAAGTAATGAAAAACGATGACAAAGTTAATTAACATGACTCATACCACTCCCAACTTTGGCATCACCGGCTAGGTCATGTCAATGAGAAATGTTTGACAAAATTACATGAAGATGGTTATCTAGATTCTTTCGAACTAAAACCACTTGGTGTATGTCATGCGTGTCTATAAGGTAAAATGACCAAATCCCCATTTAGTGGGAAATGTGAAAGGGCTAAAGATCTTCTAGAATTATTTCACACAGATGTGTGTATACCATTTCCAGTTGAAGTAAGGGGTGGGTTCTTATAATTCATAACTTTTACTGATGAATTTAGTAGATAAGGATATATTTACTTAATGAGGTATAAGTCAGATTCTTTTGATTGGTTCAAAGAATACAAGAATGAATTTGAGAACCAGCTTGTTAAGAAGATTAAGAAACTCTGCTTAGACAGAAGAGGATAATATCTTAATCAGGACTTCATTTATTTCTTACAGGAGTTCGAGATTCTATCTCAACTCACTCCTCCTTACATGCCTCAGTGGAATGGTGTAAGTGAAAAGAGGAACTGCACCCTATTGGACATGGTGAGATCAATGATGATTCATACGAGTCTTCTATTATCCTTTTGGGGATATGCATTACAAACATCAGCACACATACTAAACCAAAAGAGATAGTGGGAGCGAGATAGACTTCGATGAAGTCAAGTCTCAAGATACAAAAGAGTTGGTACAATAAAATATTCCACAAAGCCCCAGGAAGAAAAATCTATTATAGAGACACAAGAACTGCATAGGATCATGAGAGAGGTAAGAGAACCAGAACGATATCTTTTTCTTGTCACTGAGGATGGTGACTAATTATTGGTTGACAATGATGATCCTATTACCTACAAGGAAGCAGTTGAAGGCACAAATGTTTCCAAGTGTCAAGAATCCATGAATTCTGAAATGAATTCCATGTATCAAAACCATGTCTGGATTTAGGTAGACCCTCCAGTTGATATAAAACCTATTGGTAATAAATGGGTATTCAAGAAGAAATTGGACATGGAAGGACAAGTTAGCACCTATAAGGCACGACTAGTTCCAAAAGGTTTTAGAAAGCATCAAGGAATTGAATATGATGAAACATTTTCCCCAGTTGCGATGCTAAAATCCATCAAAATCTTATTGGCCATTACTGGTTACCATGACTATGAAATTTGGAAAATGGATGTCAAAACAACATTCCTTAATGGGAACCTCCAGGAAGATGTCTACATGAAACAACCTGAAGGGTTTGTGACTCCAAAGGATGCCAACAAGGTATGAAAGTTTCAAAAATCCATTTATGGATTAAAGAAAGCATCAAGGCCATGGAACAATATTTTTGATGAAGCCGTAACAAAATTTGGCTTTGTTAAGAATGAATGTGAGCCTTGTGTCTACAAAATGTTTAGTGGAAGTGCAGTCATTTTCCAAATAATATATGTTGATGACATATTGCTAATTGTAAATGAAGTACCTGTCTTATAGTCAGTTAAGGCATGGTTGGATAAATTATTCTCTATGAAAGACTTGGGTGAGGCAACATATATTCTTGGGATCAAGATCCATCGTGATAGATCCAAGAGAATGCTAGGCCTGAGTCAAAGTAAATACATTGACAAGATACTGAAGAGATTCAGTATGGAACAAACCAAGAGGGGATTGTTGCCAGTGTCACATGGCATTCATCTTTCCAAGAAAATGCGTTCTCAGACACATGAGGAAATAATGAAAATGGCAAGGATCCCTTACACATCCTCGATTGGGTCAGTCATGTATGCTATGCTATGTACACGGCTAAATGTTTCTTATGCATTAAGTGCGGTAGGAAAATATCAAGCTGATCCAGGAGACCACCATTGGATGGAAGTAAAGACTATCCTTAAGTATTTGAGGCGTAATAAGGATATGTTCTTGTTTTATGGATGAGATGATGAACTAGTCATCAGAGGACATGTAGATGATAGTTTCCAGACTGATCATGATGACATGAAGTCACATACTGGATACATATTCAGTTTGAATGGAGGCGTAGTGAGCTGGAAGAGCTCAAAGCAAGGTGTGGTCGCAGATTCTACAGCAGAGTCCGAGTATATTACAGCTTCTGAGGCAGCTAAAGAAGAAGTATGGATGCGATGCTTCATCAAAGAGATGGATGTAGTACCTAGAAGTAAAGATCTTATCACACTCTATTTTGATAATACTATAGCGGTGGCATATGAAAAAGAGCCATGGTCATATTAGCGGACAAAACACATACTTCGAAAGTATCATCTCTTGAGGAATTTTTCTCGAAGAGGTGAAGTTGCAGTGAGCAGTATTTCTACGGAAGACAACATGGAAGACTCCTTGAATAAAGCCTTGAATTAGTAGAAACATGATCATCATGTGAGGTCTAGCGCACTGAAAGTCATAGGAAGTTGGCTCTAGTCCAAGTGAGAGTTTGTTAGAGTTGGTGTCCTGAGAACCAACTGTTTGTACTTTGATTACGTGAAAGTACACTTATTATATATTGTTCATTGTTCTGCATGACTATAATATAATAATGTCCTGGAATATTTGTTGCATTAATAAGTTCATGGTATATCCCCACTATGAAGATAACCTTAAAATGCAATAAAAATATTCTTAAATATTTTTCTTCGGGTGGATGACATACTATGATAGGACACATAGTATACATACTGTCATGTGAGATTACTCGTAAGAAGATGAGACTCTCTCTCATGGAGTTCACACATGGTCAACTCCAAGATGGGAGATTTTGAGAACAGACTCGCCAGTAGTAATTCTGTATGTCTTGGTGTCATCAAACATTGCTATCTATGAGTGTGTGTAATGGTCCTTAGACTGGAATATTATCATTAACTCATGTCATGACTCGCACACTTAGATTTACTGACAAAAACCGTCACGAAGACAGTTGGCGGGAAGTAGGGTACGTTGGGTGCGTCACGAATGACATATTGTTAATGGATAAGTTGAGGAATGATTTTCCCTTCCATATTTATAGAAGTAGATATCTCAGGCCCTTTGAATGAAATAAAACTGTCGCCCAAATTCCATGGCCATGGTGTAACGACGAGTTTATTTCTGGAAGTCAAAGAATAACAGATCAAGCATATAGGTTTATGACACTGCCATGAAACCTGCTTGATGAGATATTGAGACAAAGGGATTAAATTACATGGTAAGCGTTCGTATGAGGTGACACGTCAATGCAGCATCAACTTCTTTCTCTTGGGTCACTTGACCCATTTCTAGACAGTAATCTTGGACTTTAGGCAAGCCCGCCTAATGCCAATGAGAAAGAGGCCTAGAGGGTCACACACTAAGTGTATTCAAGTATCTCAAGTAGAATAAATACTATTCCTATAAGTGGTTTAATAATTATTCAAGGAAGCCTAAATCGTTTTAATGTTGGAGGAAGAATAAAATGAAAACAAGTACATGCCTTGTATTAATGATTACACACCGTATAGTTTTTATTTTGGAAACAAGTACACGCTGTGTATTAATGATTACACGCTGTGTAGTTTTCATTTTGGAAAGGAAATGAAAAACAATTACATGTTGTGTATTAATGATTACATGCCATGTAGTTTTTTATGAAAAAAAAGTACATATTACACTCCGTGTAGTTTTTCCAGTCGGGATTTTGAGGATATAATATTGTTTTATTAAATGATATTTATTATAATCAATGTGGGCGCATGTCAAAGAATTAATTATTTGACATGAGGGTTTTTAATAAGAGTTAATGAAATAAATAAAATGCGTAACGCATTTATTTATTATCATAACTCTAGAACCTCAAACCTGATTATAAATATCCTCACAACCCAAACACTTTTCCCCAATCAATATACACAATAATTCTGGAGAATTATTTCAAAGCCGAAAGAACTCCTTCCTCCAATAACGCTCCCAAGACCGAGAGAGATCCTCCTCCATCAGATCAAAATGATCTAAGCAGACAATGCAAGAAAAGGCTTCTCCACACTAGCACTCGAATATTCCTTTAGCGACGTCCAGAGATATGTGGTGCACATGTGGATAACCACTAAAGGAAGTCTACACTTGGATTCTGCGATAAAACGATGAATCACATCGGAACGCGATCAGAAATATCAACGAAGAAAGAATTCCATAGAAGTTACTTCTTTTAAATTAATTAAATTATTTATAATCAACCTGTGATGATCCTCGTTTGTGGTTCCAGGACTATTCTTCTTCTTTTTCTATTTCTGTGATTCGATCTGTGGAGTCTGGCATTTATCATCGTATTGATCCCAGATTGATCATTGTTAATGAAAAAAATCCAAGTTGGCATATACACCCACGAGCTTCCGCTGCGTCTGGAACCTTCAATTCTTACACATATCAAATGACATATGGATCATTATCATAAAGTTTCAAAACAATATGAATGAGTTTTCTTTGTATTGAGTATGTCACAAGTCTTTTTTACTAAAATGTCATTCTAAACTACAAACATACACTTTGACTATTACCAATCACATCATGTATCTATTTGATTTGATACTGATTCCTACAAACAAAAAATGAATTATGAATCGATTTCTTAACATATCAAGAAAATACGAGTGCATTTTCTCGATTTTTAGGGAGTGAAACATTGAACTAAAATGATGATTTTAAACTAATTACATACAATTTTTTTTAGACGGAGCATATCATGTGTCAGATCGAGGTGCGGTTGATTCATACAGGTCACAAATGACTTATGGATCATTCTCCTAAAGTATAAAAACAATATGAATGTGTTTTCTAAGGTTTGATCATGTCAGTTGTCCTTTTTACTAAAATGGAAGTGAATTTTAAATAAAAATAATCACTTAGAGTCTTATCAGGCACATCATGTATTAGATTGAGATGAAGTTGAATCCTACACATTAAAATGACTTATGTATCATTTTCCTAAAGTATGAAAACAATATGAATGAGTTTTATCAGTTTTGAGTAGGGCATTTGTCGTTTTTTACTAAAATAGATATCAATTTTAAATAAAAAAAAGCACATGGAGTCATACCAGCCGCACCGTGCCTCAGATTAAGGTGAGGATAATTTCTACACGTCTCAAATGACATATGGATGATTTTATTAA
Source organism: Viscum album (assembly GCA_963277665.1). Classification (NCBI taxonomy): domain Eukaryota; kingdom Viridiplantae; phylum Streptophyta; class Magnoliopsida; order Santalales; family Viscaceae; genus Viscum; species Viscum album. Next base: position 448,391 of record CAUJRU010000460.1, read on the forward strand.
AGTATCAAAAGAATTTTGATGAGTTTTCTTGGGTTTGAGTACATCACATGTATTCTTTACTAAAATTCCATTTTAAGATAGAAACATGCACATTGACTTATACAGACCACATCGTGTATTAGTTTGACATGAGGATGATTCCAAAACATCAAAAATGATTTATAAATCAATTTACTATATTATCAAGAAAATCTAAGAACATTTTCTTGGTTTTAAATGAGTGACACTTTATGAACTAAAATTATTATTTTAAAATGATATCAAACACTTTAGGTCACATGAGGAACATCATGTATCAGATTATGGTGTAGATGATTCCTATACATTACAAATGACTTATGGATCATTTCCTTAATGTATCGAAACAATCAGAATAAATTTCTTGGTATTGAGTACACAAGTTGTCTTTTTTAGTCAAAATAATATCAATTTTCAATAAAAATAAGGACTTGGAGTCATACCAGTCACACTGAGTGTTGGATTGAGGTTCAACTTATTCCTGCATGTCCCAAAGTCTCAAAAATATTATAACTTCAATTATTTCCATGATTTCCATTTACATCAATTTTCAAGCTGCCAACATTGTATACTGACTCGATGTTCTTAGATAAAAAATCTTTCTCGTTGTTGAAAGGAAGAAGAGAAGAGGAAGCTCATGTGCCCATTATATCATGAGAAGTCACCATAATGGGAACATGGGATTCCACTACTCTTCTCTATTTAAATAATGAGAAAAGTTTTTCTGCTAAGAACATCGACTCAATATGTAGTGTTTCTAGTTTGAGAAACAAATGAAATAGAAATAGAAACTCTTGTAACATTATTAGAAAGAAACATTTTATCTCTTTTGTGTCTTGTTTTATATTGTTGAAAGAAAATGTGTCTTCTCAAAAGATTTATGAAAAACACTAAATAAGTATTAGATAAAAATAATAAGGAAATTAACATACAAATAATAGATAAAATGGTGAACAGATTAATTAAATAAGTAGTAGGAATTCACCTTTTCATGATGGTTGTATGCATTAATGAAGCATTTCCTTGTTGTCATTATCTTTGTTATAAGTGTTAAGTTCAATCTCTCATGAGCATGAGTAGCTTCGAACAAACCACCACAACTCAAACAAAACAATCCACCTATATAAGAAAACAATTATTATATGTGTAATACTAAATAGAAATAAATTAAACATAAATATGAAAAAAATAAATTTTAGCACAAATGAAAACCCATGAACGTTATAAATGATATCAATTATTTATACCTAAATTGAGAGTTTGAAGAAGAAGTTTCTTTCTCGGTAAAGAATTTTTTTTTGTTCTTGTATAATAAATTTATACTTTTTAACTCTAGTAACATGTTTTTACCTATATAAATTATGTGTTATTAAACATATAAAATAACCCCTCTAACTAAATTTATTGGTGTTAGCACTTTTTTTTGTATTTAATGTAATGCAATTTATAATCAAAATAAAATAGACATTTAAAATAAAACATTTTATATATTTAAAAACCATTTTCTATAGAAAAATTATATTTTTACAATTATTATTTCTTAATATTATAATACATTGTTTTCTAATAAAATGTTTCTTAAGATAATCATAAATGTTTGTAAACATCAATATATTGTCATTATTTTAATCAGATCAATCTAATTTATTAGTTAACTCTTACAAAACATTAATCAAACAATTCATTGAAAATAATATTTTTATCATTATCATGGTCATCAACATTAATCGTAGTAATTATACATTTTCCCCAAAAAAATACACTATATTTTTTTACATTATATGATAATATTTATCTAAAATAAAATGTACATTTTTTATATAATTTTAATTGTTTATGAAAACTATTTATTTAATTTAATCGACTAAATCGGTATTTTAAATAAAATATTACATAGGTTTGAAAAATTATATAAAAGTGTTTAATAAATTTTTATAATACAAAAAGGCTTCAGAAAAATTTAATCCATTCGTTCTTTATAGTAATGTAATGAAAGTAAATGTTTTAGAAAAATTAGTAGTTTTCACTATTTAGCTAAAAAATAATTATTTTATGAAAATTATGAAAAATTATTCATATGATAATATTGACATGTTAGAATTAAAAACTGATGTTTATTTTTTAAAAATAAAAATAATAATCTTTACAATAAAAAAATTATTTATGTAATGAAATGTGTTTTTGTAGGAAAATTATTGTTACAAAAAATATTAAACTTTATATAATATCACAATATGTCATGCATACCAAAAATATTCAACGATATATGTCAAACATGGCTGTAAACTATAACACACCCCCTTCTACCACTATAGAGGATGCACTCGAGAGAACACCATTTGTTCAGGCTATACGTAGTGTTTTTGTTTCCAATTTTAAAGCTTCCATGGATTCATTAGAATAATTATGTAGAAATAATGATGAGTTATAATTAATGAGAAAGGGATAAATTATATTAGCCCTCAAATATTCCCAATTTATTAATATTGTAGTTGTATAGTCAACCTTTTTTTTATTATATGGAGGAATATATCAATTGATATGTATCCAATTAATCTAGGGAATGAATAGCCTATAAGTATGATAACCAAGGCCGTACCCATAAAACCTTTAACCCCATAATCTATTATGTATATAAATATATTCTCTATGAGGGAGTTTTCTAGGAGAAACTACTAAAGGAAATAACTAAAATTGCCTATTCACTAACCAATAATGTGTAATCTAATACCATGTATACATAAATCATAACTATAGAGATAAATTACAAGAAAATAACTGCGTTGAGGAATAATTGATTTAGGGTGATTATTGGTAGAATGATGCAACATTTAGGGGGGGGGGTCTACTTTCTTGATGAGGAGGGGATCTAAACTGGGGATAGGGAGGTCAGGGGGTGTCTGTGTCACCACTGAGGAGGGTAACCTGGGGGGGGGGGGGGTCACCGCCGAGCATGAAGGTAGGTTGGAGTGGTGGGGGGAACGGGGGTCACCGATGAGGTGGCGGGGTCGGGGGTCACTCTCAGGGAGGGTAGAGTAGGATTCAGGGGAGAGGGGAATATGGGTTGGGGTTGGGGATGTATAGAGGGCCAGGGTAGGGGGTTGAATTTGGAATTTTTGAAACATTTTGTGGTGGTTTCAATAGAACCACCGCTAACTGTTAAAAAAAATTATAGCAACAGTTTAATCAAACCCCCTATATATTATATTTTTTGACCGGATTTATTTCGTGTTTGTTACTAGAACCGCTACTAATAAGCCACTTGTAAGAAGTGTTTTTTCTATTGTTTTCCCCCTTCATGTATTTATCACTTTTATTTTTTGTTTCCATTATATTACCATCATCTATTTTTATGGATGTTACCTCTTTATTTTTGCATACTAAATTCTCAATGAACACCCATTCTTTCATTTTTCTCCTTTATGGAAATATTTTTGTTAACTTATTTAATTTTTATTTCTCTATTATAGGTTATCACTATACTCTGATAACAATTTTATTTTACAATCCCTACTATATGGGTTTCTACTACATCCATTTTCTACTTTCTTTATTTTTCACTACTATGATTTTCAATTCTCACAACATTTTTATTTCAATACATCATTTTCACACTCATCCCTCTTGACATCCACATCAGGGAAAATGTATCAGTTAAGTGTGGGGGAGTCCATGCTATCCCCGGATGAAATCTTTCCCTAATTGGTCATGAAGAAACTATTAACTAGTGGAAACATTGTGGTATGTGGGACCATTTTGATTTAGTATAAGAAAAATTATGTTTAAAAGAATTGAAATATTGGTAGCTTCATGCTAAGTTTAATTTTAAAGTTTAAAAAATAATCATTAATATTACTTCATTCTTGATTCTAACTCCCATACACTTTTCTTTAGCAAAATGATTTCTAGTATTCTTTCCATAAGTGATTGAACCCAATGAGTTTTTCCATTCCAGAGAGGCTTCTCATCCAATTGTCTATACTTTTTTCCTTCAATATATTTTTTGAGAGGTATTTGGGCCACAACACTCCTAGAACATTCATGGGTATTTTATCAAATAAAAATAATTCATGCATGTCCCTTTAAATATTAATGAGGAACTTTTGTTAAATAGAACATTATATTTGATCCATACCATGAAATCTATTATTCTTTATCATGTAAAAGCCATGAATTACCATTATTATTGAAGATACAGACACTAAAAAAGGACTTAGTGATGGTTTATTAGCTGTAGTTTTAATAACACCCAATAAATAATTAATATTAAAAATAATTTATAATATATAGTTGGTTTAATATAACACCCGATATTTTTTTTATTTTTTTACTATGATGGGTTTTATTTAAACTGTCTCTAAATATTTTAAGAATACCTAATTTCAACCACTTGATCCCCTATCACCCAACCAACCCCCTCCATCTCCCATAGGCAACCCCCAACCCTAACCCCCTACTTTTGACGACATCTCCCATAACCCTGACCCCCTTCCCTCAACGAAAACCATCCCACCTCTCCAATAATCCTCATGAACCAGACCCCCATTCTCTAACAATGATGGCCCCCACCCAATCACATGACCCCAATCCCCTTCTCCCTGATAAGGACCTCACAACGACCCCCCCCCCCCCACTTCACTAAGACAACCTACAAAGGCCTATCTTCCCCTTTTCTTGGGGACTGTGACCAACCGTCATCATTGAATGTGTGATTAATTGATTTTTTTTCAGTGGGTTTTAATTAATATATATAAAGATCTATGTAATTGAGTGTTGTTTATTCGGGTTTTTCCCAGGTTGATGTCGAGGTTATGTTTTTGAGCTTCCATCGGTAGTTGGTCACATTTTTGGAGACTGGATGCATGCCAACGTTGTTTTAGGCAGGTATAATTATTTTTTAAAAAATTTAATATTTAATTATAAATAGTAATAATTAATTATTTATTTCATGTGGAAAGATACAAGTTCCCAAGGTGTTGTCGGTGTGTTGTGTAAGATTTGAAGCTTTTACATTATCATCAAGTGGTAGGTCAATCTTTCAGTTTTTTGTCGCTTCCCTAATTAATAATCATTTAAATTCTTTTAAAATGACATTTTTCATATTGAGTTCCACCTTAAGAGCCATTATGGGTTGTCTTGGAAAGAGTAGTACTTTATATGTTTCAAATGGGGGATTTTAATTTTAAAAATCCCATCATTTAAAATGTCCTTTAAAAACACAATCTACCTATAATTTACTGCTCGTTTTTAAAATTATTTCATAAAGTTAATATATTAAATAAAAAATACTCTTAATCATGTGTGCAATGCATAATGATTAATATTAGCTACGTATCTTTAGATAACATGAATCATCTATATGTGATACTCTCTTAAAGTTGAGTATTGTTTTTCAAATCGATTATGAAAATGTTATAAATCCATAATTACATTTAATGCTATGATCAATATGGAAACACATGCACTAGATATCATATTTTCACTTTCTTATTTTGATATACAACAAATATTGATTTGCATAATTATTGAAGCAAACAAAAACTATAAATAAAATCATGTTTCTAAAATATAAAATAAGATTTATAAGATGAAAAAAATGAAAAGTTATAGAAATTTTAATAGAAGAGTTTTTCTTCATGTATTATTATGGACTAAAAAAAATATACTCGACATAAAAAAACATATATCCTCATATTAGTGAACTTATTCCATTTCATTGGACTGTGTAAAAACCCTACCAGACTGACCACTAAGTTAGTAGCTGGACCGGTCACCACATGAACTCGAGCTCACCTCCACATACGCCAGAGGCTGTAGATTAGCAGTTAGGGTATAATGATGGTACGGTGGAGAGAAATTAATCTCATGATTAGAGTAACAAAATGGTATATCAGAATGTAAATAAGAGACAATAGTAGAAGCAATAGTCATATATGAAGGACAGAGTAGTGAAAGAATAATATCAACTGACTGAATAAAAGTAAACTTCCAATGCCAATACATGTAGTAATGGATGCATGTCTAGTTGATGCTACAAGAAACACATAGGAAGTATGACATACAGTACAATTCAATAAAATAATAAGAGACAAAATGTTGACTCCATGAGAATCTTGTGTACTTGATTGGTTCTATGCTCCCTAGATCTCAAGTACACAATGCAACACAAGTAATTTATACCGGGACCTAGAAACATGATGATCTGCTCAGGTAAACCAGTGCAATGGTGACCTGAGTATAGTGTGAGAAATAATCCCATTAGGCCACCACCAATAGTGTCTAGATCAATCCAGTTCTTGCGCTATAAAAATATCAGTGTGACAAAATATGTGAAAACAAGGCAATAAATAATATGCTAAACAAATAAAACTTCATTTTGGGTTCCTAAATGAAAAAATAATCAATTCTACCTACTTTTTCATAAGCTGTATTTTTGAGCCAAAGAAACCTATAGAAGTAATATGGTAATGTAAAAGGCAACAAATATGAAGCCACAATAGTGGGTCACCCCAATCTTGTGCTTTGTCTTGGTAGTCACACCCTTAGTATGTGATCTAATAATTTTGATACCATTTTGTAATCATAAAAAAAATAATGAGAATGCAACAAAAGTAATCCATGAAATGAATATGTAAAATCAATTAGTGGTATCATAAGATCGTCCAAGGTGATATGTAATCGAATCCAATGTGTTGATATGGGAGCCCTTGATATACCCAATACCACTAAGTTCATCCGAGGATACCTATAATGGAATCCATCGTATAACTCATGGTTTGGTAAACTCTGATTCCATACCAGGTGTGACACAAAGTGGGTAGGGTATCACAAGAGGCATGGTGTACCCATATTTCCAATGAGTGTGTCTATAGTTTATCTACTAGAGAAACAATGCCACTCATGAGTATAAATAAACCGCCCAGAGATCCCATCCAAGTCAAGCCAAAGGGTCACTCCTGGCGTTTCAAGTAGAGCCATGCCATACACGGTGATCCCATCAATGATGTACTTATATCGGGAACTTTGTTCTCTCCTAGACCACAGAAGGTGAGGCATAGCTTGCACAATATCATATCATCAATGAGGAAAGGAATAATACATATTTAACAAGCTAGCCCAAGTATTTCATACAAGCCAAATAACTATGGAATATGTCCAAAGAAAAAAATAATTAATTCTAAGAATAAGCACTAGGATACATGCAAATGCATGAATGGAACTCAATGTAGGAATTTATCCACTTTAATAAGGTAAAGGCACATCATATAATGCATAAGAGATGGAATATATTGCATAAGGGATGAGGCACAAGGCACTATGTAAAAATCCCACTGTATAAGGCATAGGAAATAAGAAATGAGTAATGAATCATAAGGACCATGGTATAAATTATATAGAATGAGGTATTCCATTAGTGTTTACAACCAATTTAATCCAGTTTCATTCCATTCAAAGAGTTTATCCATGGAACAAAGCATGGTCATTAGGCTTTTTGTCCAAACTCATGGACTAAAATCCATATTAATTAAATTCATTAATGAAAGACATTTATTAAGGGTGAAACACACCCTCAAGCATGTTCAGACAATAAAGGGTCAAGGGTACTTGGACCTAAAATGAGGAACCACGCCCATTAAAGTGGAAAGAGAAAAGGTGATCAACCAAAGGGTTGATTTGCTGCTCATAAGGGTCATATCGGAAATGGTGATAGGTTCAATTTAATTTAATTGAAAAAAGAGGCGTCACTAGAAGAGTTCGACATGAAGAACAAAGGAGTAACACATGAAAACTAATGAAACTTTTGGGAAATAACTAGACCACCTATCTTATAACAAGTTAGACTCACATTTTTGACACTGAGGACTGATTTGTTTCAGTTTGAGAGGAATCAATGAAATTTGAGAATGATATGAAAATAGGGTGTATTAGTCCATGCTAAGATAGCACACAGAGAGAGAACATTAACAAATAATGGAATAATGTTGACTCACAGAATTACCAAGATGCTTCCAATGCACCTGACAATGCTCGAATCAGAAGTCATACAAGGAAGATACATCCCTCACTAGAGGAGAAAGGATGTGGATCTCTAGCCGAAGATGGTCTGTGTGTGGAGGAGAAGAATAGATGGAGGTATAAGGGGTTATATTATTAGGTTCATTACGGTTAGAATGTTAAATTTAGCCTTAAAAACCGTGTCACATGATTTATGACCACAGTTTGGGAAACCATGCGCAAACTATGGAATTTCCCTTTATAAAAAATCTACAGCAATCACACGGTCATGCAGCTCCACTCACACAGTCAGATTAAACAATATGGGACCTATAACTTTACTAGGTTAGCCACATGCTTTCTACTAGAGGGTCACATAGTTTCAGACAAGCCATATGCCCCTATCATTCCTCTTTAGTTTTGAGTCTCTGGGGTTATGAAGCTTCTAAAACTCAATGGAACACCAAAGGAACCCCTCAAACCTCCAACTAAGTTTAAAAAAACACATTGAAGTGTTTCAAATCTCAAGATTCCATTCTAAAAATTGGTTTATGATGTGATCAATTTTTGTATACCCCTTTCATACATATTATTGAGCATAAAAACATGTTTTCACTAAATATATTTCATTTTGTGGATAAAATCCTTGGTGATCATGGTAATTTCCAGGTGTTTTCTGTTTAAAGTCACAAATCAGGAAAAATCAAAAAAAAGTTCAAATATACACGGTGTGTACTTCTAACACACACTGTGTACCATTACCCCGACACAAATTGACTGGACCAAGTACATGCCCATGTTTCTGACCAACATTCGCACACCGTGTGAAATCTATTTACATGCCATGTTCCCCTTCTGGAAAAGGTTGGTGGCTGAAGTTGATAATAGATTCCATGTGGGGTGGTGATATATGTTGTGTACCCCCAAAAACCGACCACCGATGCCTTCAAAGTTAATGGAAGCATGATAGGTCACCTACTGACAGTGAAAGTGGAGCCAAGTCAAGTTGACATGACTACACAATGTGCAAACTATATCCACATGCTATATAATTTTCTTTTTCTAATTTCTCACATTTTATTTCTTCTTATTATTTTTATTTTTTCTTCTTTTATTTTCTTTTTTTTAAGCTATGGAAGGTGATGATCCTGTGAGTGGGAAGTGGCCTACTTTCACTAGTGAGGGAGAGAGACCCCCACATGATCAGATTCGTCTTTGATCTTTTGACATACCAGCATTCAATTTCCCAATTATCCAACCACTAGCATTTGCGATGCTGCCTCCTCTTCTACTGGTGCCTCCATCAGTGACATCCGTCAGTCAGGTAGATTCTGTGTCACCCACTCTTGCCACTGTTTATCATCCTATGAATTCTACCACACCATCCATTTTATCTGAGAGATCAGGTGCCTCATCTCCTTCTTCTAGCTCTGTACCTTCGGAGCTGAGCACTACTTCAACAAACCTGCCTGATCCAACTCCATCTTCAGCTGCTCCAACTCTAGTTACCACTATTTCCCCATAATTTCTAGTAGCTACAGCCCCGACTCAGCCTGCTAAGGCCACTACTCTACCTCAGCCGCATCCTTGTCTTATTTTTTCTGAGGGCCTCCCTACCATAGGCTGATTGTAATAATTTTCACGATGAACGATAGAGCTAAGAACCCACTGCTTGGATGTGAGCATTCCACAATGTCTTGACATCTGGGAGGAGATCGAGGATCTCTTTGGCCATACAAACTTGCTCTAGACACTTCAGGTCAGCACTTCGACCTATAGAGATTAATTTTTGGAGTTTATCTCGACCTTTGAGTTCGATGGACCCAACTACTGCCAGACGCCCACTGATACTTCCACTCTGATTCGAAATTGGCTGGGTGGACAACCCTTTTTTCTGAACGTGGATGAGTTTAGATGAGGATGCAGCTTCTACCCCCATCATGCCACCCCACCTCCTGTCTCCACCCTTACCTACCCTAAGTGCTCGAACTCATTTCTACATGGTGGGATCTTGTTGGGTCTGACCACAGGTACACCCCCACATCTTAGAAGATACCACTCATCTGTTCCCCTCACCTTCAATTCCTATATTGGTGCTTCAACGCCATTATTTTTCCCCACCATGAGGATATATGTGTCATGTCTAGGAAATACATAGACCTTCTGACCTGTATCATCCGACATGATTACCTTGACCTCCCCTATCTTGCAAACACCTATTTCTATTCCATGATCCATGGACGTCAGGGAAACCTAAACAATGGCTTCAATGACACCCATTTGTCACACCACCTGGGTGTTTTTGAGCCCTCTCTATCTCATGGCCCCTTAGGATCTCTTAAGCATCTCGACTTCTTCTTGATTATCCCCATGTGGATGGTTGATCATAGGGGAGATGGCTATGTGTTCATGCAGGAGGCCCCATCTCCAGCGGAGGTGAGAGATGAACCACCTACTTCTGATGGTGTTCTTGAGCAGGTCCCACCCCATCCACCAGTGGATTCTCTTTTACTGCCTCACCCCACTTCCTATTACCTTCCATATTCTTCCAATATTCCCTCTTCTTCTCTTCCCTCCACATCTCCACTTCCACCCACACCCTCAGCTGATCTCCCCATCATCCTCCACCTGGCCGCGATCGATCACCGTCAGGATATCCTTAAGAACCATCATAATACCATCCTAAAACACTAGGCACATCATGATCATATGTCGGGGATTCTCCTTCAGTATCATGGTCTTCTATTCCCCCAGCACATACTCCTCCCTCTGATTCCCATCCTTCTACAACACAACCAATGATGACATCTCTAGCCCCTGATTTGGTTTTACTATCCACTACTGGTTTGTATCCTCCTTCTACTGCTAGCATGCTAGATGTTACCACTGCACCTTCCACTCAGAGTATCAATCTAGTGACTCAGTTTCCCCTACTGTTGATCCTCCTCTTTCAGATCCTCTTTTTGACGATGATGCCTCTTCTGAGGCCACCCCATGAATAGTTTTCACCCTGATTTCATTATATATATCTTTTTTGGGATATGCTAATGTTGTGCTGGTATATGTGCATGTAGAATTATTCTTCTATTTCATCAACAATCACAGGTCCTCTAGAGTGCTTTGGGCATCTCTTTTCGACTACTTCCCATCGTTTTGAGATCTTCACGAGGGGAGTTATATTTCCATGCTTCTTTTCATTATTATTTTTGGCATTAATTCATTCAATACTTCCCATCATCCTAGACCAGTTGTTTTTAAACACATCCTCTTCTCTTCCGTGGTGTTGAACTTGGGGGACCATGTGAAATATTTAGTGTGGGGGAGAGTCTCTGACTACACTAGAAATTACCCTTGAACTGATCTAGGAGATCATTAATAATTGAAATATTTTAAAATCTTGGTTTTTTGATGAATTATAATTATAAATAGTAAATACATAAAATGGAATATTCAAAGTTACATTTTTTAAAATTTCAAAGTATTTTTAAATGATTAATGATATAGTTTTATTATTGAAATAAATTCTTGTACATTTACATTTATTTGACTAGTAATTTTTATTCATGTCATGACCTGATTGACCTTTTATTTTTCCTCATTTAGGAGAGGAATTCTAATTCCTTTGGACATATTCCTTCTTATACCTTCTTTATTGAGATTTTCTTGGGATATAAATAACTACTAGAACTAGATAGTCTTTCTCTTCAAAACATGATGATTTTTGAATCACATTAAAATGATTGAGGTAATTGATTGTTTTTTAGACATTTCGACCTTAAGACCTACCCTACATATGATCTTTGTATAACCCATAGAAACCATGAACTTCATTGTTAAGAAGCTACATTAAAATCCTATATTCCCTTCATAACCTAATTATTTTCAAATTTTTTATGATTATTCATTTGAATTTTAATGAGGAAATTTTGGCCATTCATGGAAAATTTTGGTGAGAAATCATACATTTAAGTGTGGGGGAGAATGTCACTTGTTCACTTGGACAGAAGGGTTTCCAACCACTGTTCATCATATTCTTAGTGGTCTCATAAAAAATAAGTTACTTTACTTATTCCTTGTACATTCTTGATGGTTGTGGGCCTGTATTGCAATGAACTTTTATTTGGGTGATGAGTATATTTTGAGAGATATTGTTGAGGATGCATCTTCAGTAAGATTTATTTTGAATATTTTGAATTATTGTTTAATAATTCAGCCTTCTTATTCAAGCCTTTTAGATTATTTTTCACATCATTATCTACCAATGCTTAGCCTCAGAAACATTTGAACCTTATTGAAAGCCCTCATGATTTTTGTGATTTGAATTATGAAGTGGATACTGAGAACACTTGCATGCCTATGGATAGAGTTCATATACTTAATATTGAACATAACTATGATTAAATGATCTTGAGTGAGGAGTGTGGTACTTTTTGGTGAGGTAAATCATCAAGTGGAATATTTATTTACGAAAAGTTAAACAATGTGGATAAAAGAGAATAAAAATATTCAATTGTATTATACAGGAGGCATGATTAAAATATATTTGAAATTGAAATATGTTCTATGCCCTTTTGAAATCCTCTAATATTAATTTAGTATTTATAAGTATAATTAGTAAAATACTTATTTATTTCTGAGTAAGGATTCATTTAATTCAATGTTGATATTTTTCTTATGGTCAATAAAATGTCTATGTGTGGTGGAGATTGATGTGCTTGATTTTTTATACCCCTTTCATACATATTATTGAGCATAAAAACATGTTTTAACTAAATATATTTCATTTTTTTGATAAAATCCTTTATGTTGGTGATCATGGTAATTTCTTGGTGTTTTCGGTTCTAAGTCACAAATCCGGAAAGGTCAGAACAAAAGTTCAAATATACATGGCATGTACTTATTACAAAAGTCACATACCATTGTCCCGACACAGATCAACCAGACCAAGTACACGACCATGTTTCCAGGAAAGATTCACACACCGTGTACAATCTATTTACACACCATGTACCCCCATCCGAAAGCGATTGGTGGATAAAGTTGATACTACACGCTCTGTGGGGTGGGGATACATGCAATTTACCCCCACCAACCGACTACTGATGCCTTCAAAGTTAAGGGTGGTGTGGTAGATCACATACCGATAGAGAAAGAGGAGCCAAGTCAAGTTGACCTAACTACACACCATGTACTTTATTTTACACGTTGCATTTTATTAAATACTATATATAAGAGGGAAGAACCTAAAAATTTAGACACACAGAAGGAGGGGACAACTAGAGACACAAAATGGGAGAAGAAATGAGGGAGAAGAGTAGATATAATAGAAAGAGGGAAGACAAGAGTGGTGGTGATTCCACTCTACCTTCTCGACAATCTTCAATCCAAAGCTGCTGCAATGTTCATTTTAGGTATTATGATTTTGTTAGTAATTAGATACTCCATGTGTAGATAAATCCCCTATGTGTTGGGGATGTGGATGATTATGGTCAGTTATTAATCAATTGTATTATTGTATTTTAGTTATTTATGTTTCTCTCATAATCCCTCAAAATATCTTGCTAAATATCACTAGAAACCCTATATCAAACCATGAATAGAATTTTCATGGATCTTCATAGGAATTATGAAAAAGTACACCCTTGATCATTGGCAGCACTTATCATCACAAAATGGCCTACAATTAATAAAACTAGTAAGAATCAAATTCCATACCAAGGAATTGGTCTCTATTGATTCAAACGAAACTCACCAGACCATGGGTGTTCCATTATACTCAAAATCTAGAGAAGTAATTTTTTATAAAGAACACATACTAATAAGAAAATTGATTTATTAATGACCTTAAAAATCCTTAGCCCCAATGCATTCTTACCATTTATCGTCAGAATCAATTTTACATTTTTATTAGTCTTTATGGTAACTCAACAAAGAAATTCATGAATTTATTACTCCATTAATACATCTGATATAGACTCTAAATTTTGTTAATCTTCACTTAATTAATTATAAACTAGAGAAACAGAATGCATTGACTCTCTCACTGTGGATCAAATCTATACTTTCAATATAATAGTAATAAGTTTGGGTATTTCAAAAAAGAACGTAGTGAATCTTTCTCCCAAATCAATTTGGACTACCAAACACAATGAATCTCTCTCCCATTAGTGACACCATAATTTGGTATTTTTTTAGATAGAGCATTATGTCTGGCATCCCAAATTTAAATACCAAAACTTATTAATAGTATAGTGAAAGTATGGGGTCGATCTACAGGGAGAGAGAGTCACTGCATTCTGTTTCTCTAGTTTGTAATTAATTAGGTGAAGATTAACTGAATTTAGAGTCGATATCAAATGTTTTTATATAGTAATCGATTCTTCAATTTCAATGATGAGTTACCTTAAAGACTAAGAAAAATGTACAATTGATTCTGATGATAAATGGGAAGAATGCATCGAGGATGAATATTTTTAAGGTCATCAATAAATCAATTTTCTTATTAGGATCTTTTGTTCATAATAACTCACATCTCTGGGTTTTGAGCATAACAGAACCCCCAAGGTCCGGTGAGTTTCATTTGAATAAATAGAGTCCAATTCCTTGGTCTAGAATTTGATTCCTATAAATTTTATTATTTTTAGGCCATTTTGAGATGATAAGTGCACCTAATGATCATGGATGTACATTGTCATAATTCCTCTGAAGATCCTTGGAAATTCCATTCTTGGTCTGATATAGGTTTTCCAGTAATATTTATCAAGAGATTTTGAGGGATTATAAGAGAAACATAAATAACACAAATACAATAAGAAAATTGATTAAGAACAAACCATAATCATTCACAACCCCAACACATGGGTGATTTAGCTACACATGGAGTAGCTAATGAATAAAAGACTCTTAATATGTAAAATAAACATTGTAGTAGCTTCGGATTGAAGATCATAAATGTAAGAACCTGAGTTTTTAGAAATGGGTCAAAACCCGGCCCTGTTTAAACTTTTGACCGGCTTTTGGGAAGTCTGGAAAATCTAGACGGTTTCTGGAAATTTCCAGACTACACGCCGTGTACTTTAAGTACACACCGTGTATGAGTTACCTGAGTGACCGGCCGTGTGCTCGCCGAGTACATGTCGTGTGAAGACCGTGTATCCCTTACCCGTGCGAGGCCAGGTACATGCCATGTGGTGCCCATGTGTAAATTTCCATCTACACGACGTGTATCCTTCCTTGACACGCAGTGTACCTTTGTCCCATGTAGCGGCCGAGACCCTGGCCGTGTGATGACCGTGTACCTAGTCCAAGCCATGTGCTGGACTCCACTTAAGTAAGAGTATAGAAACACATCTTCATGGCGTGTACTTTGGAAATACATGCCGTGTACTTTTGTTTTTATTTTATCGTTCGAAGCGTCGTCGCGTCTTATTTCCACAAATTTATTCTTCTTCCCTTTTGGACGGACAGTTCGTCCGAGAACCTCCGAAAAACTCAAACCCTCCCAGAATCTCCGTACGACCTCCATTCTTCGATCCGTCAGTGGCAGCGGGACCACATTGGAAAGGCTAACCCCGCACACCCTTCTTCGTCCTTGATCCCTCACCTGTTCCTCCGCAGATTCCATCCGAACAAAATTGCCGAATTTGATGGAAACACAGATCTACCGCGATTCAGTCCGATTCAGAGGCTGAAATCAAAGGAGTGTCATCGTACGAGTACGATGTGGGTGGTGAATAACTTCTTTTGTGTTTTCATAGACAATTTGGGGTTTCGACCTCCGGGCGCGACGTCGGGTGTTGAGAGAGACCCTGTTTATTTGTTTTTTTTAATTATCTGCATTGTGGAATGCCTCTGGGTATTCTCTAACCCTGTTGCTATTGAGCGAGACCGGGTTAAAGATCGTTTCTTGTTTAGGGAAATTCAGCCGGGGGTACCGAAATGCGTGTGAATTGGACCATTTTTTAAACTGTTGTGTTTATACTGCTTATTGAATGTCTCGAGTTAAAATTTTTATTTTAATTATTAAATTGTGAATGAGTTAGGTGCTGGTATGGTATAGCACAAGTTAGTGCAATTTGACTGTTTAGTAATTGCCTGTTTAAAGTGATACTGCCAAGTATGAATATGCAATGTGTGATATTGCATGTGTTGAACTGCTTGTTATGTTGGGCGTGGCCCGGATATATTGTTGAGTTATGGGGATCACAAGTTGGGGATTTGGCTTAGGATACTTTGGGTGGTTTCTACCATGGGATTGGGTGCCATGGACGTCGGTTGAGGCAGTTGGACTGTCAGGTTGGGCTTTGGCCCGAGTTACTTGGATGGCGATGCCATCAGACTTGAGCGACAGGTTCGCAGGAACATGAGGTGTCAGAGGTGTTGTGGTTTGGGACATATTTAGGTGATTACCGCTCACCGGGTACTTTTGAGTAGTGTGCACATAGATAGACTCCGAGATGAGGTGGTACGACCACTCCCTGGGTAGAGGCTCCTGATAGTTGTGGTTAGGTATTTTTTTGGTTTGGGGATGATTGATATAGGAAGCCATGTGGAAGGTGAGGAGCCTTCGGAAGACAACCTTGAGGTGGTCAGGTTGAGGGCAGAGGCTCGCCGTTATTTGAGGGCAGACATCACTGTCCCTCCGGTTATCTTTTGAGGATAGGTATCGCTGTTCCTCCAGATCTTGTGCCATGGGAAGGTTGAGCTTTCGAGCTGGGTTACGACGGTTGGGCGTGCCTTCGGGACGTCGGTACTTGAGACCCATGGTGTCAGGTGGCATGAGGTTACGAGCTGTAGATCAGACTTTCCGGTGTTGGCCGAAGTAGGTGAAACTTCCTGGTGGCTGATGAGCACCAGTGAAGTCCTTGTTTACTTTTGGGCATTTCACTGTTTACTGTTTTTCTTATATAGGAATTTCTGCCTAAAAACTTATATTAGGTACACACCTCTGGGTGGTATCCTACTGAGAATTGTCTCACACCCTACATGGGCCCTTCGGAACGCGTGTAGACTTTATGAAATTGTGTGGAGGTAAAGGGTCAGCCTCAGGAGCCGGACTTTAGTGCTATTGACTTGGAGACTATAATGGACCCTGAGGTCGTGCAATACTAGAGTTACTTTTTTAGTATTGTTTTTCTTTCATCATCATGTTCACTTTGTATTGTAGCTACTGCTGGTTAGCCATTGGCGTCGTGATATATATATCGGTTTGTATGACTTGTTTGGATGCATGCTTGGTTGTATTAGCAGTTATTGCAGTTGATTCCTGGCATGATGTTCTGTTTACTTTCTGCTTCTGTTGTTTCTATATTGCTTCCACTGTCTATTGTTATTGAATGTGCTTCCACTCTACGGGTCTGGTTCGAGTCTGCTGAGTCATTTATTTCTGCTGCATATTTTAGTTATTACTTGGACCAGTACCTTTAATTCCTCCGAGAGGGTATAGCCTCCCCACTATACCTATTCAGACCCTCACTGCTAGTAGGAAGCCTTTAGCGTTCAGGGGTGGTGTGCCTAAGGTAGTAACACCCGACCCGTTCAGCACTGTTCAGGTGGCTGGCTGGGTCCAGGTCATTACAAAGTGGTATCAGAGGAGTTCTCGACAAGGATTTAGTGGCAGTGTTTTTCTGGATACTAATGAGATTGAGACTTATCTTTTTATTTTTTCTGGTTTTACTATTTGGGATATGGTAGACTGGAGATAAGTTATTGTTGGAACTGGATTTTTGAACTTGTGCTTGGGTTCCTGCAGCACCATGTACGAGGGATGGACTGAGTTTCCGGGGTGGGAATTGTTGTTTGCTTTTTGCTCAGATTATAGTTGATATTATTTCCACCTCGGTGGCTCACTTGTTGTGTGATGTTATTGAGTATGATATGTAAACCTTGGCCGGTATGGAAAAGTTTGTTTCTTTTTTTTTATAGGCACATTTTAGGGTATTTCAATTTCATAACTGCACATATTCTTTGTGAAGTGATAATACCATGTGAATAAAAATCAATTTCCATGCTTTGTGTGCTTATAAAACTTGAATAGGTGATATTCCTAATAGATTTGCTTGTTAGTTTCAATGTGATGTACCATACCTTATATTTTTATAGAATTGTATGTTGATGGATATTTGGGTCTGGCTCTTATGAGAGTAGATATGTACTATGGTTGAGGCAGTGTAACTGTCAGGATTGGGAAACTCGGTAGTCGGGATTGAGGCAACGTTGGTTTTTAGGACGGGCATGGCCCGAGGTACTAATGATACTTGGCTCTGTTGGGGGAAGGTGAGGAGGCCATGAGGTCGGGATGCTGTGGGGCATGGGTTGCGGTGAGGGGGAGTAAGGGTAGTTGTTATGAACTTTCTTTTACTGCTTTCCTTATCTGCGTAGAATATATTGTTATATAGATATATGTGGGCTGTCTGACCATTTATGGTATTCAGCGGGTTACTTCTTCATGACACGATAGAGAGAAAGGTAAGAGAGGATATAATACCGCAGGATCAGGTTTAAGATCCGGTGCAGGAAGAGCTTGAGCTGCAGGTACAGGCTCAGAGACATGATCTGGTTCAGGATCCAGTGCAGGCACGGCAGCAGCCGAGTTTGGCGGGGTTCAGACCATGGCTTGACGAGCAGATCCAAGCTAGCCTGGTACACATCTTACAGGGGATTGACAGAGGCACACATGGTACATATCCTTCTATGGCATATCTGACGCGGGAGTTCCAGTCGTAGCACCCGCCGCTTTTTCAGGGTGAGGGTGGTCCTCAGGCGGCAGAGAACTGGATAGAGAGCATGCAGATGATCTTGGAGCAGCTGGAGACGCCTCCAGGGTGGAGGGTCAAGTTGGAAACGTACATGCTGAGAGGACCGAAGAAGCGTTGGTGGGATGTACAGGTACAGGCTCGTAGGCACGAGGGACTCACTTTGAATGACTTTGAGGACAGGTTCTTTGAGCACTTCTATCCAGATTCGCTGAGGGCAGAGAGAGCTCAAGAGTTCTTGAGTCTTCAGCAGGGAGAAATTTCCGTCATGGATTACGCAGCTACCTTCACAGAGTTGTCCCGTTTTTCACCTAGTATGGTGAGCGATGATGCAGCTAGGGTGAGGCGCTTTGAGGATGGCTTACGACACACCATTCGGGTCCAGGTGAACATCTTCAGGCTAGGTTCTTTCTCCTAGGCGGTGAATCAGGCACTCATAGCTGAGGGCAACGAGAGAGAGAGATCTCGTTTTGGTAGGGTGACAACCCCAGGTGACAGTTCAGACAGCAGGAAGCAAGGAAGAGATGAGTTCTAGGCTGGTGGGCAGGCTAAGGACTCAGCTAGACCACCCCGTGGCAGTTCAGCGGTGGTTTTCTTTCAGTGTGGATAGCCGGGACATGTTAGGACTCAGTGCGATAGGCCCCCGAAGGAGTATCGGGCGTGTGGACAGGTCGAGCATCTGGAGAGGTTCTTCAGGCAGCCTTCTCAGACAGTCGGTAGGCAGGGACCAGGACAGACTGTGGTGTCAAGAGCTGGTTCAGGTTCGGTACCAGGAGAGGGCAGTCGAGGTTCAGCTGCACGCGGAGGACATGATCGGGATAGCGGGATTCAGCTGAGGGGCCAGTGGCCGGTGACTGGAGTAGTACCGCAGGGAGGTCAGGCATTAGGCAGTCAGGCTTCAGGGCAGGTGCACGCTGTGGAGCTGCCAGGGATTGAGTAGGCTAGAGAGCCGACGACAGTGGTAGGTACACCGTGGGTGTGGCCGTGAGTTTCTTTAATTTCTTTTCGCATGACCTCTTGAGGCATGTCTGTTTGAGTGCACAGGCTGCACATGATACTTGTGGACTGACTGGATTCTAGTTAGTGGGATTGGCATCATATCAGATGCGTTTTATGTTTTATTTATATATTTGAGATGTGTGGCATCAGGAGCATCAAGGATGCAGGTTACTTGAGGTGCCATGGGCATCGGGGCATCGTGGATGCAGGTTACTTGAGGTGCATGGCACCAGGTTTGAATTGAGCATCTATTAGATGCAGGACCTCAGGGAGGCGGACGCCGATGCGGTGAGAGTTACGTTGGGTGCCGGAAGCGACACGTGAGCATCGAGGAGGTGCAGGGGTGCCGATGCTTCACGGGAGGACTATGGGTTCAGGAAATAGGTCGTTGGGCCTTGTTTGTTTATTTGTTTTCTTTTAGCTTTGTTCGGGTTGAGACCGAGTAGGAGATTCCAAAGGTGGGGATCCCTTTTTAGGAATTTAGCCAGAACCTTGAGACTGGGGTAGTCTGGGTTGTTTAACCGGGATGGGTGTATTCGGTGCCATCTCCTGGTTTCGTTTGGTAGCTCGAGGACGAGCTACGTTAAGGTGGGGAGTTTGTAAGAACATGAGTTTTTAGAAACGGGTCAAAACCCGGCCCTATTTAAACTTTTGACCGGCTTTTGGGAAGTCTGGAAAATCTGGGCGGTTTTTCGAAATTTCCAGACTACACGCCATGTACTTTAAGTACACGCCGTGTATGAGTTACCCGAGTGACTGTCCGTGTGCTCGCCGAGTACATGCCATGTGAAGACAGTGTAGAAGTTTCTTAATACACGACGTGTACTTATGAACACGGCGTGTATCCCTTACCCGTGCGAGGACAGGTACATGTCGTGTGGTGCTCAGGTGTAAATTTCCATCTACATGGCGTGTAGCCTTCCTTGACATGCCGTGTACCTTTGTCCCATGTAGCGGCTGAGACCCTGGTCGTGTGCTGACCATGTACCCAGTCCAAGCCGTGTGCTGGACTCCGCTTAAGTCGGAGTATAGAAACACATCTACACGGCGTGTACTTTGTAAATACACGCCGTGTAATTTTGTTTTTATTTGATCGTTTAGAGCGTCGTCGCGTCTTATTTCCATAAATTTCTTCTTCTTCCCTTTTGGATGGACAGTTCGTCCAAGAACCTCCGAAAAACTCAAACCCTCCCAAAATCTCCGTACGACCTCTGTTCTTCGATCCGTCAGTGGAAGCAGGACTGCATCGGAAAGGCTAACCACACACACCCTTCTTCGTCCTTGATCCCTCACCTGTTCCTCCACAGATTCCTTCCGAATGGAATTGACGAATTTGATAGAAACAAAGATCTACCGCGATTCATTCCGATTCAGCGGCTGAAATCAAAGGAGTTTCATCGTACGAGTACGAGGTGAGTGGTGCATACCTTCTTTCGTGTTTTTGTAGACAATTTGGGGTTGCGACCTGCGGGCACGACGTCGGGTGTTGAGTGAGACCCTGTTTATTTTTTTTTATTTAATTATCTGCATTGTGCAATGCCTCTGGGTATTCCCTAACCCTATTGCGATTGAGCGAGACCGGGTTAGAGGTCGTTTCTCATTTGGGGAAATTCGGCCGGGGGTGCTGAAATGCGTGTGAATTGGACCATTTTTTAAACTGTTGTGTTTATACTTCTTATTGAATGTCTCGATTTAAACTGTTTAGTTTAATTGTTAAATTGTGAATGAGTTAGGTGCTGGTATGGGATAGCACATGTTAGTGGAATTTGACTGTTTAGTAATTGCCTGTTTAAAGTGATGCTTCCAAGTATGTATATGCAATGTGTGATATTGCCTGTGTTGAACTACTTGTTGTGTTGGGTGTGGCCCAGATATATTGTTCAGTGATGGGGATCATAGGTTGGGGCTTTGGCTTGGGATACTTTGGGTGGTTGCTACCATGGGATTGGGCATCATGGACGTCGGTTGAGGCAGTTAGACTATCAGGTTGGTCTTTGGCCCGAGTTACTTGGATGGAGAGGCCATCAGAATTGATCGATAGGTTCTTAGGGACACGAGGTGTCAGAGGTGTTGTGGTTTGGGACATACTGAGGTGATTACCGCTCACCGGGTACTTTTGAATAGTGTGCACACAGATAGACTCCAAGATGAGGTGGAACAACCACTCGCTGGGTAGAGGCTCCCGATAGTTGCGGTTAGTTTTTTTTGGTTTGGGGGTTCTTGCCATAGGAAGCCACGTGGAAGGTGAGGAGCCTTTGGGAGACATCCTTGAGGTGGTCAGGTTGGGGGCAGAGGCTCGCCGTGATTTGAGGGAAGACATCGTTGTCCCTCCGGTTATCTTTTGAGGACAGGTATCGATGTTCCTCCAGATGTTGTGCCATGGGTAGGTTGAGCTTTCAAGCTGGGTTACGATGGTTGGGCATGCCTTCGGAACATCGGTACTTGAGACACATGGTGTTAGGTGGCACGAGGTGCCGGGCTGTAGATCAGACTTTCTGGTGTTGGCCGAAGCAGGTGAGACTTCCTGGTGGCTGCTGAGCACCAGTGAAGTCCTTGTTTACTTTTGGGCATTGCACTGTTTACTGTTTTTCTTATATAAGCATGTCTACCTAAAAACTTATATTAGGTACGCACCTCTGGGTGGTATCCTACTGAGACTTGTCTCACACCCTACACAGGCCCTTCGGAACGCGTGTAGACATTATGAAATTGCGCGCAGGTAAAGGGTCTGCCTCAGGAGCTGGACTTTAGTGCTATTGACTTGGAGACTGGCACAGACCTTGAGGTCATGCCATACTAGAGTTACTTGTTTAGTATTCATTTTCTTGCATCAGCATGTTCACTTTGTATAGTAGCTACTGCTGGTTAGCCATTGGCGCCGTGATATATATATATATTGGTTTGTATGACTTGTTTGGATGCATGCTTGGTTGTATTAGCAGTTATTTCAGTTGATTCCTGGCATGATGTTCTCTTCACTTTCCGCTACTATTGTTTCCATATTTCTTCCGCTGTCTATTGTTATTGAATGTGCTTCTGCTCTATGGATCTGGTTCGAGTCTGCTGAGTCATTTATTTCCGCTGCATATTTTATTAATTAATTGGACCAGTACATTTAATTCCTTCGAGAGGGTATATCCTCCCCACTATACCTATTCAGACCCTCGCTGCTAGTCAGCAGCCTTTGGCGTTGAGGGGAGGTGCGTCTAAGGTAGTAACACTCGACCCATTCGACACTGTTCAGGTGGCTGGACGGGTCTGGGTCATTACAATCAGCAAGGTATAGCGACGACATGTCCTCTCTTCTCTTCTCTCTTTATGTTCTATCTTTTATTCTTTCTCCTTTATTCTCCCATTGTGTGTATCTAGTTGTACCCTTATTCTATTTTTCCAAATTTGGATAGCCTATCCTCTTACTTATAGTATTTAAAAATATATTGTGTCTTCAATAAAGAACTTGTCGTGTAGTTTTTCTGTCATGACTTGGCTCTTCCTTCACCGTTAGTAGGTGATCTACCGCACCACCCTTGACTTTGAAGGCGTCGACAGTAGGTTGGTGGGGGTACACAGTGTGTATTGCTGCCCCACATGGCATGTAATATCAACTTCAGCCACCGACCACTTCTGGAAGGGGGTACATAGTGTGTAAATAGATTTTACATGGCCTGTGAATCTTGGCCAACAACATTGGCGCGTACTTGGTCTGGTCGATCCATGTCGGGTAAATGATACATGACATGTGTAAGAAGTACACACTGTGTATGTTTTAAATTCTGTTATGATCTTTCCTGATTTGTGACATTGAATATAAAACACCCTAAAACTACCATGATCTCCAACATAAATTATTTTATCCACAAAATGGATGTTATTTAATGAAAATGTGTTTTTACGATCAATAATATCTATGAATGGAGTATACACAAATCAGGCACATCATTTTATAAAGTGAACCATAAAGAAAATGAAAAAATTAAATTTCCTTTGAAATTTCATCATGTCCAAAAACATGGGATGCTACAATCTCCCCTACTTAAAACATTTCATTCTTGAGAAGCCTTTGGGAAATGAAGAGAACATCAATCGACCTACTCAGGATGTGAAGTCTTGTTCAAACGACCAAGTTGCGTTTTCCAAATTCCGAACCCACCTATGAGAATCACCTTAACATATGGTACATAAGTCATAGAAACTCAAACCAATTCGTGCTATTTGAAATTAATCATTTAGATGGAGCTTACCATATCCCATAAAATTATATAAATAATATCCACATATTCTCTTTACCCATCCATTATATGAAGCTTCCTCCCATATTTTTTTTCATTTTAAGGACCAATTCAAATTCATGGTATCTCTACAGTCACAATTGTCTTTAAAGATATTCGTATAGTGTTCCAACAATGATCATGAAAAGAGACATTATTCATAGTTCGATTGAAGGGTCGATTCCAAAATAACCTCATTTAAACTGATTGTGTCGAACTTTTCACAAAAATTTATAGACAAAATTTACATTGTGAGAGTCTTAACATGATAGAATGCCTAAAATAGTTCTTCATCAACCACATTTAACAAAACCATAGGAAGGCAGGTCAAGACACCAACATATGACTATTTTCAGAATGATGGGCTCATGTTTGGTGTATTCTAAATGCCTAACCCAAATCATTTAAATTATGGAACTTCAATGTTATTTCTAATCCCACTCACTGAAGCCTGCAACCATCTTTTAGTGAATTCTAGAAAAAACATCCATTTATGTTGTCATGCCCCAGTATGAACATGGGTGTATACTCAATCCAGAGCACTTGGATTGATACCCTTTTAACAACCCATCAATGTTTGACTAAGGACTAGGTAACCTCAGAACCATAAATAGGCATTCAAGGAGCTCCCCGAATGAAAAACATAATCATAGTTTACAAGAGAAATGTCAGTACCAAAATAAATTCCCCCATACCAAGAATAATGAATGATATCAAATAGGAATCATCTTGATGATCAGATTAAAGGGAACAACTGGTTTCTATGATTTTGACTGTTGAATTCCAAATTGGAAACTCATGTATCCCTTAGGACTAACCATGCCTCAAAATCCAATCACACTTCTAGAGCACATTGTGGTTGATACTACTCAGCAAGACTGAAATATTTTTAAATTTATCATAGAATACAATAAAACCTCTCTTAGTATACATAGACGATGTCAAGAGATGGAAACTTATCATTTAGGTGAGAGTACACAAATAGGATTTGAATGGTTTCCAAAAAGGTCTCGAGACACTTATTCTAAAACACAAATGAAGTTTTTGGTAAGGCTATGGATATTTCATAACTGAGAGTGCATGGAGAAAGATAGTTGAAACACCATAGGTTGAATTCCTCAGAAGAGATCGATTACTCTCACTAGAGCATTGCTATTACACGACCATGAATTTTTTACTAGTTAAGGAATCCAATTCATACCTAAGAAAAACCACTGAAATCCTTCCCTGACTAATAGTGTTATAAAGCTTACATACTCAGCAAACCCTTCATCATTGTGTTGTCTCACAAGAGATGACTTAAAATATTTCTAGCCCTAAGGAATTTTATGAAAAACCAACCATTTCCAAATGGTCTTCCAATGGATTCACTACCTCTACTAGGATAACACATTAGGACACTTCTGACACGATTCTCCTCACCCTAGATGTGTCCCAGTCATTGGATCTACCAAAGAAGGGATCTCATCCCCCAACTCATTCTCAATTGACCACTAGTTGCAGGTCCTTGTGGTGGGCAAAATGCTTTAGAATGAATTAAACCGATGAAATATAAAACCAACCACTTATGAGAGCTATATTATATTCACATTTAGATGTACATGTGTCTCTCCTACTGCGTTACATCCATGCGCTTCATAACATTAGACGTAAATCCAAAACAATGGACCATCAAGTCAAACACCTGATATTATTTAAAACACCATCCCCAAACATGGTACGTGTTAATCTCTACTAACTCCCAGTTCACCCTACTCCAGTGGTGACTTGTGAACATAACATCATAACCCATGTCTTAGACGATTATCTCTGAACACAAATGGTTTGTGGTCCCATTTTAGAAAATCAACGGGCACCATGTTCACTAACATACTCCAAGAGAAAAAATGGAAAATCATAAATACTACCTATAGGCTTATCATCCATATTCATTAACATATCGATGGAACATAATAGGGATTTAACCCCAGGTCAAATCCTTTTATAAGATTATTAACCCGGTTGCCAACGTATCAGGTCGACCATCCCTGAGGAAAAGGAAGGGGGGGGGGGGGTCTCACAACCCACTAAGCCATCAACCTTACATATGCATGTATAACCTACTGAAACCATGCATTACATGATTCTCAATATAGAGTTGAGCATCGAAACACCGTATGAATACCAGTCCAAACAAAGGTTTCATGTTAGAAACTAAGAGTATTAAATGTGACTATGTAACAAAAATAGTACCAAAAACTTGAAAGGATTCACATGAATTTATAAATGGTTTTGGAGACCTGATGGTGATACCTATATCAAGCTATCCCCTTACCGAAGTGCAAAGTATTAACCCAAAATGAGGTCACTCCTATAGAAGGTCACTAGGATTAAGGTCCTATCACATAGGTTTGAGCTATATGACATGATACCTATAGAAAATGTTCACACTTCCATTCATAGGAGAGCTCAAGGAACACCAAACTACCTTTAAATGAGAGCCATACCAAGAACATTACTTAAGGTTCCATTTTAAGGAATTGTACCAAAACCCCTTTAATTATTAAAAAATTTCAAGTATTAGTTTTAAAGAAAACATAATACCAGTTATAATGTCAAAAAATTAGTTATAGATGCAAGGAAAAACATGAAAGTTATATTAACTTCCTTGCAATAACTATCACTTATTAACATCTCATCATAAACAGATAAGTTGAAAACATAAGCACCATTTAAACACTATTAATTTATTTATTAGTACTCACACTATTTCAAATCAATGTACATTAAAATGAATACTATTCATTAAAAGGGTTCTGGTAAAAAATAAATCCACCTTATGTTTACATGTGAATCCATATAAGTGGCTATGGGTGCTTTAAAAGAAATGTACTTCAACACATTTCAAGAGAACACCACCCCAGGGTTAAGCACTATGGTATACCAAAATAAAGGTGACCTACCAGGGTCCTATTAATCCATCCTGTGTTCATCGGGGTATAACCCAATGTTTTTTAAAAATTAGGATTTTAAAAACACCCTTAGTGGTTTTGTTTCATAAGAAACATTCCCCAACTGACCTACTTTGGTCCACTTGTGCATTTATGAATTTTATCTGTACAATTGGTTATTCCAAAGAGATAGAGGTAAACCCTTAACAAGGAGTAAATATCCATTAAGGGTTATTTTTTTATATTTACTCATCATTCCCTATGTTTAAGAATAATAACAAATGGTTTGGTTATATGTGTTACCACCCAACATTTATAAAGACCCGATACGCTTCATATGTTATGGTAACCTCCCATATAACCAAAACCACTTTTATCTTAGATTAAAAGAAGATTCAATAGTATTAAAATTTACGAAAAATATTTTAAGTATATAGTGTGTATGTATAATGGTTTGATTATATGGTCCACCCGGTTCTAATTCATAAAGTGCCTATAAACTTTACAAATTGAAAATTGGATCCCATTTAACCAAAACCCAAAATTTGTAGACCATATACCACTGAATCATGGCTCAAACATATCAGAACATATTAGTAAGGTGCTCCATCAATAAAAAATTGAAAATTTTAAAATTTATAACTATTCATGCTAAACACAACCATTACATATGGTGTATCATGAAAACAAACTAGTAAGAGTGACAATTGGCCATTGAAGGCCTCTACATAAACAAAAAAGTACAAACAACATACTAACCATAACACTTAAAACATGGAATCACACTAATCAAATACCAATATAGGTGAAAAAATAACCATGTTACTAAACGAACCTAGTGTGAAATATAATAGGTAGGCAAATAACACACAAAGAACATAACAAATTTTAAATAGCATAAAAATGAAACCTACCTGGCCTAGAAAATTCATGACATGTGAATCCCTATGTTTCTATCATAATGATTATAATGAAAGTTCCTTGTAATATAGTACAAGGGTAAATTACTGAAATTTCATAAATCAATAACCAAAGGAAAGTATGCCATTCACACAAGGTGAAATCATAATCAACTGTAATAGATGCAACATCAACAAAAAATCCCACCCTAAGAACTTTTTCCTTCCCTGTACGTTGGTTGATCACTCCCTAGAACTATTATTTACCAAGAACTGACACATTAATAATCTCATATGTACTTTACAAAATAGTAATATAAAGTAAAATATCCCTAGTACCACTTTGTAACGCCTCAAGCCGACTGTCCACTAAACAAGTAGTCATATCGGTAGACATATGACCTCAAGAATGCCTCCCCATATGTCAGAGGCTACCGACTAGGGGTGTGGGTATAATGATGGTATAGTTGGGAGACTATACCATCAAGATCAGAGTAGAAAAATGGTATATCAGATGGTAAACAATATACAATAGTGGAGTAGTAGTAATAAATGAATGACAGAGCATCTGATGAATAATATCAACTGACTAGAGAAAAGTTAATGGCCTAAGAAAATACATGTAATAATTCATGAGTGTTCAGATGATTCTACAATATATAAGTTGGAAGTATAATATACCGTACAATGTAATAAAACGAAAGGAGTTGAAAGGTTGACTCCATGAGCATCCTAAGTGAAATCTCTATCATATTCTCCCTATCTCACAAGTACACTACACAACACAGGAAATAAATCCATAGACCTACAAACATGATTATCTTATTAGGTTCTCCATTGAAATGGAATCTTGAGCGAGGTTTGAGATATAATCCATATAGGCCACCCCCAATGGTGTCTAGAACAATCCACTTCATGCGCTATAAAAATATCAGTGTGCCAAAATAAGTAAAAAACATAAAAATATAATATTCTTAATTAATATAACTTAATTCCAAGTAACTAAATGGACACCTGACTATATCTAACTACTTCATCCTAAGACGGATATCTGAACCATGTAAAAATGTAGAAGTAATATGGTAATGTAAAAGTCATAAAATATATAGTAACATAAGTTGGATGATCCAAATCTTGTTCTATATCATGGTGGTCACATCCATAGGCCATCATCTAATAATTTTGATACCACTTTTTAATCGTAACAACAATAATCACAATGCACCATAAGTAATCCATGGAAATTATATGCAAAATCAAGAAATTTCATCCTAATCCCAAGCAAGGAACCCCATAATAGAATTCCAAGGGTCTTTAGAGGATCCCACAATATAACCAATACCACCATGTCTTTATGAGGTGACCTGTAATAGTGTCCCTCATTTAACTCATGGTATGGTAAAATTTGAGTGTGTACAAGGTATCTTGCATAGTGGTCTAGATATCACCCAAGGTATGGAATAAACATCTTTCCAATGAGTCTATACATGGTTTCTCCCCTAGGGAACCAATGCAAGTCAGAAGTTTAAATAAACAACCTTGATATACCATCCAAGGTAATCCAATGGATTTCTACCGGTGTGTCAAGTAGTACCAAGTAAAGCATGGAAAGTCCAACCACGAAGTCTTTAATTCGGGACCCATGTTCTCTCTTGGTTCGCAGATGGTAACACATAGCATTCACAATCACATTTCCTGAATGAGGAAAGGAATAATACATGTTTAATAAGCTAGCCCAAGAATTTTATACAATCAAATCAACTATGGCATATGAAAAAAAAACTAGAATTAAGCATAGGCATAAGCACAATGCTACATGGAAATGCACACGTAGAACCCAATGCAGGAATTTTGGAAATTTAATAAGGAAGATAAATGTCATATAATGCATAAGAAATAAAATGTAAGGTATAAGGAATGGGGCACAAGGCACTACGAAAAAAAACCACAATATAAGGCATAAGTAATAAGTAATGAGTCACAAATTATAAGGGACATAAGAAAAAAGTATATACCATAAGGAATTTCATTAGTGTTTTCAACCAATTCAATCAAATTTCACTTCATTCAAATATTTCAACCATGGAACAAGCATAGAAATTAGGATTGGGTGCCTGAATCCTTGAAAATAATCAATAATAATTCAATTAACTAATGTGATACATTTATTATAGGTGCAACCCACCCTCAAGAGTGTTCAAACAATAAAGGATAAAGGGTATTTAGATCCAAATGAAAAAACACTCCCAAAAAAGTGGTAAGAGACAATGAGATCAACCAAATAGTTGATTTGCTTCCCCCAAGGATCATACCAGACATGGTGACGAGTTCAATTTAATTAAATTAACAAAAGAGGCATCGTTGGAAGAGTCCAGCATGTGACACAATAGTCCACCACATGAAATGAAAAAAAACTTGTGGGAAAAAATGATACCACCTTCCTTATACCAAGGAAGACTCATATATCCGATGTCGAGGATTCATTTGGTCTAATTTGATAGAAATCGATGAAACTGAAAAACAACCTGAAAATTGGATGAAATAGGTTGCACCAATATAGAATAGTTAGAGAGAATATTAATGAAGAATGGAAGAATGTGGAGTCGAAGACTTACTAAGACTTTTTTAACACACCAGAATGTTCTCAAATAATAGGTAGTTTGAGGAAGATACATTCATCACTAGAGGAGGAAAGATGAAGATATTGAGCAGGAGAGGGGATACTCACAGAGGAGAAGAAAATAGGGAAGAATAAGGGGTTATAATTTTATAGTAATTAATGGTAGAATTGTAAATTCACCATTAAAATATGGGTTTCAAGGTTGATGCGCATGGTTTGGGAATCCGTGCACAAACTATGCGATTTCCATATGTCAAAAACATACAACAATTGCATGGCTGTACGACACCATGTACATGGTTAGATGAAACTATGTGATACCTACAGCTATAATGGATTAGCCACATTGTTTCGACTAAATGGTCGTAGAGTTTTAGAAAAACAATGCTTCCATGTTAGCCTTCTCTGATTTTGAGTCCTCGAGGGACCCAACAGAACACCAAATGGACCCCTCATACCTATAACCATGTCTGAAAACAACACTTTGAAGTATTTCAATTCTTTGGATTCCATTCTGAGTATTGGTTTACAAAATGGACTACCCACCAAATGACAAAATTCAAATTCCTTTGGTATTTCATCTGGTCAAAAAAACATGAGATGCTACAGAATGTATTATTATGAGATGTAAAATATATTCAATTATATTTTCTATTTATTTGATTTTGGATTGAAACATTTTCATATTTAGTTTGTGTTATGTTGAATCAAGACCCTACCCTAGTCAATGATGATGTTGGGTGCTGTTTAATTTTGATTGTACTTGTTTGATTAATCATTTATATGTGTATATATGAATGTACAAGGATAAGAGTGAAAATCTATTACCTATTGATAAAAGGTGGATTATTTTACCTTGGTACACACCTCAGTTTGACAAGGGTTTGGAAGATTTTTTATATTTTACAATTAAAAACCAAACAGTGGATTATAAAAAAATGTTAGTGTCCTAATTGTAAATTCATTAGATGGTTAAATAGATACGATGTATATGAGATTTTGATATTGAAATATGGTCTATTTATATATTGGATTTGTCATGGTGAATAAAATTTTATGGGAAGTCGAAAAATGAAAATTGTGTCCACATAACAGAAAGTGATCCACTATAGGATAATTTAGTTTAAAATTTGATAAATGAATCATTTGGATTTACCAGATACAATGTAATATATTTTAATAGATGATAAAAACCTTTATTTTATCCTAATCAGGTTAATATTTAACATAAATTTAGGGAAAAAATGGATTATATGAATTACTTTAAGATGGAAAACAAGAGCTGGATGATGGGTGTGCAATGTATTTGAAGTTTTCATTTCTACATAAGCTGTATGATATCAAGTGTCTTTCTGGAATTATATATAAATAAATGTACCTAATTTTAGAGTTTATTAATAATGAATTTAGTTAATCTAAGATCCTAACATCATTATATGGGATGATGAAAGTCATAAAAAAACACAGAATTGATTAGACAAAGATATATGCATGACCTAATGATTTCATGATTTACCAGAGAGAAGAGTACAATAAAGAATAATGCATAATATTTCATACTATAATATAGAAGTCAATGAAAAAAAATGAGAGTATAAATCAATGAAGGCACATGAAAAACAAAATAAGAAAACCCATACAACGGTACAACATTACTTCCCTCTAAACCCATGATTTCAATGAATATTTATATCATATAAGACTGCATATGACATTAAGTGGAATGCCACGGTTAGTAACGATGGCTTGAGGATACATCCAAATGATATAAAATCTTAAAAGGTGTTTGATTCATTATATAAAGTATTTTATTTGGGTCTTAGGAGTGTATGTTTGGGATTTTGATGGATTTAACCCTTTGGGTACTTTAAGTACCAATTATAGAATTATTACTTGAATGTAAATTACTGGAAATGACACTGATATATACCTTAAAAATATACTATATTAATTGTGATAATTATGTGATGATGGAATGGAAACATATGATTATTCAATGAGAAAACTATTCCAAATTCATACTTCATTAATGTGGAGACTAAGTGAATTTCCAATATTAGGGCACTTATCCAGTTAAAAAACTCTTCTAGTTTGGATTGTCCAGTTTCTAAATTGGATTTTGAACATCAACAATTACCTCATAGTAAAAAATGGTGTTTTATATATCATCATATATTTTTTGACTCTTGTCAAAAATTTAGGTTTAACAACACACAATTCAATGGAGATATTGAATTGAGAAAGAAACTGAAGAGGTAATATTGTTCATAAAACCTAAGAAAATTAATGAATGTCACTATATAATTATGAAAATGTAATCAGTTAAAATAAGGGGTTAAAAGGGTATGTGGTATAGTATCTTAAGTATCTGGAACACAATAGTTTAATAAAATGAGTTTATTTTTTTAACATCATTTACAACACCCCTGATTTGAGGAAAATAAACCATTATTTTTGTATTTTGAAAATATAAAGTTGATAGGTTATGATTGGGAATGATTGGAGAAGTTTTGGAATGTTTTGGGGGATTTTTATAGGTTCAAAATTTGAGCACAGTTAATAGAAACCATGAAACACCTCTAAAAATGTGTGTGGTGAAACAAATGTCACTGGGCAGGCACAAGTTGGCACACAGTTTGTCCAAGCCGTGCAGAAAACCAAGGTTTATTTTTCATGCAATGTATAGATAGAAAATCATAGTTGGAACATGATTTGTCTAACATTGTATTCCAATCATGAGAAGGGTGGCTCATGATACTATCACCAACACAGTTGGTGCACAATTTTCTAAGCCTTGCAGCCTAATCGTGTGACATATAGGTGACCCTCCATAAATTGTGTGTCTAATTTGAATTATACCCTTAAGGGATCTCTTTTCACCTAATCCGAACCTAACATGAATTTCACTTCTCTCAAAGACTTTTGAGACCCTTCACTTTGATCTGTGAGTGATCCTTTGTCAAATCTTGGTGTGTTGGAGGCCCAAATTCCTTGGTAAGTGCCTGTTCATGGTGGATTCCATTCATTTTATTATTACTCCTTCTCTTGGATTAATGTATTCAATACTTTGGGGATATAAACATGGCGTGTGATTACAATTATGATGTTATATGGCTGCATTGATGATCTGAAACAAGATCTAAGGCGTGTTTTGGAATATTTAAGCCTTGCTATTGAAGAATTTGTTTCGTTCTTCATTTTCTCCTTTGTTTTGAGGTAGGTGGATTCACTCATGAATCTTCTTATTAAAAGATGAAGTCTTGAACTAAAATTGGTTGAATTTCATGAATTAAATTATCAAATTGATATGAAAATCATGATGGGAACTCTCTTTAGTGATGTCATGAGAAATTTTGTAAATTGGTTGTTTTTTGGAAAGTTGAATTTGTTACATGATTTTATAATGATCATTTTAAAATTTTCGTTTCGTTTTGATGCATGTAAAATTTGTTGGAAAGTGTTCTCAATATATTTATTGGTTTATTGAATTGTTTTGGCATGATTGGTTGTCTTGGGTTAGGCATACATGGTAGGGAGTGAGTTGAATGGGATGTATAATGGTTGTGAAGTACCACAATCAAAGGGACAGAGTATAGACATGAAGTTCCACCATAAATGGTAACAAAAACCATTAGTGTGTATGTGTTTGTGTGGTTATGTGTGTGAACATGGAATGGGTTATGCTAGTTATATTGAGAAATGGTATTAATGAACTGTTTGTTTTCCTTCTATGGAAAACTGTTTTTCCTAAAAATGGTTTGTGTTTACCGTAAATTGTTTTAAATTGTTTTATATAATTTTTTATATAAATGTACAAATATCAGTATCCTAGTGGCATGAGTAAAGAAGTCATTTTTAGAAATCCTACTATGTTTTATTCCCATCCCCTTCTTGGTCACTTTGCTGAATTTGGATATTTAGTTTATCGTGATGCAGGTAAAGGAATGAAATCTCATTTATTTAGTGACACACCTTGATACCTTGGGGCATGACTTATGGAGTTGGAGTTTGGATCATGCTTGAGAGTTTTTACTGGCTATATTGGTTATATTTGGGTTGTTGGGTTTAGTTTTCACTTTGTACTCTGATATGGTTCATGGATGTAGTTTGGAATTATTGTCATTTGGTTTTACTATGAGTTGTATTACATTTTTATCATGCATCATTTATTGGTTGGTTTGTTATTTATATTTTTTTTGGGTTATTTTATTAAAAAATGGAGAATCATTCCCAACTGTTTTGAAGTTCATGGAATTTATCACAAGCCTATAGTGTCTTGGGGATCTTACCTAATTCTTAGTAGCACCTCTGAATCTTCTCAAAACAATAGGGGATGCAAGAGATGTTAAAAATGGTATCAGACTCTGCAAATCCATCTTAGATTTTGGAAAAAATGGTATTGGTTTGTTCAGTCCTAGAGCTGATAAATCATTTTTGTTTAATCCTTGAGTTTGGATGGTAGACAGAAGTAGGGTCTTCAGGACATGGAATGTATAGCATAAAAATATATAGAAAACCATTATATGGTGAACTTTATGTTACCAAGTAGTTGGGTATATAAGTGTTTTAAGACACTTCTAGGAGTTTCTATCTCATTTTCATGGGTGTTTCCAATGATAAGAGAATGAAACACCATGAAAAAATTGATTCCCACTAGGATTCCGGATTTTATTTTTCAGTAATGATTTATGAATTGATGAAAAACTGTTCATTTTTTAAAAAGGATGATAATTGTTTTATTTTCAAAGAGCATGGTAGAATTTTCAAAAATTCTATGAAAGTAGAAAAAGGATGAATTTTGAAAATCCTTGTTTTGATATGTGTGATGTGTAAAAATATAAAATTGTTCTGTCTTCAGTTTCTAGAGAGTGAGATTAAGTGAAATATTTTTATGATTATAAAAGATGGAAATGGTTAATCATAAAATAAACCAACTAGAAGATGCTACTAAAAATGTGGTTTCACCTAATCCATAGGTGAACCAAATGCTGGTTCAGAGTCTTTTCTAGGATTTTCAAGCAACGGATAAAGGGAACCCGTGCGGTGAACCAAGGAAAGTGAATCATTATGTTTAGTTCTAGAAGAAGAACCCAACCATCCTTTATGGTGATTCTGGTCAAAAAAAAGGAATATGTGTGGACAAATATGATTAATTGAATCTTTTATTACCAAGGATCACCAACTGAGCTAAATGTCATATTTTCTATGTATATTTTGGAAGACCTAGCATGATAGAAGTGGGATTTATAAGTTCAGGCTACCTTAGATGAGGGTATTACATGGGAGTAATTTGAATAATTTTTTAACAAACAAATCTATCCTCAGACATTTAGAATTACTAGAATGACTAACTTTTTCATCTTGAAGAAAGATAACATCATGATGACATAGTACGCAGATAAATTTATGAATTTAGCTCATTTTCACTCAATGTTTATGCAATTGAATACTTGAAGAATTTTTTTTAATTAGGGTTGAGGGTTGAGATTTGATTAAAGATTACCATGCTTGGTATAATAGCTTGTACATATATGGTTAATAGAGAGACAGTTCCAGAAAGAGACATATCAAGAACTATGGGTGGATAAATCATGTTGAAACCTATGGGAAATGGTTGGAAATAAAATTTAGGGAATACGTAGAAGTGGGAAACCTATTTCCAAGGTAGTGTAATGACATAAAATTAGATGTCTGGATTGATGAATCATCCTTATTAACCTAAGATTATGTCAACATGTTTTCAGTGAGGTTATTTGGATTGCATGAAGAGTGATTTACAAGAATAACCTAGAGCTTGTCATAATTGCAAATAGATGGGGCATCTTTAGTGCTATTTTCATAGTGATCCAAGTTCAAGTGTCCAAGACACATATCATGTTTTGTAGATGTTAATGTTTTGATGGGATGGGGGAAATATAATAGTTTTCAAAATCAGAACTGAGGAAGCCATGATGATTCTATAAATACCATGACAACTGAAGTAGTTCCATCACAACAAGGTAATAAATGTAAAATAGGAAAAAGTAAGATATTTCATAGAGCTAAGAAAGAAATATTGGATGATAAATCTGGAACCTCGACGGTGAGAGGTACGATTCTTCTAAATTCCACCCTTATACAAGTATTATTTGATATGGGTGCATCCCATTCGTTTATTTCTTCTCATGATATTTATCTTTTTAGTTTTCATATTGAGATGATGTGTTATATTTTGAAAAATAGAACTCCTCTTTGTTAAATAGAATGTCTTGCCTTTATATTCGAAGCATGATCTATAATTATTAAAGGAGATGAATTTATATGGTATTTATCTATGATTGTGATGTATGTCTATGAAATAAACCTAGGTATGGATTGGTTGACAAAATTTGAAGCTCAAATCAATTTATATACATGAAGGGTTATTTTTATGATTGAGGATAGCGTCAAGCTTCTCTTTAGAAGAGAATATAACGTGAGGGCTGGTGAAATAGGTTTTTTGGATTCATTGATTAGAACTAACTCATACCAGCTGGAAACTTTTACTTTGGAATTGAGGGATGAGATCAAGAATAGTGGGTTTCTAGAAATTGTTGATCAGTTTCTGGATGATTTTCCCAAGAATTTCGTAGGTTTTTCACCCACAAGATAATTGAAGTTTACGATAGGTCACATATTAAAGAACAATCCTGTATCACATACATAATATATTTGGATACCAATAGAATTATAAAAATTGAATGTATAGTTAGATTATTTGGAAAGAAAAGTGTTCATTCTTCTGAGTAAATCTCTATGTGAAGTACTAGTAATGTTTGTGAAAAAGGTGGATCAAAATCTAAGGATTTTTGTGGATTATCATGATCTTAACCAATTTAATATAAAGAATCAGCATCCACTTCAATTTATTGATGATATGATAAATCAATTTAGGGGAGACAATTGTTTATCTAAAATTATCTTTCATTTCGGATATCACCAATTACTGGTTCTGAAAGAAGACATTCCAAGAAAAGATTTTAGAATTACATATAACCATTATGAGTATGTGCTCATAACGTTTTGCCTCATGAATGCACCAAAATTCATTATGGAATTTATGAACTAGATATTTAAAAGGTATCTAGATTATTTTGTGGTGGTGTTTATGGATTACATATTGGTGTATTCAAGGATAAGATATGAGCATTAGAAATACTTTATAGTAGTGTCTAGTATCTTGTAGGATCATTTTCTATATTCCAAAACATTAAAGTTTGATTTTGGAATACAATATGTATATTTCATTGGATATAAAATCTTAGAATAAATATTAACTATGGATTCAAAAAACAAAGTGGTTTTGTTCCCAAATAAATTTCCAAATAATTTCTTTGAGATATATAGTATCCTTGGAATTGTAGGTTATTACCAATGTTTTATTGATGACTTTTCACAACTAGATTCACTAATGATAGCTTTGGTAAGGAAAAATGTTCCATTCCAGTGGAATAATGAATGGAAAATGTATTTTGAAGAGCATAATTTTTCCTTAAATTGGTATTGAAATTGATATTACTAGAATCAAAACAAGGGTTCATGGTGTACTGTGATGCTTCAAGGTCTGGTTTGGGATGTGTTCTCATGTAGAGAGATCATGCTAATGAATTTTTCTCACAAAATTTGTAGTTGGATGAGAAGAACTACCAAACACATGATTTGGAATGAGATAATATAGTCTATAAATTAAAAACCAATAATCGTTACCTATTTGTTGATAAATTTATGTTGTTTATGGATCATAAGATCATGAAACACATTTTCTAACATGGAGATTTGAAACGTAGACAAAGAAGATGGATGGAGTATCTCCAAATGTTTGGAATTGAATTGATGTACACAATGGGTAAAGGAAATTAGGTGGTGGATGCATTATTTATAAACTCAAATATTTAGTTGAAAAAGTGGCTTTAGATCAGTGGAAAAAATGTTAGTGATAACTGAAATTCACTAGGATTGTGAAGACAAAGGTAGTTTTTCGGTTTTCTTTTTAGTTTATTTTGTTCCGGATTTTGTTGAAACATTAAATGGTGCACAAAAATCTGATTTATAATGTCATTATATAACAAAAAAACTAAATTATGGGGAGACCATTGAGGGATGGAAACTTGATAGAGGATTAATGTTGTGTTTTTGAGATCATATGGTCATACCTATGGCTTTTCAGAAACAAATTCTTTATACTTATAACTATTCTATATTATCTATTAATACTATAATAAAAATTTTTATAAGGTATTGAAAGAAATATTTTGGTGGATTGGAATTAAAATAAAAGTGCCTAAGTTTGTTATGAGATGCCTCACCTGTTAACAGGTTAAGGAAGAGTGCCTGCGGCTGGTGGGTATGTTGCACTCCTTACCCATTCCTTCATGGAAATGGGAGAAAATAGACATAGATTTTGTGAAAGGTCTAATAAGGATGGTTTGTAAACATGAATCCATATGGTTGATTGTGGATCAACTCATAAATTCATTACATTTCATTCCTATTTGTGAATCTCATATAGTGGAAGGACATGTCTAAAATCTTTATCTGAGAAGTGGTAAAGAGGATAGGTTTATCGATTTTAATAGAATTAGACTCATACCTGATGTTTATGTCTCATTTCATGAAATAATAATAGTAATACCTTAGGACTCAGTTGATCATAAGCAAAACATATAATCCATTGATGGATGGAAAATATGATATGGAAATACAAAATTTAGAAGACATGCTTCAGGATTGTGTAATGGATTTTTGTGGCTCAAGGGGAGAGAACACTCCATTAGTGGGGTTATTATATAACAAAATTTATCAATACTTGAAACATATGGATCATTTTTAATGATTTTATGGGAATCATTGTTGTTATCTACTTTTCTAGGTGGAAACATGTGCTACAAGTCTAGTTAGACCAAGCCTTGTGTAAGAGAAAATAAAGAATATTCAGTTAATGAGGGAGAGAATAGAAATTTCTCAAAGTTCTCTGAAATTGTTTTTGGATCATCGTAGATGCCCGTTTTTGTTCGAGGTGAGTGATCATGTGTTTAGGAAAATCTCTATAAGTCTTGGACATCGACATTTTGGGATGCAGATAAACTTATCTCCATGTTACATAGGCCCTTTTGAGATACTATAACGGATTGGTGAGGTGGAATACCATTTTTATTTTTTTAAAAGGTTTAGTTCTATGCATAATGAGTTTCATGTATCTTATTAGCAGAAGTACCAACATGATCCTAACTATGTGATTTGTTGGGATCATGTCAAACTAGATATGGATAATTCATTGGTTTATATGGTAGTACCACTTTTTTATATGCAAGATAAAGTATTGCGTGAAACAATCATTTGTGTTGTGGGGGTTTTATGGAAACATGATCAGATTCAAGATGAAACATGGGATAATGATAAAGAAATTATTGAAAAATTTCCCAAACTCTTTCCGTATAATGCCGGTTTTGTACTTTCCGAGGATGGAAAGACCAATGGTGGGGAGAATGTAGCACCCCATGTTTCAATTAGATAACCCTTTATTATTGTATGTTACATATATAATGTTATTTGGTTATGATTGGGAAGGTTTGGATGTGTTTTGGAATGTTTTTGGGGATTTCCTAGAGGTGCACGATTAGTAGAAATCGTGACACACCTCTAAGAAATCATACAACGGGAAATAAAGGAAACTTGTAATGACCCAAAACTATATCAATGAAATTTCCCTTCTTATAATTTTTTCATGTGGTATAAAAAAAATAAAATCACATCAACAAAATTATTTTTTTAAATGATTAACTAATGAAATAAGAGACTTTTTTAGTAATTAAAGATCATATAATAATGGGATAGTAACCTGACAATTGAAATAGAAATATGACCCTTATGAATGGAAAACTGACCAATAGAATAGTAAACACACCAATGAAATTTTAAATGAAATTTAGGCATTTTATAAAAGAAAATATGATATAATTATATCATATTATAAATAAATATTTTTTTTGAAAATGATAAATTATATATTAATATTTTTGTGAAACAGAAATGTTTATTTAAAATTTTATAATTAAAATAATAATTTAAAATATTTGTTTTCATAAAATAGATTAAAAAATTAATATTTTGTTGTCTTATAGTTATAATAAAATTTTATGAGACCTTAATTAATTTTTCAAAGTGTTATAAAATCGCTTATAATTTTAAAATCAGTATTTTTTGAGTAAATGCTAATTTTAATTGAAAATTAGATTTCCCATATTTACAAAATAATTTTCATAAAACGGAGTTCATTTTTTAATTCTACATGTTTAAAAATGGTTAGCATACTATTTTGGTATTTTTATAAAATAATAGAAATTTTTAAGAGTAGTCAAATATGGTAATTTACGGTATTTAACATTTTAAGCCAAATACTTGAATTTTAACATCATGTATGTTGTAAAAAACCATTATTTCAAACTCACAGGCACTAGTTTCTATAACTAGTCATAATAATCTACACTACTTATTATCTTGAGATAAATTAATAAACAATTTATTAAAATAATAAACAACACCCATTTCCTCCACTATAAATATCCCTCTCACCACCCGTTCTCCTCACACATACAAAGCATTTATGCTTGTCAAAATTCGTCCCAATCCTCTCCCAAGCCTATCCCAATAGGTCCAGGATCCTTTGGTCTCAAAAAATGACAAACTAAAGTGTCTCAAGGAGGTTCCCAAAGAGAATAATTCAAGTGTTAAAAACCTCTTTTCTTTCTTACAATTTCTTTCTAATTTATTTACTTTTATTATTCTCTCCACACATCCCCTTATCCAAGTAAAATGATAACACTAGTATCTTTTTTATACTGAAATTTTATTTTGTTTATGGAAAAAACCATCAACATTTCTCTTTCCCTATCCATTTGTTCTAAAAATGAAAATAACATCCGTGATGTGCTGATTTATCGCAATCAAGGATGAAAAGCTTTAAATTTACATTAAATACTTAAATTATTTTCATAAAACCATTTTAATGGTTACAAAAATTATTATATATGTACTCCAACTTAGTTAATGTTCTGGTAACAATGTATATATAGAATATAAATTAATCAACCAAAACTAGATCATGATGATTGAAAAAATGCCAAAATAATCTAAATAGTTTTCCTTAACATTTTATCTAATGAATCATCCTCACATATAGAACTAAAATGATATATAATACCATTTAATAATATATATAAGTTCATTAAAAACATATAATTTCCTCCTATGGCATGAAGGCCTTCATTTTTTATTGATTCTTGATAATCTACCTTTTAAGGGGTGAGGTGGAACCCTTACAAGGCTTGTAGGCATAAGTATTGCATGGCCTGCAGGGAATAGAGGAATTCATTTCCTACAGGCTTTATACATTACATACAACCCAGACTAACTACTTGGAACTTCTCCTCCCTAGTATCTTCATCATTAAATTAGCTCTCCACCTTCGCATGGATGTTCGGCTAGGCTTTCCTGTGCATGCATAGTCTTATCCGGATGGCTGGTCCCATACCCTCTCATTCTCGAAATCCATTTAGCTTATTCTATGGTGAAATCTACTTTCTTATCCTCTTTCTGAAGCTTGTTCCTTTTAGGTAGTCTGGGCTACATCTACACTTAAGGTGGCCCAAAGGCCTTAAGGTAGTCCGAAGGCCTTACTGACCCGAAGGCCTGGGTGGCCCGAAGGCCTTAAAGGACTCATAGTCCAAATCGGTGGCTTGAAGGCCCAAATAAAGGAATTTTACTAGCTACTACAGTTCCAAACAATACCACAATAGTTCAAGCTATAGTACTACTACAGTAGCCCGGAAATTAGCCTCCACCTGGATTTGATCCCGGGTCACCTGGATGCACTTAAGTAGTCCTCCCCAACTGGGCTGAGGCTCATGTGAATTAAAAACATCTAATTTCAATTCTGGAAACCTTTTCTAATTTTACATGATTTTTCATACTTGTATACAAGTAAACTGGTCATGAAAACCATGGAAAAAAATTCTCCCAAATGATACAATTGTATCTTATAATCCATCAAAAAGGACAAAATTGAATGTAATAAAATTATACGAAATAAAATAAAGGTATAAAAGGTTATGAATTAATTAATTAATGGATTTAATTGGATTATGTAGGAAATAAATATCAATTTCATAACACTTTCAAGAATAAGGCAAGGGATTGTTTCCGAACATCCATTTTTTCCTTCAGGAAACACTTTATCTCACATTAACCAAATATAGTTCTTCTTTATTTTTATATAATTTTTATAAATTATATATATATGTTCCAACCTCATCTATCCAGATCATATCATCTTTATTTTATGTTGAAAACATGTTCTAAAAAGTTTCCCTACTTAATTCTTCCCGATAAGCAAGCCCAATTACAGGAAACTACCCGATTTTATACCCATTTTATAGTTTTATCCTAAATCTTTTTTAATACAATATTATTTTTATAAATAAAAACTTTTATCATGAAAAAATATTTGTGTTCATTTAATGTTTTATAAAAAAAAATTATTCCTTTTTCTGTTTTAAAAAAATCCTTAATATTTTCCTTAAATCGCACTAAAATGTTTTATTTCTAAAGTTTCTTAAACACTTTTTTTACATGTATAAAAGTAATTTTGATATAATATGTTATTATATATGACTATTTTTACTTATTAATGTCCATGTATTATTTAAATCCATTATTTCATGGACACCATTATGATAATCCATTTTGTTATGCCTTTTGATATAATTATGATACCCAGTTCTTTCCATGGTTAAACATCATGTTTATGTTTGACTCATTGTGTATGATTCTTCATTTAGAACACATATTAAATAACATGTTATGATGGGTGTTCCCATATAGTGCTCTAATGAATTGGTTAATGTTTAGTCCCATGAGAGGGCATGTTCATTGGTCTTGGCAGATAACCATGAATTATGGTCCTCTATGTGCAATTATCATGGTGGTTAGCCTTAACTCATGCCCCTCCATGTGAAATGGTCTTGGAGTTTAGCCTTAACTCACGATTATTCCAATTTTTATGTATTTTTCACATTCCAATGATACCATTACTATATGATCCCATGTTATACATGTTAGGCTTCTTTATATTTATTCATTCCCTTTTATATCATCATGTTATTCCTTTTAACCCATGTGTTATGATTTATTCCAATGGTCATTCAAATAAAAAGTTTTTTAGCTAACCCCTTTGTTCATATATTCCATAGTTTAACCTATTTATATGTTAGATCTTAATGGGAGTTAGGTAATAATTATAGAGTATAAATAAAAGATGTTTCCATTTTGGTTTCATGTTTTCAGTTTTATATACTGAATCCAAAAACATTCACTAGTCTTTAGGATCCATGGTTTTTATTTAATGGTTAATTATGGTTTAAATCATGTAATTATATGTGTAAAAGGATAGGGCTATTATAGTTTATATTAGATCATGGTCTAGATATTTTTGGAGATTTGGACTAGAGATCGTTATTAAGAACCCTAGGGATAATTCCATCACCATGGATATACTAGAATAAAACCTAGGGAATCACAAGTTCGGATATACTTTTACTTTACATGTTTTCCCTTAAGTGTTCATAGTCTCCTTTTATTATGCTTATTAGCTAAG
The DNA here is from genome assembly GCA_963277665.1 of Viscum album. Taxonomy (NCBI): domain Eukaryota; kingdom Viridiplantae; phylum Streptophyta; class Magnoliopsida; order Santalales; family Viscaceae; genus Viscum; species Viscum album. Next base: position 492,543 of record CAUJRU010000460.1, read on the forward strand.
TATTCATATCCTTTAATTTTAATTTTTTTTCTTAGTTAATGGATGGAAATAGAAGAACTTGTTCCAACAATCGATGTGATGGGAATTGTGAATGTTTCCCAAGTGATATTACAAATATTATGGGAACGAGTGCTCAAAACATCAAGATAGTAATTGATAAATTAGACCAAGTTATGAATTATTACATGAATCTCATGGAACCCCCTCCTCACAAGAAAGAGAATGTTGTGGTCGAATCCTTAATGTGGAAAATGCATCCCATGTTTAGTGGATCTTATGATATAATCCTTATAGAAAAATGTATTAACTCTATTGAGAATATATTATCTATCATCCAGTGATTAGAAGAAGAGAAATAAATTCTTGAAGTCTATTCTTTTGATAGGGAAGCTGATCAGTGGTAGAAAATAATAAAAAAACATGAAGTCTAAGGAGGAAATTGATTCCTTGGAATGAGAAGATTTCAAGAAAATATTTTTCAATAAATATTTTCCATGAACACTCATTATTAAGTTGTAAATGGAGTTCGTTAGGATAATTAAAAATGAAGACAATTCTATCAGGACATATAAAGAAATTAATACAAGGCTTTCACAAAACACCTTTGTCTGTGTCATGAACACTGAAAGCAAGGTGGATTTTTTCTTTTTCAAACTAAATTGTAGTCTATGAAAAGATTTAGTGATTCAAGAATTTGAAAACTATGAGAATATTGTTCATTATTCCCTTAAGGATGAAATGAAGATCATAGAATCTCAGTGGTCTCATCTGATTAGGGCAAAAAAGTGGGAAACTGAGTTTAATATTGGAGGATCAATAGATAAATCCCATGATGGAATGAAAAGAAACATCCAACATGTCAAAATTATGGGAAGAATCATCCATGGAACAGTCTAAAGGGAATCGATAAATGATTCAAATGTGGAAGAATGGGGTATCTAGATAATGACTACCTAATGGATATAATTAATCCCACTAATGTGGAAGAAGAAATGAAGATTCAAATCGACAATCAGCCTTTATTTTAGTGTTTCAACTGCAAGGAACATGGTCGTTATTCGAACCATTTCCCTAAGACAAGGGTTTTTGGAGGAAATCAACAAAAAAACCTACAAGGTAGTAAAGAAAGAAATATTATATCACTACTAGTGATTTATAGATTAAAATGAGGTGGTGAAAGGAACATTAGTTTTTCATTCAATAATAGAGAATGTACTATTTGATTATGGTTTTACCCATTATTTCAAAAATTTCAAGATTAGTAGAACTATTAAAAGACTACATCAAAATATAAAGATTGAGTTACAAATAAAAATAAAAAATGGGGGAATTATTTCATCTAATGTATATAACACTTCCCCAGTTAATTTTTTTTGGATAGAAACTCCCTGAGAATCTCATCTTACTTTTTTTAGTGTAGTTTTGTGCTATATTGGGCATATATTGGATTTCTTTATACAAATCCAAGATTAACTCTTGATAAAGGGAGATCACTCTTCAAATCCTGAAGCATCCTCCAATTCTGTAAAAGTGAAAGGAGGTGGATTAATGTCTTTCAGAATCATCACCCCAGGTGAGGATATTACTAACTTATGATCAATTATATTTTTCTCAAATGATTGAGATATAAGAGGGAATCATGATCGTAGACATGCCCGTTGTGAGGAACTACACTGATGTGTTCCCTGAATAATTTTTTGGTCTTACTCCAGATCGATAGGTTGATTTATCAATCAAACTTATTATTGGATCTATGCCTACATAAAATACACCCTATATATTTTCTACCATCAAGTTGATGGAATAGAATAAGCAGTTACATGAGAATCTAGTCAAGGGTTTTATATGCTTGAGTGCTTCACCGTGGGGTGACCAAGTCCTTTTTTGAAAAGAAGATGAATCGATCAATGCACATCTACATTGATTATCATGATCTCAATAAAATAATGATAAAGAACATATACCCCCTAACATGGATAGATGAATTATTTGATCAACTACGTGAGGCCAAGTAATTCTATAATGTGAACCTTTAGTCGGGATTTCACCCATTAAAGGATAGAAAGGAAGATATTCCAAATACTTCATTTCAAAAATATATCGGAACTATAAGTTCATAATGATTACTTTTGAACTCAATAATGATCTAGAAATATTCATGGACTTAATGAATAGATTCTTTATGGATTACCTCAACAAATTTTTTGTAGTCTTTGTTAATGATATTATTATATACTCCAAGAGAAAGGAGAAACATGAGGAGAATTTGAAAACTGGTCTAAAGACTATGTGAAGGGATAAAATATATTTAAATTACAATAAATGTGAGTTATGGATGGAGGAAGTAACATTAATGGGGCATGTATTCACTAGAAAAGTAATATTTTTGGACCCTTCTTAGATAATGGAAATCGAAGAGTGGTCCAGGGAAACATCTATAATAGAGATCCATAGTTTACCTGGTCTAGATGTGTATTACCAATGATTTGAGAAGAACTTATCATGATTTAAAATTCACTAACCATGGTAACTGTGAGGTGAGTAATGTTTATTATGGACCAGTGAGTGTGAATACTACTTGAAAGAGTTGAAAAAGAGGCTTCTCACTACACCAATACTTACACATTTGAAAATTTTAGAACTCTGTGTGGTGTACAATGATGCTTCAAAGAAGGTATTTGTGTTTTTACTGATGAAAAGTGATAAAGTGATACCCTACTCCTCAAGGTAGTAGAAAATGCATGAGAAAAACTATCTGATGCATGATCTAGAGTTGGTAGCTATGATCTTTGTATTAAAAATCTAGTGGAATTATCTCTATGGGAAGAATTGTGAGATATTTACTGATCGCAAGATCCTAAAATATACATTCACACATAAGAAGCTTAATATGGACCAATGAATATGGTTAGAGCTCATTAAGGATTATGATTGATTAATACACTACCATCCTAGTAACAAAAATAAGGTGGAAGATGCTATAATTATAAAGGATAATACATATCTATCAATGATGAGAAATGTAAAGAATATAATCTTCTTCTACCTACAATGGATGGAAATTAGAATAATTAAGGGAGTAACATCATCATTACTTTCTCAAATTATTTATCAACCATCCACCATGGAGAAAATAAAGTATTCTCAAAGAAATGATGAAGAAATTCAGAAAAATATGGAAGTTATTAGAAATGGGAAATCTATAAAGTTTAAAATTGATAAGTAAGGAGTCATGATATTTGGGACATGAATTTGTGGAACATATAATCCAGAGATAAAAAATAGATTCTTAAGGATTCAAATAGACCAACCTTCTATATTCACTCAGGGAGAAAAAAGATGTATCATGATCTCCAAGAGAACTATTGGTGGGAAAATATGAAGAACAATATCACTGAGTATAAATAAAAGATCCATTTTTGTTAGAAAGTGATAGGAGAAAGAAAAAAAAGTATAAGGGATGATGAAACCATTACGTATACCAACATGGAAGTGGGAAACATCACTATGAAAATTTTCATCAGACATCAAATGAAATCTAGATGAAAAAAATCTATATGAGTTATTGTGGACCATATTATAGAGACAAATCACTTTATCTCAATTATAGAGGAAATCTCACTCGATCAAGTTTCATGGATATATCTAAAAGTAGTGGTGAGGCTGCAAGGTGTACCACTAGCAATTTTATCTAGTCAGAATATGAGATTCACCTTAAAGTTCTAGAAAATTTTCTAACATTCTCTTAAAACTGAGTTTAACTTCATTATAAACTATCTTCATCAAAATTATTTCCAATCTAAGAAGACTATTAAAACACTAGAAGGCATTTTGAAAGTTTTTTCGATGGACTTAGAAGGATTATGAGACCAACATCTACCTCTTGTCAAGTACCCTTACAATAATAGTTTCCACTCAATCATCCAAATAGCTATAAATAAATATCTATATGGGAAAAGATGCATATCACCATAATTTTAGATTTATTTTAGTGAAAATTAGCTTATAGGACAAAAAATGTTCTAAAAATGGTGGAAAATGTAAAAACAATTCAACATCACATCAGCGAAACATAAAGTCAGTAGAAGAGCTTTGCAAACAATCATCGATGGGACCTAAAGCTTAAAGTTCAAGACATGGTATTCATAATAATATATCCATATAAGAGGATCATGAAATTTGGTATGAATTGAAGGCGATGTCCTAGGTACATCAGCCCCTTAGAGATTTTTAATCATATTGGAGATGTGGCTTTAAAGCCCTATCCTTAAACATTACATAATATTAAGTTATGTTAAGAATTCACATTGAGGATTTTGTTTGGTTTATAGTTTTTGAGAATTAGGCCATAACTATTACATAATATACCCAGACATTACATGTGGACATTTACACTCAGTAACCACTTTTTCCACCCAGGAAACCATTTAAAAAACATGGTTTTTTTCTTGATAAAAATATTATTTACTTCTTTCTTTCATTTACCCATCCTTATACACTTTGGAAAACATTTCAAAAACATTAGATGAGAATAAAGAGATTAGTATGAAATATATAATAAGGAATAAAACTGTTAATCCATGAATATTTAAAACCCATGAAAACATTTCCAAAAAATCATACTTTTCACCCATAAAACATAAACTACTTAGCATACATCATGCAATCATAATATTCCTGCAAAACTTCATAGAAATCATAAAATAGAAAGGGAAATTGTGGAATCCATATCAAACTTACACTATATATTTCATAGATAAATAGGGATTAACCTTGATGGTAATTTTTGGAATACCCATCACAACATATCCCCCAAATCTATTCAGAGAAACCTTATCACTTACCTCCGTCATGTTACCCAATTCATTGGAGAGATAAAACATGCTCACCCACCATTAGTTTATCATGAAACTAGCCATATAAATAATAAATTCCCAAGAACCATAACGTAATCATAACAAATTAATAGGAATATAGAAAAAATAACATTTCCAAATTGTAATAACAAGATATCACATCAAGATATTGACATAATCCTTCCATTTTTAAAACATAATTAAAAAACTTAAAATAAATATTTTTGAATCAAAGTTTCTTATAACACTTTGAAATTTTTTAAAGGAGTTAAAATCTTAAAAAAATTTATGTTCATATGAATAAGTATATAAAATCATTTTGGAAACATGTACATGAATGAGAAGGATTTAGAATATTACATCTTTAAAACATTTAAAACGATGTTTTAGTTAAAGAGTCCCTTACCAATTGAGAAAATAAATGAATAAAATTAATTAAAGAATGAAATTAAAAAAAAACATATAATATCATGAGAATAAGTATATTGATGATATAATATGTCATAGGGAAGTATATACACTAGAAAATTGAATTGGTTCATAACAACAAATAAGTCTCCATGGGTTGTAAATTGAGACGAAATCCCATACAACGATCATATCATTAGATTGAGGATAAATCAATGAAATAATTATGTGTATAAAATAAAAATAAACCCAATAAAATTGGATATTCAGTGTAAACAAATTAGGGGTCATTCACACATATTCTTGGAAAAACAAAACAAATGATATGGATATTTAACTCAATAAAAGGAGATTGAGTTATGATTTCCCTTATATTGAGTCTAACTTGTCACATACAATCATTATGTTCCTGAATAATAAACCTAGGTTAATTTATAATTTATGATATAATTTTTAAAATTTATTATTCATTTTTTATCACTTATTACCATGTTATAAAAATTACATAATTATTTAAGTTCATAACAGTCATTTTCTCGATATTTGGTATTTGAGTCGAAAATGAACTTGTTTTAATGTAATTTTTCCATGTGGTAAAAATTACATTATCTCAAGAATATTTTTCATGATTTAAATATCATATATATACAGTATACATGTATGTATAATATTCCATAATATTTGTAGATTAGAAATGAAATGTACTATTAATGGTGACGGTAGGCCGTACGTACACATGAATGCTACATTCATTTCTTTGTCATATTAAAGAAATGAAAACTAAATGATAAATTGGTATAGTATAATTAAATTATAATATATATTTTATATATTTTACATATTTTCATTAACTCCATCCTTTATACATTTCATGTATGGCATGAACGAGTCATTTCACTTTGAGGGGCCGGTAGTCCACACTTCCTCAAATGAAATTATCATATTTACACATTATTGAATTCATAGGTGTTTTGTAAATAAAAATTAAATAATAATAGAGACAATATAAATATAATATATATAATACATAAATATAGTTCCATTATAATTTCTACCATGATGGACAGTTGGAGAAATTTTAACAATCATTGTTTCGTGAGGCAGCAGTTCGCCATACACAGAAAAAGTATATTCTATATCCATTGCATTGAGGTGTGTGTAATTTTAGGTCAAAATATTATAATAAAAAAATAATATTATATTTAATTTACTGGTGTTTTTATAAAATAATTGAATAAAGAGAGGTTAGGGGGTTGGATAAAGAAAATAAATGAAAGGATCTTGAGGGAAGACGTTACCTCTAAATCCGGTAAATTCTTTTGATTTTTTCCAAAAGGATTCATTAAATTTTCTTATTACCAAGGTAAGGCCTATGGGAGGAAGTTATGGATGTTGGGAGTTTATTTTATTATAATTTTAATGATCCAAAAGTCTTGAGAGATGTGAGTAAGTGGGTAGATATGGTGGCCTTTTATAAGAGGTAGGAGGGGCACTTTAGGAAAGTCTTGAAATATTATTTTATTATAAATTTATTTCAAAATTATAATAGTTAAAAATTGATATATTTAGAGGATAATATGATTATAGGACTAAATTCTATCAACCAAAAGGTTTTAGACATGTTTAGATCACAAATGTAACCTTTTCTTTTATCATTAACCCTTAGTTAAATAAATTAACTCTTACTATGTATTCTTTTATTATTACACTATATGGTTAATATGGTTACTATAAAGTGAAAAAAAAAACATAAATTGGATAATTAATAACATTGATAACATTATATAAATTATTTTTCCTAATCTATGATTTTTATTACTATTATATCATTTAATAAAATAGTATTTTGTTTTAAAAACTTGTTTTTGTCATTTTTGACACTATTTAGTAATTGATTTATATTAAAGTCATAAAATCTTGATTCATTCCAAAAATATATATTAAATCAAAGATAAAATGCCATAATAATCCATAAAATTCATTTATGGAATAACAATGTTCAAATTATATTTATTTTAGTATTTATAATAACATTTATTTGAATCTTCCATTAATAAAGTAATTGTTTCATCATCCTTAGGTCATAACTAAATTTATTTATTTAATATCTAAAAATTATAAATAGAATAATATGATTTAGGAATTTTTTATGATTTATAATAAATATTTATAGTCAAAGAGATAGGTTATATAACCCTATATTAAAAATGTTTTTGTAAAAGATACATGTTTTTGTTATATTTCTCTTTACTTATAAATTAATTATTATAAGATGTCATTATCACATAAAAGTGGCTTCATGAGGTCCTAAAAGTGACCCAAGTATTCTCCTGGTCATCCATATATCATCCAATAATATTATGAGGTGTTTATGGTAGTTTTATATTATTATAATATTATTTTGTACCCTTATTTACCCTTCAACCATGGTAAATATAAATAATTACTGAAGTTACAATTCATAATGTGAAAAAATAAAAGGTAACTATTTACATAATTTATAACTTATAATTCATAATATGGAATCCATATTTACAAATTCACAACACATAAGTTGTATTAATTAATTTAAAATTAATTTTTGTTGTCAAAATGATAAAACATGTTTTTAAAAAGTAAAAACAATTTAAAGATTGACACATATTTATATCAAATTTTAATGTGAAATTACATACAATGACCATAATTTGATTAAATTATAAACATTAATCCAATTACACTTTAAAACCAACTAAAATGATAATATAATTATATAAATAATTTCGATGAAAAAGCATTTTTGAATTAAAATGTAGTATTTTCAACTATTCATTAAAATATGAATTTTATCATAAAAATACCATACATTAATACAATATAAATTTCAATGTACCACTTATAAATAATATGTTTTTTAAATAAAACATGTAAAAGTTACATACAAAATATTTCAAAAGGGTTCTCCATAAAAAGATAGTAAAACTGTATTTCTTTGATAAATACTTCTTTTATCTGAAAAAATTGGATTGATTCTCATATCATATGTAGAAGAAAAATAAGATGAATTTTAAACATTAAATATAATATAAAACATATAAAAAACAATAATGAGTGATATGATTTTATAAACACAATTATTCTCTTTTAAATAGATTTTCATTAAAGCACGGCCCTTATATTCAAATGGTTTTTATTTCCATTTCTAATAAATTTGGTAACCAATGAATCATTATTTAAACATGTGTAAACCATATATTTATAATTCAATTGATACTAATCATTCTCTCCATTACAACGACTAGGTTATAATGGTAACATTTAAATAATAATATTTAGTTTTTCTTTTAATCTCGATATAACATATCATGTATGATATTGAACTTAGTTTTTCATTCTTAACACTCTAGAAGTTACATCCTCACCATTTAAGAAATTGTGTCCTCGCAATTTGAATTTGGGGTCAGTTACTGGGGTATGAATTTTCAAAATACCTTTATTGCAAACCCACATCGGGAAAAGGGTTTATAAAACATTCCCTTTAAAAGATAGAAAGTGAAGTACACAGGTCCCCCATGACAACACATATTAGGGCTACATATAGGAAAACGTTGAAATGGAAGGAAAACTAAGTCTCATGTTCTGATGTAGAGTCATTGGAAACATGATCAATAGAAAGTTAACAACCATAAAAACACCAACTTGTGATGGGTTAAATAGTTATTAATTTCATATTAGGAAATGTAAATAGAAAATGTTTTTCTTTTAAGATCATTTTCATAAAATTGGGAAATTATTTTACTTCTTAGAATAAGAACATAAGGAAATATAATTATTTGAATGGTATATTATTATCCTTTAATAAATTTCCACCACACACTCATATTTTTCTTCAAACTATGAGTATTAAAGATGATTTTTTTAATGCCTCAAGCATTATAATCAACTTATAAAAATCATATCATCTAAAAAAGGTTAAATATCTATTTATACCGCCTTTAAACATTAACCACAACCAAAATGGTTAGTAAAAGATCATATAATCCCCCAAAAAGAATAATACTTTATAAGGAGAAGGACTAATTTTAATCACTAAAATTAAATAATAATACCCAGGTTTTACATAGACCATTAAACAAACAAATGTCCTTAAAATTCCTCAAAATATTCAAAATTAAGATTGAAACCCAAAATTCAGAAGTAGTTGATTTCATAGTCTTCCATGATAAATCATAACATTTATCTACAAATAACATATACTACCCTTATTGTCTCATACTTAAAAGTAATTAACCTAATCACATATTCCCCATGATAGGTTAATCATTTCCACAAATAACATAAATCACTATATATTCACAATAAAAACATATATTCTTCTGAAATGAAATTCAACCACTACTCCTCAAATGAAATACCATAGTATTATATTTTCCTTAGGCATATAGTGTTCCCCAAAGAGAAAATGTCTTCCAAAATAACATTTATCACTTAATCACCAAATCATCTTCTTATACTAAGGATATCCAATTAATAAACCATAATTTCCCAAAATCATCTTATTCTTAATTCATAAAATCATTAAACTAAATAGAATAAGTAATACTGACTAGGGACTTCACGTAGTCCATTGGTAGGCGATGCACCCCTGTCGCCCTTTGATTGTGAGTTCGATTCCCATGACCTTGCTGGATGCAATGTCTTTCACCCATCCAATGGGGTTTCCCTTTTCTAAAACTATATAATTATTATAACATTCCCAACATGAGATAAAATAATCCAAAAAACCATAATATTTTTTAATATCAAGTTTATCTCATGCCTTTCATTTTTCATCTCAAAATGTAATAACCTATAATTTCCTCAAATCAATGATCATATAAACCCTAAATGTTTTTTATAACTTTATCCACAAAATAAAATACAATTCTTCCTCAGTTAACATTTTTACATAACAAAAATAAAGGTTATACATACTATAAGTCTTCCAAATAAATCCCACCATGAATTAATTTGAACATATCATCATCCATAGATCCAACTTAATTCTTAAATTCATAAAATGTAGACATCTTAATCATAAAACATTCATCATGATACTTTATACATTTTTTTTCATATTATTCTTTAATACTTATTTCCTAAAAACAAAATCATGCATAATATCCTAAGATTCAATAATGTCAAATCACGAGATAAGAAATTATCCATACCATTCATAGGCCATTTTCATTTTCCTCATCTTCAATTGGAATGGAATTTGGTATTAGTAAACATATATTTGTACGGTCCTGAAGATACCATTCCTGAACCTTCTTCATAGGACATCTATTTTCATAATGACAATGCACACCACATTTTAAAAAATCAATTCATACATCATAAAGAAATTCTTTCACTTTCCCAGAGTCAACTGAATGCTTCCTTTTTTCTGTGGTAGGTTATTGCTTTATGACCTTCATTACCACGTCTATAAAATCTTATCATCCCTTTGTAACATTTTCCTAGGTGTTTCTTTCTACATCCTTGACAAATTGATTGAATAATATACTTACCTTAATGTATATTACCTGAACTTCTATAGGATTCTTTTCTCGCATATATGACACCTTACAAAAATCCCGAAGGTTCATGTGGTCAATCATTAATTTAGATAGTTGGTTATAATAACCAAAAGAGTTCCCATTGTAGCTCCCATTTCATTTGGTTTCTTATTCAAAAAACCACCATAGTTTTCTTCACATCCATTGTTACTTTAGTATCACCTATATCCAACAATTTATTAAAACCAAAAAGGGGTTGTCTTAGTATATCGATAAAATCATTATATACTATCATATGAGGAGGATAAACACTAAGATATTGTTATTCATGTTATATCAAAATCATTCAATTTATCTAAAATAACTATGAATCTTCATAATATGCTAACCATTTTTGGTTATATAAAACATGTCACTTATGTTTTAATAACACCCTAACCTCTAAAGTTATCTAAACCGACCTATAATACCAATTATAAGGCCCCGAACTTAAATATTACATAATCATTAGTTAAGTTAATAATTAACATTGAGGATCTTATCAGGTTTAGAGATTTAGAGAATTAGGCCATAATTATTACATAATAGACCAAGACATTACATGTGGATAGTTACACTCAATATAAACTTTTCCCACCAAATAAACCCTTTTAAAAAACATGAATTCTTTTTAATGATAAAAATATTAATTAATTCTTCATTTTTTTACCCATCCTTATAACTTGTGGAATTTTTTTTAAAAAAAGGATGATCATAAAAAGATAAGCAAGGAATATAAAATAATGAATCAAGCTATCTGTCCATGAATATTTAAAACCCATGAAAACATTTTCACTTAATCATAATTTTCACCCATAAAACATAAACTACTTAGCTTACATCATGGAATCATATGATTCATACAAAACATCATAGAAATCATTAAACATAAAGGTAATTTTTGAAATCCATATCAAACTTATATTGTAACATTCACATCTATATATGGAGTAACATTCATGGTTAAGTTTGGAATACCCATCACATTATATTCCCTAACTCTCTTAGGAGAAACCTTATCATTTACCTCTATCACATTACCCAATGCATTTGAGACCTATCACGTGCTCACCCACCGTCAATTTATAACGGAACCACCCATATACATATGAAATTCCAAAGAACCATAACATAATCATGAAACATTAACAATATAAATAAAAAATAACATTTTCACATCATAATAACATGATATCATTTCATGTTATTGATATAATCAATCCATTTTTAAAACGCAATTAAAAAATTTTAAAAAATTATTTTTGAATCAAAGTGTCCCATACCACTTTGAAAATTTTTAAAGGATTTAAAATCTTAAAAACATTCATGTCCATGTAAACAGGTCCCTAAAATCATTTTTAAATCATGTACAAAAAAGATATGGATTTAGAAGATTAAATCTTTAAAACAATTAAAACGATGTTTTAGTTAAAGAGTCCCTCACCAATTGAGAACATACTTGAATAAAATTAATTAAATAATAACACTGAACAATAATTATAATATCATCAGAATAAGGAGTTACATGATATAATATGTCATAGGTTAGTATATATACCATAAAATGGAATTGGGGCATAATAATAAATAAGTCTCAATGGATTGTAAATTGAGATGAAATCCCTTACAAATATCGTATCACTAGATTAAGGATAACTCAATGAAATAATTATTTGTGATAAATATAAATAAACCCAATATAAGTGGAAATTACATTTAAAACAATCCGTTTTCATTGACACATATTCAGGAAAAAACAATACTATTGAAAATAATATTTAATACAATCAAATGAGATTGATTAAGATTTCCCTTACTTTGAGTCCAACTCATCACATATAATCATTATGTTTATGAATAATAAACTTAGGTTAATTTATAATTTCTTTATAACCTTTTTCAAATTTTTTATTACTTTTATATCAATTATTACCATGTAAAAAAATTACATAATTATTAAAGTTCATATCAGTCGTTTTGTCGATATTCGGTACTTGAGTAAAAAATGTACTTGTTTTGATGTAAATTTTCCATGTGGTAAAAATTACATCATATTTAGAATATTATTAATGATTTAAACATAATATATTTCCATTATATATGTATTTAGAATATTCCATAACATTTGGATATAAGAAATGAAATGCCCCATTCATGGAGACAGTAGGCCGTACGTATGCAAGAACACTACTTTAATTTTTTGTCATATTAAAGGAATGAAAACTAAATGATACATAGGGATATTATAATCCAATTATATTATCTATTTTATATATGTTACAAAATAACATTAACTCCATCCTTTATATGTTACATGTATGGCATGAAAGAGTCATATCACTTTGAGGTGACAGTAGTTCACATTGCCTCAAATGAAATTATCATATTTACACAATATGGAAAGCATAAAGTTAAGTTATAAATAAAAATTACAGAATCATAGTGGAAATATAAATATAATATATATCATATATAAATGTTGTTCCATCATAATTTCCACCATGAGAGGTGGTAAGAGAAAATTGAAAAATCATTATTTTGTGAGTTAGTAGTTAACTTTCCTCAGAAACAATATGTTCTCTATCCATTAGATGGAGGTGTGTGTAAGCTTAGGTTAAAAACATAGCACAAAAAAATCCTAGAATATTTACTTTACATTTTTTGTTATAAAATAATGTAATCAAGAGATGTTATGGGGTGGGAGAAAGAAAATAAATGAAAGGTGCTTGAGAGAAGACGTTACCTCTAAATCGGGTAACTCCTTTTGATTTTATCCAAAAGACATTCTTGAATTATCTTTTACCAAATAAAAGACTTCTAGGAAGAAGTAAGGGATGTTTTGAGATTATTTGGAGAATATTTTTGACCATAAAAGTGTCTTGAGTGGTGTGAGTATGTGGGTAGATTTGGTGGCCTTTTATAAGAGGGAGGATGGGAATTTAGGAAAGTCTTGAAATATTATATTATTATAATTTGATTTGTAAATTACAATAGTCCCAAAGTGATATAGTTTGAAGAAAATATGCATATAGGTAGAAACTAATCCAAACTAATAGGTTTTGGATAAGTTTAGGTCATAAATTTAACCTTATATTTTGTCTTTAACCCTTATTTAAATAAATTAACTCTTACCATGTCTTCTTTAATTTTTACACTATATAGTTACAATAAAATGCCAAGAGAACCTCAAGTATATCATTAATAAATTTTTTAATATTATTTAAGTTAGTTTTATGAATATATTATTTTTAATACTATTATATCATTTAATAAAATAATATTTTTTTAAAATGCATTTATTTCAATTTTGTCATTATTTAGTAATTTATTTCTGTTAAAGTCATATCAACTTAATTAATTAGAAAAAACTACATTAAATAAAATATAACATGTCATTATAATCTAAAAAATTCATATATGGAATCAAAATTGTCAAATTACATTTATTTAAATATTTATAATATCATTTATTTGAATATTTCATTAATAAGGTAATCGCTTCCTCATCATTGTGTCATAAATAAATAATTATATTTAATTTTTAAAAATTATAAATAAAATACCATGATGTAGGAAATAATTTTATATTTTTAATGACTATTTAAATTAAAATATATAACTTATATAACCCTATATTAAAAATGTTTTAGTAAAAGAAACATGTTTATGTTATATTTCTCTTTACTTTAAATTAATTATTATAAGATGTTTTTATCACATACAAGTGGCTTGATGAGGTCCTAAAATCGAAAAAAGGATTCTATGGGTCATAAATATCTCACTAAATAGGATTAGGAAATGTGGTAGGGTAGTTTTATATTATTATAATATTATTTTTTACCCTTATTTACCTGATTTACCCTTTATCCATGGTAAATAAAAATAATTACTGAAATTACTATTCATAATTTTCAAAAATAAAAGGTACCTATTCACATAATTTGGACCTTATTATTCCAAATATGGAATCAATTTTTAATAATTGAAAATTTAAAATTTGAACTAATTAATTTAAAATAAATTCCAGTTATCAAAACGATAGAACGAGTTTTTAAAAAGTAAAACCATTAAAGGATTGACACATCTTTATATAAAATTTCAATGTGAAATTACTTCCAATGACCATAATTCTATTAAATGATAAACAATTAATCAAATTACAATTTGAAACTAATTAAAATGATAATATAACTATATAAATAAGTCAGATGAAAAAGCAGTTTTGAATTAAAATTTAGTATTTTTCACTATTCATTAAAATATGAATTTTATCATAAAAGACCAAAAATTAACCAAAATAAATTTTGATGTCCCAATTCTAAATAAGAAGTTTATTTTTTAAAATATAATAAATAAAATTGATAAAAACTTGGTTTAAAAAGGGTTGTCCATCAAAAGGCGGAAAAACTGTATTTTTTTGAAAAATACTTCTTTTATCTGAAAAAATTGGATTTGATCTTATATAATATCTAGAAAACCTATAAGATTAATTTTTAACCTTACATTTAATATATAACATATAAAAATCCATAAATAATGACATGATTTTATAAACATAATTATTCTCTTTCAAATAAGTCTTCATTAAAACACATCTTTTATATTGAATTAGATTTTACTTCCATTTCTAATAATTTTTTTATCCAATGAATCATTATTTAAACATATGTAAACTATATTTTTATAATTTAGTAGATACTATTCATTCCCTCTATTCCAAAAGCTAGGTTGTAATAGTAACATTTAAATAATAATATTTAGTTGTTCATTTAAGCTCGATGTGGCATAGTATGTACGCTATTGAACATAGTGTTTATTTATTAAAACTCGGAATGTTACAACAACCTATTGATTAGCATATTGAGTAACCATTTCTTAATAACAAGATTTATTCCATGTATCCCTCTTGAGTAAGTACATACCAGATCTTTCACATGTACTAAATTCAGTGGTGGTACAGTTGGAAATTGATCTCTCTTACGAGGGGTAGGTGAAGATCTTAAACAATAAAGATAAAGTTTTACCCTAAAAGACTATTCACCTGGTAAAATTAATATGGAAGAACCATAAGTACAAATATGAAACATTTGAACTATAAAATGAAATGAAGGGTATGTACCTTGACCTGTTTTCCCATAAGTTTTTGAAATTTCGAGGGATGAATTTCTTATGGGGGGAAGAATATAACGACCCAAAATTATATTAATGAAATTTCCCTTCTAATGATTACTTCATGTTGTATAAATCATATAAAATCACATAAATAACCCCAAAAAACTTTGAAAATGAGTAATGAATGAAATATGATGATTTTTCAGAAATTAAGGAACCAATATAATTGGAATAGTAACTTGACCTTTTGAATAGTTAAATGAACATTATGAATAGTAATTTGACTAATATAACAGTAAAATTACCAATGAAAGTACACATAAAAGTTAGGAATCCTATAAATGAAAATAATATATAATTTTTTCTAGAGTATAAGTAAATAAATATTTTGAAAATGATAAATTAAGTATTGATATTTTTGTAAAACATAAATGTTTATTTACCATTTTATAATTAATATAATAATTTAATAGAAATTTAATTCTCCTAAAATATATGAATAAATTAATAATTAGTTTTCTTATGATTATAATATAATTGTATGATACTTTAATTATTTTATCAAAGGGTTATAAAATTAGTTATAATTTTAAAATTAATATTTTTTGAGTAAATGATGATTTTAATTAAAAAATAAATTTCTCATATATAGAAAACTATTTTTATAAAATGGAGTTAATTTTATAATTCTAAAAATCTAAAAATGATTAGCATGAATTTTTATGATTTCAGTCAAATAATAGAATTTTTATGAATAGTAAAATTCTACATTTTATGATATTTAACATATAAAACAAAATACATGAATTTTAACATCATTCATGATGTAGGAAACCATTGGTTTGAACTCACATGCAGTATTTATGACGCATAGTCACTATAATCCAATTTTTTTCCTGTATTGAGAAATCAAATATGCAAATGATTAAAATAATGAAAAAACACCCCTCTTCTCCACTATAAATACCACACCTCACCACCCCTTCTTATCACACCTCCAAAGCCTTAATTATTTTAACAATTCTTCCAAATCCTCTTCCATGACTCTCACCCAATTTTTAAGAGACTTTTTTCTCAAAAAATACAAAACTCACGTGCCTCAAGGAGGTTCTCATAGAGAAAAATTCAAGAGGTAAAATTGTTTTTTATTATTTTAATTTCTTTTCGTTGATTATTATCTCCTCACATCCACATATCCAAGTGAACTTATATCCCCAATATATTTTATATACATTAATTTTATTTTGTTTATGGAATAATCCATTATCATTTCTCTTCCAATCATCATTTTTTATAAAAATGAGAACATCGTTCGTGATATGTTGATTTATCGCATTCAAGGATGACAGGTTTTCAATTTCCATTACCACTATCAATACTAGTCATAAATCCATTTTTTTAATAAATTATTATAATATATGTATTATATTTTATTTAATTTTCTGGGGATAGTTTATATACATAATATTAATTAATAAAACAAACCTAGTTTACAATGATCGAAAAAATGCCAAAACAATCTAAATGGTTATCATGAACATTTTATCTAATGAATCATCCTCAAATATGGAAAAAAATAATATATAAAAAAAATTAATATTCTAACATTAATTTACAATGTATAATTTATATTTTGGATTACTATTCAAATTTTACATGATTTTCCATACATGTATACTATTAAACCACTCATGAAAACAAAGGAAACAAACACTCCTGAACCATAAAAATTGTAACTTATCAAACATAAAAAACTCCATAAATGAACACAATAAAATTATACTAAATAAAATAATGGTATAAAAAGTTGTTTATTTAATTAATTAATGGATTTAATTTTATTATCTATAACATTAAGATCATGTGAAGAACACTTTCAGACATAAGGTAAGAGATTCTTTTCAAAGCTCCATTTTTCATCGGGTTATGCCTTCCCTATCATTACCTCAATGTAATTATTATTTATTTTTTTATAATTATTTTAAATTATATTTATATGTTCTAAACTCAGCTATCCATGTTATACCATCCTTACATTATATAGAAATACATGTTTCAAAAAATTTCCTTTTTTCAATTCTTCCTGATAAGCAAGCCTAATTAATGTGAACTTATTGATTTTTTACCCATTTTAAAGTATTATTTATAATATGTTTTAATCCACCATTATTTTTTAAAAATAAATCTTTTTATAATGGAAAATAATCTAGGTTAATTTATGGTTTTATACAAAAAAATATTCATTTTTCTATTTTAAAGGAATCTTTAATATTTCCCTCAAACCGTAGTAAAATGTTTTATTTATAAAGTTTTAATCAATATTTTTACATGTTTACCATTATTTTCACATAACTTATAATTATATATGCATTGTTTCTTATTTAAATATCTATGTATGATTTAATTCCATTCTTTCATCGACACCATTATGATAATCCCTTTTGCTATGCCTTTTGACATGATAAGGATACCCAATTCTTTGCATGGATAACCCTTATGTTTATTTTAACTACTTATGTATGATTCTTTATGTGGTAAGAATATTCATGAACATGTTATGTTTGGTGGACCCAGATAGCAGTCCAATGCATTGGTAATAATTAGTCACATGAGGCATCATGTGAAATGCTCTTGGTGGTTAGCCTTAACTCATGATCCTCCATATAAAATGGTCTTGCCAGTTAACCATGAATCATTCTCCTCTTTGTGAAATGGCGTTGGAGGTTATCCTTTAATCATGCATATATAATGTTCTATTTTGTTTCCACATTCCTATGATACCATGATTACTTGATCCCATGTTTTATATCTTATGCTTCCATATGTTTATTCATTCCTTTTGTATGTCGTAATGCTATTCCTTCTAAACCATATGCTATGATTTATTCCTAGGTTTATTCCCTTACTAGGTTTTTTAGATCACCCCTTTGTTCATGTATTCCCAATGTTACCCTATATAGATGTTATATCTCAATGGGAGTTAGGAGCTCATTATCGAGTTCAAATAAAATATTTTTTCATTTTGGTTTCATGTTTTTAGTTTTAGGTACCTATTCCTCCAAATTCAATAGAAATTATTATACTTGGTTTTTATTTAATGGATAATTATGAATAAAATCATGTAATAATATGTTTAAAATTCTAGGTCCATTATATAATTGTGTAGGTGCACAATTGACACACAATTTCGCCAAACCATGCGACCACCTTGGGGAAACCGTGCATCCTCTGGACAGAGGGAAAAATATTTTTGAAAACTGGTTTTTCAAACCATGCAAGACAACCATGTGAAGGGTGGATAAATATTGTATCAGCTTCATGGTTGGCACACATATTTCCAAACCATGTGGCCTAACCATGCAATGTACATGTTATTGTCCTTAAATTTTGGATATAATCTAAATTATACCTTTAAGGGATTTTAACCTAATTAGACCCAAACATGATTTCCACTTCTCTCAATGGATGGAGAGACCCTTAACTTTGATCTAAGAGCAATATGTTGGATAATAATAGTGTTTTAGAGGCCCATATTCCTTGGTAATTTCTCATTAATAGGGGTGTACCTTAGCTTTCTTCTTCTTCCCTCTCTTGAGTCCATTGATTTTATACTTTGGAGATATATGCGTGATTTTTGATGATAACCATGATAATATATGGAGGTATTGATGATAGGGAACCAGATATACTGAATGGTTTGGAAGATTTAAGATTAGTTTCTAAAATAATTTGTCATGTTCTTCATTCTCACCTAGGTTGTGAGGTAGGTGGATTCAATGTCATTTACCCTAATTATAACATAATGGATTGATTTCAAATTGATTTAATGTATTGAATTGAATTTTGATA
This sequence comes from Viscum album, assembly GCA_963277665.1. Taxonomy (NCBI): domain Eukaryota; kingdom Viridiplantae; phylum Streptophyta; class Magnoliopsida; order Santalales; family Viscaceae; genus Viscum; species Viscum album. The sequence goes on from CAUJRU010000460.1 coordinate 512,326, forward strand.
TTGATGTGTAATATTTTATGGAGACCCTATTTAGTGATGTCTTGTGAAATTTTGGAAATTGGTTGTTTTGTGTAAATTGATATCAGTTACATGAATTTAAAATGACTAATTTATAATTATTTTTTTTGTTTTGATGCAAGGAAAATTAGGTTGGAAGTGTTTCAATAAAAGGATTGTTTTTTTGAAATATTTTGGCATGATTGGTTGGATTGGATTTGAACTAAATGTTTGGACATGAGTTGAATGGGATGGACAATGGTCATGAAGTAGCCCAACCAAATGGATATAGTATAGATGTGTTGTTCCATCATAAATTGTAACAACAATCTTGAGTGAGTGTGTGTGTGGACATGAAATGGGTTGTGCTAATTGGATTGAGAAATGGTTTTAAATAATTGTTTGGTTTCTTTACGGGGAAAATGTGTTTCTTAGAAATGGTTTGGATTTATTATAAACTATTTTAAATTTTCGTTTATATAAATTATTTTATATAAATGTTCTATCATGTTATATCCTAGTGGAATTAGTAGGGAAATCATTTGGGAAAATCCGACTACATTTTATACTCACCCCCTGCTTAGGATCTTTGGTGTGTTTGCAGATTTAGTTTATTAGGAAACAACTAAAGGGAAGGTGTCTCATTTCCTTGGTGTCACATCATGATACCGTGGGCATGAATTGTGTAGTTGGATCTTGAATCATGTTTTGGAATATTTTTAAATGTCTTGGTTGTCCGTGGGTTGTTGGTTTTAGTTGCCTCATTGTACTCTGATACGGTTCATGCTTTCAGTTTGGTATTATAGTTTTTTGGTTTTACTTTGAGTTGTATTAATTTGTTATCACTCATCATTTAGTGGTTGTTTAGTTATTGGTATTCTTGGTTTTGGTTTTTTTTTCTTAAGAAAGGAAAAATATTCCCCCAACTATTATGAATCCCTTTTCATTTATTTCCAACCATTGGTGTCTTGGGGATGTAACTTAAGGCTTATTAGAACCTCTTCATCTTCCCAAGCCAATGGTTGTAGGGAGGGATGTTATATAATTATTTGAATTTTAATTTTATACATCATATTATTGGCGTAATGCATATTGAGAAGAAATTTTGTGATAATTTTATTTTTACATTGCTTAATGAACAGGGTAAATCGAATAATCACCTTAATGTTTGTAAGGATTCATAATCAATGCATATAAAACATAGTTTGTAGGAAAATGATAATAGAAAGTATCCTCTTGAAAATTTTGCAATGTAAAATCATGATAAATATGTATACCTTCTAACATTAATGAATATAAATGTTCCTAATAGATATTCAAGTAACATATCAGGTTGAGTTGAATTAAAACATCAAAATTTACATGGAATGAAAAGTAATGAATCATATATTCTGATGGTGAAAGTTTTTCTATTAGTACTCGTAAAATTTTAACTGAAAATATAATTATTGTTCTAGTTGAGTTGGATACATTTTTAGGGTAATTTGTGGAAAAATCTAAATCCATCATATCTTGATGAACTTCAAGAATAATTTTTTTACAGATTTCCATTTAGAGATGTTATTTCCCCCTTAATTATTTATAGTCATGAATCAAATGACTATTCATTTGGTTGAAGAAGATAAACTTCATGGAATAGACCAATATCAATGTATGTATCCAATTGAGATGTACATTGATATTTTTTTTTGTTTTCATTGGTGAATTCAATTGCATCAAATCATAGGGTGATTTTCTTAATATGTTTCTTATTTTTTTCAAAGTTACTAAGGTCATTTAAAATCATATGTGTGGAATAAATCACAGTGAGTATGATCTATTTTCTGAAGGATACATAGTTGAATAGTGCTTGACTGTTTGTTCGAGGTATTTAGATGGGATTAATACTAGATTCAACCTTGTTGGACGTGTTCATTATGTCTCCCATAATTATCAGTTTAAAAACCATTCATTGGTATTTCTGACTATTGGATGACCAATTAGAAAGGGGTTAGATTTTACATGGACATGATTAGAGATTCTTAAATCACATAGGCATATGATACTCGATTAGTATTATTGTATATCCATTTATTAAAGAATGATGATATCAAACAAAGGGGCGACTAATGGGTTGAGCCTAACATGAGTTAGAATTAATAAAATCTATTAATAAAGTGGTTGTCAAATTATTTTCCAATCATGTAAGTATATACTATTATTCATATTATTGAAATGTTGTAAATTTATCTATGTTAAAAGTAACATCTTATATCTTCTTGTTTAGAAAATTAATGTTCAGGATTGAGATCAAATATCAAATGATTTGAGGTATTTTTATTGAGGTCCTATAAGGCTGGATAAGATATTTGATGCCAAAAATATTCATGGCTACATGTTTCATACAATTTAACATGAAGAATAAGCTAGAACTCAAAATAGTGGTATATTTACACTTGAAGAGGTTGTAGATTATGGAATGATGAATGATATAATTTAATTAAGATATCATGGTCAATTTGTAGTTGTTTTATTAAGATGTAAGTGGGTTAAAATTTGTAGGGGTATAATGAAATATTTTTAAGGGTTGGTGTCATGATAACCAACTATTTTTTACTTTGATTACATGAATTTTCACTTATTATATATTGTTCATTTTTCTGAATGACTATAATATAATAATGTCCTGGAATATTTGTTGCATTTCTAAGGTCATGGAAGATCCCCGCTATGATGAGAACCTTGAAATTCTATAACAATATTCTTAAATAAAGTTCTACGGTTGGATGAAATACTATGATAGGACACATAGTATACATACCGTCATGTGCGATTACTCGTAAGATGACGAGACTCTCTCTCATGGAGTTCGCACTTGGTAATCTCCAAGATGGGAGATTATGAGAACAGACCCACCAGTAGCAATTCTGCATGTCTTGGTGTCATCAGGCATTGCTATCTACGAGTGTGTGTAATGGTCCTTAGACTGGAAGATTATCATTAACTCATGTCATGACTTGCACACTTAGATTTACTGACGAAAACCATCACGCAAACAGTTGGAAGGAAGTAGGGTACGTTGGGTGCGTCATGAGTGAAATGTTGTTAATGGATAAGTTGAGGAAGGATCTGTCCCTTCCATTTATGGAAGTTGATATCTCGGCCCTTTGGTTGAAATAGAACTGTCACATTAAATTCCATGGCCATGGTGTAAACGACGAGTTTATTTCATGTAGTCAAAGAACGGCATATCAAGCATATAGGTTTATGACACTGCCATGAAACTTTCTTGGTGAGATATCGAGACAAAGGGATTAAATTACACGGTAAGCATTCGTATGAGGTGATACGTCAATGCAGCGTCAACTTCTTTCTCTTGGGTGCCTTGACCCGTTGATAGACAGTAATCTTGGACTTTAGGAAAGCTCGCCTAATGCCAACGAGAAAGAGGCCTAGAGGGTCACACACTAAGTATATTCAAGTATCTCATGAAGAATAAATATTATTCTCGTACGGGTTTAAATAATTATTCAAGGAAGCATAAGTCATTTTAATTATGGAGGAAGAAGGAAGTGAAAAACAAGATATACATTCCATGTATTAAATATTGCACGTCGTGTAGTTTTTTAGGGAAAACAAGTACACGCCATGTATTAATAATTACATGCCGTGTAGTTTTATTTATGGAAAGGAACTGAATAAATGAAAACAAGATATACACGCCGTGTACATTGAAAGTACACACCGTGTAGTTTTCAATGTAAAACAAGTACATGCCGTGTATTTTTTTCAGTCGGGATTTTGAGGATATAATATTGTTTTAAATGATATTCATTATAATCAGTGTGGGCGTATATCAAGGAATTAATTATTCAACATGGGGGTTTTAAATAAGAGTCAATGAAATAAATAAAACGTGTAATACATTTATTTATTGTCATAACTATACAACCGCAAACCTGATTATAAATATCCTCACAACCCCAACTCTTTTCCTATCCCACACACAACAATTCTGGAGAATTATTTCAAGGCTGAAAGAACCACTTCCTCCAAGAACGCTCTCAAGACCGAGAGACATCCTCTTCCATCGGATCAAGATGATCTAAGGCGGACAATGCAAGCAAAGGTTTCTCCACGCTAGCTCCCGGAGACTCCTTTGGCGACGTCCCGAGAAATGAGGTACACATGTGGATCACCGCCAGAGGAAGTCTACACTTGGCTTCTGCGATGAAATGACGAATCACATCAGAACGTGATCAAGAACATCAATGAAGAAATAACACCCAAAAGGTATTTATTTTCAATTGATTAAATTAATTATAATCAAATTGTAACGATCCTACCTTTTGGTTCTGGGACTTTTCCTTTCTTTGTCCTTTTCTGTGATTCGATCTGTTGAGACTGGTGTTTATCATCATATTGATCCCGGATTGATCATTGTTAATGAAAAAAACCCAAGTGGGAACATCCACCAACGCGCTTCCACTGCACCCAAAACCTTCAAATGGTATCAGAGGGAGGTTACAATGTTGATTATAGTTATTTAATTTTCGTAGATAATTTACGCATTATATTTGATTCAATTCAAAATATATCAGTCTATAAATCTGAATAAATGAGATTTGTTATTCCTCCTTCGTTTCTCATTTCATATCACAAAAACGACCTTTTAATTTTAATTTTTGATTAAAATAAAAAGGAGGAACTCATCTGGAGGATCTTCTCTTTCTATGTATACAACACAGGATTACATGACATGTAATTAAAACTACACGCCATGTACTTAGGTTCAATGAACCAGAACTGGTCAGCCAAACCACACCGTGTGAATTGAACATGCCTAAGTATTAATCACGCCGTGTTGACCAGAATTGAACGGAGCGTGGAACCGGAATACGCGACGTGTATGTTGGAGAAACACATTGTGTAGTACATTCCGGCCCAGGTGAAACCGTGTACAAGGATAAGCCGCGTACCGCGTACACGGGATCTCCAGGCCAGTTATTGCATAACAAGGAAGTACATGCCGTGTATGATTTATCTACACACCATGTACTCCAAAATTTCCAAAGTACAGAAAACACGCCAAATCCCCCGGCGTGTACTTTGGATAAATGGTGAAAAGAAATACACACCGTGTAATTATAAACTACACGACGTGTTCATTCCAGAAATGGGATTTCACAAGGTTTCTTCCAATGTACAAAGACCCGTACAAGGAATATGTATGAGAAGAATCTCAAGGAAATTCAGAAAGGAATGTAAGATAAAGAATAGATTAATTATAAGATTATAATTAATTGAATTCGAGCGTGACTTATCTTAAATGAAAGAACGATTAAAAGAATCTGAATTCTAAATATGCATAAATGCCGTTGAATGCTTTGGATGATCATGAGCTAGACCAAAGACCCTTTTTATGTGTGTATGGTTTCATTTAAATTTGATTAAATTTAAATTTGTTGGCATGCGAGCCTTCTTCCAATAAAATGTAGAGCATGCATGCCCATGGTTTCATTAATGTAAACCCATATAACGGAGGATCTCCCAAGCTAGAGGAGACGGTTCAAATCCCTAAGCCGAGGCAGAACCGACACAAAAAGATAGAAAGGTGGACAGGTGGGAGCTGCAAAACATGAACCATCGGGTTTAAGGTGTTTTCCCTAGGTCAGGGTTAGCTTATCAAAAACCGCTAGATAAGCTAACCAATAGAATCTCATGATCATGCCATCTTATTTTATTTCTGTCTAAATTATATGTTTTATTTATTATGTATGTGTTGTTACGTTCACGTAATTAATGAAATAAAAAATCATGCAAAGATAGAATAAAATAAAAATTGGACTATGTGTAAACATTATCAGAACATGGTTAATCACTTAAGCAAGCATCACTTAATATTAACAATCATGTGATAATGAAAAACTACACATAAAAGATTAAAATCCCTCAAAACCATATTAAGTCAGACCAAGCCTTCAGTTGCTTTATTAAGGGAAAGACTGAATAAAACTATGTGTTTGACCGACTCTTGTTGGGACACTTACTTTTATAAAAGAATCCCTTATAAAATGTTTTGGGTTGAATTAACCATATTACATCAAGAGGAGTAGCCCTTGCTAGACTTGATGTAAAATTGGAGGAAAGAGTTGAGGAAATCCAAGTCAGGATTTCAGGATTGGGGATTCCACTCAACAGATCAAGGAATTGTATGCTCACAGTTGGCAAAGACCTTCCTACCTAAATATGTTCAAATAGCTTGACCAACCCTTGTTGGTGTTATGCGAAGGGGAATATGGATCCTTGCCACTAGAATGTCAAAGAAACTGGACATTCCGAGTTCAATGGCGAGGGCCATTGGGACTTGATAAAATAGTGGGAGAATTAATAAATTCATTTATTATTTTTCATAAAATGTAATCAAGAAAGTACTGATAAATATGCTCTTTTAATTTGTAGAATCGAAATGACAAACTCTTCAACCAAATTTTCTCTATGATCAATTCTGGATAAAGAAAATATCCTCACCGGTAGTAACTTTCAGGAATGGTTTAGGCGCTTTTGGGTTATCCTACACCATGAATGAAAGTTTTACGTGCTGGAGTCCTCACTTCCTGATTCTCATACCCCAGGGGCGAGGGATGAAGATTTCTTGGTCTATGATCAAAATTTGAATGACGCTCTCGACATTCAATTTTTGATGCTATCATCTATGTCTAGTGAGCTCATGAAGTCTCATGAAGACATGGATGCCTATATCATGCTCGAGCACCTCCATGGTCTATAACAAGAGAGAGAAATACAGGAAAGGTTTGAGATCTCCAAGGCTCTATTCCAGAGCAAGCTTGGAGAAGGTGCCCTAGCTGGGCCTCATGTAGTCATGCTCGTTGGCTACATTGAGTTCTTGGAGGTTCAAGGGTTTAAAATCCCTGAAGAACTGGGTGCCGATCTCATTCTTGTATCACTTCCCCAGATCTTCTCAAACTGTGTTGTGAACTTCAACATGAACAACATTGAGAAGTCTCTGTCTAATCTTCTTATCCTCATTCGCCAAGTGGACAATGACATGAAGTGTGAAAAACTTTCTGTCCTTATGGTGAATAAAAGAAAAGGGAAGGCGAAGAGATTTAAGCCCAATGCTTCTTCAAGGCCTTCCAAGAAAATGAAGATCAAAGGGGAGGCAAAGGAACATGATGTTGTTTGTTTCACATGTGGAAAGAAGGGCCACTGGAAGAAAAAATGCACCCATCCTAGGAAGAAAGGGGAAGCTTCTGGTGCGTTTTTCATCGAATGCAATCTATCTATTTCTACAAATTGGGTATTAGATACTCCTTATGGTGCTCACATCTGTATCCAAATACAGGAACCAAGTAGATTCAAGAAGATTGATCGAGGGGAGGTAGATCTACGAGTAGCCAACAGAGCCAGACTCACTGCTATCACTGTCAGGGACTACCACCTCACATTGCCAACATGAATGATCTTGGTGTTAAAGGGTTGTTACTATGTACCTTCTATTACTAAAAACATTATTTCAGTATCTATATTAGATACTGATGGATTCATATTCAATTGTGGAAATGAATGTTGCTACTTTTATAAAGATAGCATTTGTTTTGGTAGGGAACATTTATATAACGACCTTTATGTGTTAGACTACACAAACCAAGTAATGGCAATCGATGAAAAAGTTAATTCACATGACTCATACCACACCCAACTTTGGAATCACCGGCTAGGTCATGTCAATGAGAAACATTTGACAAAATTACATCAAGATGGGTATTTAGATTCTTTCAAACTAAAACCACTTGGTGTATGTCATGCATGTCTACAAGGCAAAATGACCAAATCCCCATTTAGTGGGAAAGGTGAAAGAGCTAAAGAGCTTCTAGAATTAGTTCACACATATGTGTGTGGGCCATTTCTAGTCGAGGCAAGGGGTGGATTCTCATACTTCATAACTTTTACTGATGATTTTTGTAGATATGGATATATCTACTTAATGAGGTATAAGTCAGATTATTTTGATCGGTTCAAAGAATACAATAATAAAGTTGAGAACCAGCTTGGTAAGAAGATTAAGAAACTCTACTCAGACAGAGGAGGATAGTATCTTAATCAGGACTTCATTGATTTCTTACGGGTGTTTTGGATTCTATCTCAACTCACTCCTCCTGACATGCCACGGTGGAATGGTGTAAGCGAAAGGAGGAACCGCACCCTGTTGGACATGGTGAGATCAATGATGAGTCATGTGAGTCTTCCATTATCCTTTTGTGGATATTCATTACAAACAGCAGGACACATACTAAACCAAGTACCAACTAAATCGATAAATGGTATTCTATACGAGTTATGGAGTGGACGCAAAACCATGTTATCGAATTTACATGTTTGGGGTAGCGAAGCATTTGTTAAATCCTCTTCAGGTAACAAACTTTCACCCCGAGGAACAAAGTGTATCTTTATAGGATATCCCAAGGAAACAAGGGTATATTACTTATACAACACCTTAGACAAAAAGGTTACATTGGAAAGACACGCCATATTCGTTGAGAGGGAGCACATATCTAAAAGAGATAGTGGGAGCGAGATAGACTTCAATGAAGTCGAGGCTCAAGATACACGAGAGTTGGTATAAGAACAGATTCCGAAAAGCCCTGTGGAAGAAAAATATGTTCCAGAGACACAAGAACTGCGTAGGAGCACGAGAGAGGTGAGAGAACCAAAACGATATGGTTTTCTTGTCACCGAGTATGGTGAATAATTATTGGATGACAATGATGATCCTCTTACCTACAATGAAGCAGTTTAAGGCACAGACGTTGCCAAGTGGCAAGAAGTCATGAATTATGAAATGGATTCCATGTACCAAAAACAATTCTGGATTTTGGTATATCCTCCAGTTGATGTAAATCTTATTGGTAATAAATGGGTATTCAAGAAGAAACTGGACATGGAGGGGCAAGTCAGCACCTACAAGGCACAACTGGTTGCAAAATGTTTTAGACAGCATCAAGGAATTGACTATGATGAAACCTTTTCACCAGTTGCAATGCTGAAATCCAACAGAATCCTATTGGCCATTGCTGCTTACCATGACTATGAAATTTGGAAAATGGATGTCAAAACTGCTTTCCTTAACGGGAACCTCCAGGAAGATGTCTACATGACACAACCGGAAGGGTTTGTGACTCCAATGGATGCCAACAAGGTATGAAAGTTGCAGAAATCCATTTATGGATTAAAGAAAGCATCAAGATCATGGAACATTCGTTTTGATGAAGCCGTAACGGATTTTGGCTTTGTTAAGAACGAATGTGAGCCTAGTGTCTACAAAAGGTTTAGTGGAAGTGCAGTAGTTTTCATAATAGTATATGTTGATGACATATTACTAATTAGAAATGAAGTACTTGTCTTATAGTCAGTTAAGGCATGGTTGCATAAATGCTTCTCCATGAAAGACTTGGGCGAGGCGACATATATTATTGGGATCAAGATCCATCGTGATAGATCCAAGAGAATGCTGCGCCTAAGTCAAAGTACATACATTGACAAGATACTGAAGAGATTCAGTATGGAATAGTCCAAGAGGTGATTGTTGCCAATGTCACATGGAATTCATCTTTCCAAGAAAATGTGTCCTCAGACACATGAGGAAATAAAGAGAATGGCAAGGATACCTTTTGCATCTGTGATTGGGTCAGTCATGTATGCTATTCTATGTACGAGGCTAGATGTTGCTCACGCATTAAGTGTGGTAGGCAGATATCAAGCTGATCCTGGAGACCGCCATTGGATGACAATCAAGACTATCCTTAAGTATCTGAGGCGTACTAAGGATATGTTCCTGGTTTATGGAGGAGATGAGGAACTAGTCATCATAGTACATGTATATGCTAGTTTCCAGACTAATCAAGATGACATGAAGTCACAGACATGATACATCTTTAGTTTGAATGGAGGTGCAGTGAGTTGGAAGAGCTCAAACCAAAGTGTGGTGTCAGATTCTACAGTGGAGTCCGAATATATCGCAGCTTCTGAGGCAGATAAAGAAGCAGTATGGATGCGAAGCTTCGTCCAAGAGCTAGATGTAGTACCAAGAAGTAAAGATCCTATCAAACTCTATTGTGATAATACTGCAGTGGTGGAACTTTCAAAAGAGCCAAGGTAACATCAGCGGACAAAGCACATACTTCAGAAGTATCATCTATTGAGAGATTTTTCTAACAGAGGTGAAGTTGCAGTGAGTAGTATTTCCACGGAAGACAACGTGGCAGACCCCTTGACTAAAGACTTAACTCTACAGAAACATGATCATCATGTGAGGTCTAGCAGACTAAAAGTCACAGGAAGTTGGCTCTAGTCCAAGTGGGAGTTTGTAAGGGTTGGTGTCCTGAGAAAAAACTGTTTTGTACTTTGATTACATGAATGTTTTCTTAATATATATTGTTCATTTTTCTGCATGAATATAATATAATAATGTCCTGGAAAATTTGTTGCATTGATAAGGTAATGGGAGATCCCCGCTATGATGAGAACCTTAAAATGCTATAAGAATATTCTTAAATAAAGTTCTACAGTTGGATGACCTACTATGATAGGACACATAGTATACAGACCGTCATGTGTGAGTACTCATAAGATGATGAGACTCTCTCTCATGGAGTTCGCACTTGGTAATCTCCAAGATGGGAGATTATGAGAACAGACCTGCCAGTAGCAATTCTTCATGTCTTGGTGTCATCAGACATTTCTATCTACGAGCGTGTGTAATGGTCCTTAGACTATAAGATTATCATTAACTCATGTCATGACTCGAATACTTAGATTTGCTGACAAAAACCATCACGCAGATAGTTGGCGGGAAGTAGAGTACGTTGGGTGCATCACGAGTGACATGTTGTTAATGGATAAGTCGAGGAAGGATTTTTCCGTTCCATTTATGGAAGTTGATATCTCGACCCTTTGATTGAAATAGAACTGTCGCATTAAATTCCATGGTCGTGGTGTAAATGACGAGTTTATTTCAGGTACTCAAAGAACGACAGATCAAGCATATAGGTTTATGACACTACCATGAAACATTCTTGGTGAGATATCGAGACAAAGGGATTAAATTACACAGTAAGCATTTGTATGAGGTGATACATCAATGCGTCATCAACTTCTTTCTCTTGGGTGCCTTGACCCGTTTCTAGACAGTAATCTTGGACTTTAGGCAAGCTCACCTAATGCCAATGAGAAAGAGGCCTAGAGGGTCACACACTAAGTGTATTCAAGTATCTCAAGAAGAATAAAGATTATTCCCATACATGGTTTAATAATTATTCAAGGAATCCTAAGTCGTTTTAATGATGGAGGAAGAAGGAAGTGAAAAACAAGATATACATTCTGTGTATTAAAGATTACAAGCCATGTAGTTTTTCACGGAAAACAAGTTCACGCCATGTATTAATAATTACATGCTATGTAGTTTTCGTTATGGAAAGGAAATGAATAAATTAAAACAAGATATACACATCGTGTACATTGAATGTACACGCCGTTTAGTTTTCAATGAAAAACAAGTACACACCGTGTATTTATTAATACATGCAGTGTAGTTTTTCTAGTCGGGATTTTGAGGATATAATATTGTTTTAAATGATATTTATTATAATCAGTGTGGGCGCATGTCAAGGAATTGATTATTAGACATGGGGGTTTTAAATAAGAGTCAATGAAGTAAATAAAACGTGTAACACATTTATTTATTGTCATAACTCTACAACCTCAAACCTGATTATAAATATCGTCACAACCCCAACTCTTTTCCTATCCCACACACAAAAATTTTAGAGAATTCTTTCAAGTCCAAAAGAACTTATTCCTCCAAGAACACTCTCAAGACCGAGAGACATCCTCTTCCATCGGATCAAGGCAATCTAAGGCGGACAACACAAACAAAGGTTTCTCCACACTAGCACCCAGAGACTCCTTTGGCGACGTCTTGAGATACAAGGTACACATGTGGATCACCGCTAGAGGAAGTCTACACTTGGCTTCTACTACGCAATGAAGAATCACATCGGAATGTGATCAGGAACATCAAAAAAGAAAGAACACCCAAAATTTATTTCTTTTCAATTGATTAAATTAATTATAATCAACTTGTAACGATCCTACCTTTTGGTTCCGAGCCGTTTCCTTTCTTTTTCCTTTTCTGTGATTTGATCCGTGGAGACGGGCGTTTATTGTTGTATTGATCCCAGATTGATCATTGTTAATGACCAAAAGCCAAGTGGGAACATCCACCCACGTGCTTCCGCTGCACCCGAAACCTTCAAGATTAATTATATTTTACATTTTTCAACATCTATCACTTGATCCATACTAGTGAGCATGCATAACATAAGCCATTTATCTTAGCTTCACATGTAAATATGTTTTTTTTATGTGGATGACACAATACATGAATGTTAGAGTGTTTTTGAACACTTAATGTAGAGTGGATTATATGATATGGATAGTGATGATCAATTAGATCTTTGTGGTAGTGAACCTCATCATACAAAAAATAGTGAACTACCTTTTCCAAAAAATATTGAAATAATAGAAGTTTCAAAAGAGGGTGAAAATTAAGCACTCCTCACAATGTAAGTTTATAAAAATGATGATAATGAATTTGAAGATTATTTAATGTATATTTTGGTAATCAAACTTTTTATAATATCTGATGTACATGTGTTTTATAAATATAAACATTGTTTTATTATTTTTTTTCTGGATTTTTTTCTATTATTTCATTTTTTAACATTTAACATATCTAAATCATTTGAATTTATGGAATGATGAGAATAAAAAATTTTAAATATACTAGTTGAGTATCTTCTCGGTGCAGACCACCACTACCATCAGATTCAGTGGATCCATTTGATTCCATTACACTAAAAACTTCAAGGGAGCAAAAAATTTCCTCAGAACATGTTGGTACCTGTAGACACCATGAAATGTGTTCCATGAAATTCTCCATAAAATGTGAATAATAAGGCTCAAAATTTATGTGGTGTGATACTTCATTTTCCATGTGGTTTAATGATAGTAGTGAAGGCATCGGCCTGAAGGGTCGGGACCGCAACCCGATACTGATCCGAAGCAGGGGTGTGGGGGTGCTGCCCCCGTGGTATAGAGAAATTATTTTGGCTAAGTCCCTAAAGAGGCGCCCAAGGTACCTATGTGAAAACACTTGAACGAAACTATGATGAAGCTGATTGAAGTGATTATTTTTTATAAGTTCTCAAAGAGGTTCCCTAGTATATCCAAAACATCGTCGGTGCGAAAGGTACTTGCACACCATAATTTTGGTGCAAAACCTACTTGCGCGCCCAATCTCCTTTCACCCAGGGTCCTGTATTTTCCTATAAATAGACCCTTGGGGACCTCATTTGTATGGAAGAATCTCTTTGAAGCTCAATTGCTGCTCTCGTCTCCCTATTACTTTACCCCAGTCTTTAGAAACTTTCAAGGTAGTTCTTCAACACCTTGAGCGGAGGATTTAAGGAGAATCATTGGACTTAAGTCCTTTTTTGTGTTTGAAAACCATAACATTTGCGAACCTAAAGTGCCCAACCTCCCTAATTCATAAGTACTTGTGTGCTGCCCATTCTTCACATAAGAACTTGAGCGCCCCACTTCTTGGATCACCTGTGCATACTCTTGAAGGCTTGAGCAAGGTCTCGCCTGAGTATTACAATACAGGTTGTTCGTCACTTAAGTGAACATCAGGTTTCCCAAGTGTACTTGTGTGCCCATACTTTCACTCCCTTCTCTACATGGGGGCCCCTATTTGATTTACTTACTCTCTCCACCCTCTTCAGTCTACAAGACATCAAGACTTCTTTAATGCCATTCATGGAAATGCTTCTTCTTCTTTGGCTCCCTTTTCGGAAAGGGATTCTGTTGAGACCTCCACCAAAACATCATGACTTATCAAAACATTGGGAAAGGAACATCAGTGTGTCTATTATATTGGGTTTGTATTTACATAGTCAGAGGATTCCCATATTTGTTTCAAAATGGAGTTAGGATTCATGGAGGTTTTGTGGATTTTTATATCCATATTCACATGGACCTTTATCCTAGGAGCAGTGTTGGGAAGTTCCCGGTTTTGAGAATAAGGGTTTGGTTTCTGTCCTCCCCTTATTGTCTCTAAGACTCAGAACCATAGGTCTCTGGTTGGGAAGGTATGATTTACCTTTTCTTTTCCACGCAAGAATAAGAGAAGTTTACCTCCCCTACAAGGATCAATTTTAGGGCAACCATATTTGTCATAAACCCCAAGATTTTCTTACAGGAGGTAGCATCATTGCTCTTCTTCTCTTATTCGGTGCCAAAGACCAAAGGCGAGATGGACACAAAGACTTTAATTTTTCTTTCCCTCTCCCATTGTGCTTTGTTTCCATGGGAATCCATCCTGGAGTAATCCCCTAACCTTCATCCCTTCTTCCTCCCATTAGACCCTTGTACAATGTGAAGAGAACAGAGGGAAGACTTTTCACCTCGCCCTCTCCCCGGGTCACCTCGACCTCATTCACCTTGGACACCATAGGTGCACCCTCTTCCAACAACGGGGGAGGAAAATTTTTAAAGTGTGAATGCCTTTGTTGAATAATTTACAAATTCTTGTTTCTCACACCAAACATGAATCACGTGGGCTTATATATTTTTCATGGTCACAACATTTGTACAATGGAAGGAACTATGAGAAATCTGATTCCTGTTCAAACTAGGATACGTAGGAATCCCTTTTAGGGCCCAAGATCACTAGATATCCCCCTTAGGAATCCAACACTAATTCCCCTAATATGGGAATCCTCCTTAAGCATAATCCTCAAATTAATCCCACCAAATCACCAACGCATCCTTTTCAAAAAGTAATCCCAAACTCATCTCTCTCAAAGAACCATACTCTTCTATGTGGCTTATAGAACTACATGGGCTTTCATTCCCATCAATATGTGATATATAAAAAGCCTCCTTGAGGTTCAAACACAACACTTCAAATCAACCTTGTTCTCCTTGGTCCTTATTCCCAACAGGGTATAATATTACTTGGAAACCCATATCTTTTCCATGTTTCTTGGGATGCTTCAACATATGTCCCACACCAAACATTGACTAAGAATTTTCCACTTAGATGTCCATACCACATGACATTAAACTGTACGACTATGTCTTTATCACATGACCTTAAAATGTATGATGTGTCCCATTTAGTGGCACTAAACTACGAGGCTTTTGATTTCTTTCATAAGGATACATAGGTAGTCCATATTATGGGCACGATCCAAAAATCAAACCAAATTTTTGTGTCCCTAGATGATAATAAAATTTCAAAGTGCCCCACTGAGTGGCTTAAAAACCAGTATCATCATAACGATGATTAAAATAATATCTAAGTATTATATTAGAGGATACCATTGATAGAAAACCTTAAATACATACGGATATTTCCATTAATGATGATCCTTGAATTCATACTGAAGATTCTAAATTTTACACATGTTAATAAGTGATTGTAAATTCTAAGGGATACTTATGATATACTTGGTGAATTAATAAGGATTAATGAAAATATCTTAAATTTACAAAGAGAGTCCCGGAGTAGAAAATAATTCCCCCCAAAAGGGTTTGATGAGTCTGACCTCCCATCCTCTCAACCAATGCACGTTCTAAAGTATCGTAAAGTTCAAACATAACGGACGCCTACCTTTGGAAAGCAGGTCCCCATTGGATAAAGAACCGTTGGATGTTTCTGGTTCCATGAATAAATCCAATGGAAACTGCCTGGACATAGTGATTTATAAAATTAGAACACACATTTCAAGGAACTACAAAACAGGGCCCACGGTTTGGTTCAATATTAGAGATGGATTAGTTAGTCACCTCTCTATCTATGGGGGTAATGGTGAGTTACCATTACTAGTATGTATGTCATCGTACATAAAATAATACATTTTATTAAATTTTTAATTAATTTTTTTAAATGAAGATTAAAATATAAGGGATAAGAATATGAACACAAAAGATATATGGAAACAGAAGGAATTCAAGATTATTGTCCCATTTGATGAGTTTGGGGTGCCTACCATTGACACTATCAGAATCTATGTGCTGATTCTTCAGAAGATTTCTTGCAAGACATTGAGTGTTCCCATTAATCATATATAATTGGTGGAATATTCCCAAATCTTGTAAAAATTAGGTATTTGATAAAAAGTAAAGGTAATATTAATTTAATATTCATTTATAACTAATTTAAAATACAGATGTATATTTTTTTAATATATATATAAAGTGTTATTTTTTTTATTTCTAGATGTTTTTAATTTTGATGTATTTGACTCTATTTAATTCCCATACACTCTAAAAAATTTGTTCATGAAATGGATATATTTTAAAAGGAGATTATGGAATTATTTTAATGACATATCTCTGAGCTCACAAAAGATATATGAGAATGTTCCTAATGGCATTTCTTGTGGGAAATGGAAGCAATTTGTCGATGATAATAGAGATGCACATCATGTGGACATTTGATATTTTAAAGTATCTTAAAACAACATACACAATAATAATATAATTTTGATTAATTGTTCTATTTTTAGAGTAATTATCTGAAACAATACGATGAATTCTGAGAAAAAAATCATTCCACATATCTATGGGTCTTAGTGTTTTTTGAGAAAAAGAAAAATTTTGGTTTTTATTTTATCTATTATTATTTATACAATTTTATTATAAGTAAATTTTTTTCTAACATATTTATATGTTTTCATAAAGGTTAATTATTTATGTTACTCTATTGGATGAATATAAATGTGGTTTAAAAAATACAATAATCCTGACAGAATTTTTGTAAATGACCCTACCAATGATGACAGAGTAAGTAAATTTCATTATTATTTGATGTTATTTAATTATTATAAAAATATAATATTGAAAAATATATCATAAAAATAAACAAGTATTAAATCCAATTAAATGGGTCCAACTACATGGACCAAATAATTTCAGTTTAGCATCGTTCGATCCATCTAGTGGCCACAATTAATTGGGTTTAAAAATTATATTTTCTCTATAATTTATTTTTTATTATTATGTTTTTATTGTAATGAAATAACTATAAATAGTAATGAGAAAATTGATTAATAGATAATATTAAGAAGTTAGGAAAAAGTTAATAATAATTGTTAATACTTATGTATTAATAGGTTAAAATTAGATAAGTCTGGAATGTAAACCCTTTACAATCATCATCGGTTTCCTAGAATGATGAAGTTGAAATTGTTTGAGGAAGGAGAATCATATATGTTTAAGAGGGATAGGTTCTAGGAATAATCCATCAGATATATTTAATAGGGAATCCTCATCAGTTATTTCTAAAGATAGTGGGGGTTTTATTACTTCCATTGATGGGAAATCACAAAGAGAAATTGAAAGGATGAAAGAAAAAGGTAAGAACAAGAATCTTATAGGAAAACATAGGATAAATGGTGGTAGATAATTTAAAATGATTTAGTTTTTATATTTAAATGGTTGACTAGAATAAACCCATAGGAAAAAGAAATCCTTATAGATCACCCAACTGACGTAAATTCTAAATTATATTGATTAATCAAACATTTTCAATGAACAAATACAACTTCAATAAATAAAACTAAATGACACTTTTATATTGAAAAAAAATACTTTAAAAAATTATGGTTCATGTTTGGTTAATCCCTACATATCAAAAATGAGTTATGGATTAGTATCCCAAAATTTTGAAATCAATCCAAGATTTGTTTCTTCATTTATACTTAGTAAATATTTTACGAAGGAAAAAATCCTTTAAAAATGTATTCTGAGGGGTTAAAACCAGGAAAAAGATGTCAAATTTCCATGAAATAATATGACAATGATGATAAATTTATTTTTGAAATGTAGAAATGGATGAAACATTTTTCCAAGTTACAGTTTTCCCAAGATGCCCATAAGAATGTTTTTAGTGTTTACAAACACTTAAACAAGATGTAATGGTAAAACATATCAAACAACTTAGATTGTCATGAGATCAGAGGGAAAATGTTTTTTTTCACATGTATGTCTAGAAAACCTATCAATCCATTGTGTGGTGTGGTAATAATGATTCAGTAGATAGTTTTTAATGGTACAAAATCCTTTAAAAATGTGTGTCAGGTGGTCAAAACTAGGAAAAATGTTATATTACCCTGAAGTCAGATGAAAATGACCATAGATTTATTTTTGATGTGAACGAATTGACATCATATTATTCAATGTTATAGTTTCCCCGAGATGCTCGTAAACATATTTTTAGTATTTTAGACCACTAAAATGTAGTACTAATAGTAAAAACCATAGTAAAATACCTCATATTGGCATGAAATCATGTGAAAACAACATTTGAGTTATTTTTTACATGTAGATGTAGACAACACATCATTCCAATATACCTTGTGGTAAAAATTACCTAGTAAATAGTTTTTAAAAGTACCAAATCCTTTAAATACGTGTGTCGATTAGTCAAAACCATGAAAAATGTTACATTTCCATGAAATTGAGGTAAAATGACCGTGGATTGATTTTTTTAAATATAAGACCTGACCAAACATCATTCCAAGTTATGATTTTCCTAAGATTCCTATAAATGTGTTTTTAGTGTTTTAAAACACTAAAACGTGTTTGTAATAGTCAAAATGATAGAAAAAAACATTATATTCAAGTGAAATCATGGGACATGCACCATTTAGTTATTTTTTATGTGAAAGCATAGAAAAAAAAATCAATCCTACTTGAGGTGTGGTCTAAAGGACTTGGTAAAATGGTTTTAATTATACTAAAGACTTTAAAAACATGTTTTGGGGGGTAAAACTAGAAAAATGTAGGATTTTCATGAAGTTAGAGGAAATTACCATAGATTGATTTATGTAATTTTGAAACCAATGACATGTCATTATGAGTTAGAATTTTCTTAGGATGCCCACAAACACATTTTTAGTGTTTTAAAACACTAAAATGTGTGTATAATAATTGAATCCATATAAAACGACCTCATATTAACATTAAATCATGGGAAAACCACATTTGAGTTATTTTTGATGAGTACATGTATTAAACACATCAATCTGATGTGTGGTGTGATCATAATGACTTGGTGAACATTTTTTAATGGCACCAAATCTTTTAAAAATATGTATCGGGTGGGGGGTCAAACCTTTTCAAATGATCTCAGATTGCATAAAATCAAAGAAAATTGACAATAGATTGTTTTTTTTGAAAAGTAGGAAGTGAAGAAACAACATTCTTGAGTCACTATTTTCTTAGGATGACTATAAATTCATTTTAATGTTTTAAATAACTAATACATAAATGTAACATAAAAACCATATAAAACAACCACAAAATAATGTGAAATAATTTTAAAACCATAACTAAGTAATTGTTTTATGTGTATTTATAGGAAAAACATGAATCTCACACGAAATGTGGCTAGAATGATTTGATAAATAGTTTTTAAAGGTACCAAATCCTTTCAAAAAATTTGTTTGATTAAAAAAATCAGATTGTAATTAAACTAGAGGAAAATTACAATAGATTTATTCTTGAAATTTTGGAACTGGCAACACATCATTCTATGTTATGGTTTGCATGAGATACCCATAAATAAATATTTAGTGTTTTAAATAATAAAACATGCATGTAAAGATCATAACCAAAGAAAATATCCTTGATTGATTTAAAATCACAGGATAATAACCATTGAGTTATTTATTACATATACACATAGACAATACATTAATATAACATATGGTGTGTTCGAAACGACTCAATTATTATTTTTAAAGTTACTAAATCTTTTAAAAACATGTTTTTGGGGTCAAAACAAGTTAAATGATGTCATATTTCAATGAAATTAGAGTAAAATGAATGTAGATTGAATTTTGAAATGTGGAATCCAACAAAATGGAATTCCAAGTTACAGTTTTTCTAAGATGCCTATAAATTCTTTTTTAGTGTTTAAAAAAAATAAAACACATGTGTAATAGTAAACACTGAATAAAAATTCATCAGATTGATGTTATACCTTGGGAAGACCACTGTTGAATTATTATTGAAATATAAGTCATGCTTCCATATAATTGTCTTTATAACTTTTTTATTAAATAGATTCAAGCAAACTGCACGTCAATTTATAAATTAATTAAACTGTTATATACTTATCTATTTTTAGTTTCAAGTGTTCAATAAAAACTGAAATAGAAATGTTTATATTTTCAAAGTGTTTATCATGATATATTATATTTTTTTATATAAAAATGACTCTATTTGATTAAAAAATTGAAAAAAAATATATGTAACACTCTAAATATATTCGGTGTATTTTATATTTTGTATTTATTTTCATAAATGTTTTGGTTTTTATTATAGTTTCAATATAATGAAATTAGGAAGGAGGTTGACTATTCTAATCTAAAAAATTCTTCATAAGATAATCATGATGGTTCGTATTTTTTATGGTATGTTTAAATTTTTTCAATTATTCTACTATAATTCTGATTTATTATGTTCAGTTTTAATTTTTATCCCCTTTTTTTATAGTTGATGAGATGATATGGAGGTAGATTGATAAGTAAGAGGTCATGGTATAGACATAAATTGGCCATTGGTTGTTGTTGTTGGACATATTTTATATGCATATATTGAGGACTGGATATGGGTTGATTGAGGTTATGTGTTGACTAAGGTTATGGTAACTGAGGTTATGGTGACTGAAGTCTATATATATATATATATATGAATTTGGATTTATGATATATATATGATGGGTTTACACATTTATGTTTTAGTTTATATCATTTCAGAATTTATATTTATATTTTTTATTAAATATTTTTAAAAATAAATTTTAGGAAAATTATTTATTGGAGAATTATAATAATTTCCACTAAATAAATTTCATAATATTTTAAATTAGTGGTGGTATATATAAACCACCCCAAAACATAACCAATTCTAATGTATGTAGTGGTGGTCTAGTTCATTTTAAATATTTTATTTTCTGGTTATTTTTTTAAAAACCAACTTTAAATAAAATCCAAATCATTGATATAAAAAAATAACCACTGCTAAATGATTTCCCAATGTAAAATACATTTATGTTTTCATAACAGCTACTAAATTATTTAGTGGTTGTTATAGAAATGAACTACCACTAAAAACACTTTTTGTAGTCAAACTACAAGCATATTTTATCCTTTCCGACACAATACTATGGGTTTTTATGATATTAAGATTTTTATGTGATGGGGAGAGGTTATCTATGGTGAAAGGGGTTTCAATAATTAAAGAACATATGTTTTTGGTGTTTCATGGGAATAAGAAATGGTTCATCTCTTCATTGATTGTATTTAATTTTTTCTCTTACTTCATTAATTTTTTTAAAAGGGTTGAGTTTGGGATGGTAACAAATCACCATTACTGGACAGTTGATATTAGTCATTTGGGGTTGAGTGGTGGATGTGAGACTTTTCTATAACTAAAAATTTCTAAAGAAAAAAACCAAAGTATATAAATTTTCAAGATTTTGAATTTAATTAATTAATTTTTATGTGATTCATGACCTTGCTTTGAGCATGGAAAGTCGGGATGTTTTTATTTGTGAGTAGAGATGTTCATATGACTTTATATTGATTATTATAAAATGTGATTAGGATTTTTAATCTCCTTTTTAGACACATAGTTTTTAATATATCATCACCTTCCTACTGTTATACTCAGATTCATATTAAACTAATTGTAAATTTTTCATGTTCAATAGTTGTGTTTTCCCTTATGGGGTAGAGATTTGTGATTTGATACAATATGTTGGATTTAGTATGTGTTCAAGGTATGAGTATAAACTCACTTTTAATTTCACCTAGATTAATGAGATTAAAATAAAATTGAGGTAGGTCCTTATTGGTATTAATATTAGTTAATAATTGATTAATTAAAGTAGATGGAAGGAGATTCCATAAATAGAAATTAGAAATGAAGTACGATTTGAAAATTTTGAATAGATCTGGTTGTTTTGTTTTGAGATGGTCAGTCATTACATATGATTTATGATTAAGTGTTTTTGATTTTCCTGAATTATTAAAGTGTGACCCGTTTTTTAAAATATGTTGATATTTTCATAGGTAAAAACAAAGAATCGATCGTAGAGGAATGTCATGAACCATTTTTTCATACACATTTTAACAACCCTTATTAGTACATTTGGGGGTTCTAGTTGAATATTTTACATGTACCATCATAATATTTTCTAGTGGTTTTGGTTTATGTGTAGGTATGCTAAGAATTCTATAATATTGTAAAATTTTTCCACCAATATGCATGGAATGCATTATAGCATGGTATGATGAAACACCACACCATAGCTTGCCTGATTTCCAATGGAGAATAAGACACCATATGGGAACTAAGTCTGTGTCATAGAATTCAATCCCATGCCATAGAATTTTGGGCCAACACCAGGTATAACTCAACCAATGGAAGAAGGCCACATGTAATACCAAGAATGGCATCCGACCATGCCCACCATGAAGAGGTATTATTAGTTCTATGACAGTGAATCACACAAAAACAGAATCACATGTACAAAATTCATGGGTGATAGGTATGTGCCACATGTGGGGGATAACTTCACTAAGGAGGTTCATCTCGGTGGTAGTTAGGATTACCCCATCTCCCATACAGGTTGGTTATGAGCCAATGGTGGAGTATTATGTATTATTAAGAAGTTGTATCCCATATGGATGTCTGATGTGGGATATCAAAATCGATCCACACCATAGAACTGACTGTTGTGCCTTGAAATGAGAAGAATTATCAAAAGTAAAAAGTCAATCTTGTACATGGTGCAATATGTTCCCCGAATCATGTAAGGTTAATTTTTGATAGATCTGAAAATATTAAAGGATTTATAATTCCACATCTTGGAGGGTACTTTTTTTCGAAATTATGTGTTCTAATCACTAAATTTATGTCAATGACATACAATTTCTTACAAATTTCAATGAATAAACTCACTAGTACCAATAAAAAGTATTAGAAAATTGTGGCCCAAAGGCCAGTCTATAGAGAATGGGGTGAATCCTACTTCAATTATCATTATTAATTATCGTTTCTAACAAGAGATACGGTATCCTAAAAATTCAATACCATAAGAGTATTGGTGAACCAGAATGAATCTAAACAATAGATATTAATGAGTCAATTCACCCATGATTATGGGAAGTGATTCCATGATATCTTGGGTATGGTTGGAGAAAAATTAAATGTTTCTTAGGTTCCATTGGGTGTGACATTTCTTTTATGATTTATCATTTTCAAACCATTAATATTTGAATATATATAAAGATGTACCTTCCACAATGTGAGAATCAAGCTATGGTGTGGAAAAGCTTGAATCCTCACTCTGATTAACTCTCCTCATTTCACAACGTGACAATTTGTAATATAATGTGGATCGGTTTGGATATACCACATCACACTTAAAGATAGAATGTCACTACTCAATAATAAATTTTCACCCACTATCCACTTAGAAGATCCAACACTAAAACCGAGGTACTCCTGACTACCACCGGGCCTGACCTCCTTAGTGATGCTACCCCCATGCTCTAGACAGACCTAATCCTTGTAAACTTTGTGCCAGTAGTATTATGTCTTTTTGATCCCCTATATCCACACTAGAAGTCTATCCATGTGGTTTTCATGGCCATCTACACCTATTGGGGTTCCATGTGGAATGCTCTCATAGGTTAAGGCCTTGCTAGTGTTGGGCCCCATTTTTTCTTCTATTTATTGAAGTATATTTAATTTTTTTTCATTATATGGTGTGATCACAACTCAAAAATGGAGTATTCTACTCCTTTTATTATTATGTAGGCTATGATGTGGTGTTCTATCAAAACATGGTAAAATGGAGTGGATGTGGCATGGCAGACTTAATTTCCCATATTCTATAATTCTTAGCATGACTAAAATTAAACTAATACCAAAATATAACTCATGAAAAATATTCAATTGGATTCAAAAAATGTACAGAAAATGGATGAAAATAGGTACATGAATGAAATTTTCATAAATTTCCCCCCCAATTGATTCTCTACATACCCTTAAGAAAATATCACCATAATTTCAGAAAAGGTTAACTCTTTAGAAAGTGTGGAATATAAAAAATACTTACTTATAAATCATATATAATGACTGGCCATCTCTAAAGAAAAAATCCAAATCAGTTCAAATGTTCCAAATACTACATCCTATCCAATTAATATTTAGGAAATCTCCTCTTATATACTCTTACTAATCTATCTTTCACTAATATTCCTTCTAATAAAGATCCACATGAAATTTAGTTTAATCTCATCATTCATGGTTAAATAATCAAAATAGTATATAATTTATTGAAAGTGGGTTGGGGTGAATTTTAGTTTATAAAATTAAAAATCATTATTTTAAAAACCTATTTTAAAATTTTCATCACATGAAGATTCATACTGATACACTTAATAATCATAGTTATAAATGATTTCTAACAAATAATATTAACTTATTATAACATACACAGTTCAAATAAAAAATATTAAAACATATAAAATAAACATTTATATAATTTATGAGAAAAAAATAAATTTTTTAATAATGTATCTACACTTTAACCATCGTTGTTAAGAAATTCTATAACCTAACTTGAGGTATCCAAAACATAACCCATCACAAAGTCTGTCATTCTTAACCTATGATTCCCATGATTAGAAATATCTCACACAACTCCATTTTCCTAGCCTAGGGATCCCTCAATCAAAATGATTTGAATATGTTCATGTATATTTAAACCTTGAGATCCATCGATCAATAAGACCAGACACACACCAATTAAAAGGATTAATCTCAATGTACTTACAATGAAAACCTCAAAAATGTATGACTAAAGTAAATCCCTCTAAAGATGACAACGAAGTGAAATAATATAACAAGACACTGAATAAAACTTTACAAACACACTATATCATTGATTTAAAAAGCATATATACCTTCTCCTAGAAGAACATTTTCTATTTATTGACTAGTCTCAGTGGTTATATTTCATTGTACTCGGAAGTAGTTGCAACAAAATCAGATAAAAACCTTCTATATTAGAATTTTTAGTATTAAAATGTTATGTATGATGGTCAACATGATTTAGTACCACTAAAGTACATATATATTTTATCTTGTTGAATAGATATAATTGTATGATAGAATATATAAAGTTATTTTCCCTCTAGGTTTAATTAATGTTCATCTGATAGACTTTTGGTTATCTATCTTATGAAGTAATTACTATAGAATTCATATAACTGTATCTCGTGTAATTTATTATGCTCATTCAAGTATATTTTCAAAACTTATATTCTTTGAGCATAGTATCTTTCCATCCAATGTACAATGTAAATGTTCATCCAATAAAGTATAATAATATTTCATCCTGTAAAACTAATAATATCTATCTTGTGAAATATGAATAATTCCAACAAAATAACTCAATAATTGGGAAGTATAAAATATATAAATATATAATATTTTATGAAGCGGATTGTGATTTTCCAAAATAAGGTGATAAAGTGTTCTTTTGAATCAATAATCTCTCCCATTTTAAAAAATAATAAATAATATTTTTGAAAATAAAAAATTGAAATATTTTCTCCATATGACTTACAAAACCATTCAAAATCATACTTACCTCCTTTAATTAAAAGTTTAATAATTTCTCCCTTTCAACATATTTGTTATATTTTAATATATATAATAGGAAAGAGATACTACTTATAATTTGTTTCCTAGAATGCTAGAAAAGATTCAAGAAAAAAAAAGAAAATGCGAAACATCTATCCAATTAAATATCAGAAACATTACTCAAACATATCCATAAAAAAGTTTAAGATATATTATTATATAATGTTTTAGAATTAAAATAAAAAGAAACCTTTCATTGAGATTTTTTGAACGATTATCTTTGTCTTATTAAGATCATTATAATTCTACACATAGTTTGAAACTATTATCTTTAGCTTAAAATCTTATTCTTCTAAAACATCAATCCTAATTTCTTTAAATCACAAATCATAATTCTAATACATAAAAAGATATTTCATATTATCTATTTCCATTAAGATTCCATGAAACTTGAAGTTGATTAAATCCAAAATCATGGAAAGTATTTTGGTTTCCATTTTAATACAATTGACTATATCATTATAGAAGATGATGTATACCTATATATATTTTATCCAAATTATAAATCCTTTGTGTTTTTTGAACTATACTTTGTATTTTCCCTCAAAATTCATGTTCTAAACTTCATTTTGGATAACTATTTCTACAAGTTGTTAGAGGGAATAATAATTTTCCGTGATACTGAAACTTCCCTATATGTATTTGTAGTATGCTTTAATATTTTGAGAAATTTCATTATTTCATCAAGCCTATTAATGAACACATTTAAGTGTTTCATCTTCATTTCCATACTCATTTTACTGGTACTTGGATCAGTGTTTATGGAGTCACTTGAAGCTTCTGGTACGTATTTCATAACTACTCTTAGTGTACAATGTTTTCCTTTAAAAACACGATTGATATATTAAATCACTTTAATATTTTAACATCAATAACTTTGTAAAAGGTTTTTTTGTATTCTTTCTCCCAAACTTCGGAAGAATATTACTATTATTAGCGGATAGAAGAATTTGAGTAATTTTTTTGAAGATATTGAAGATTATGTACGGACTAGCTTCGCTTCAATTTATAAAAAAATTCCTTAAATATTGATTAACATCATATTTATTTCTAAAATAATTCTCCCCTTTTACACTAAAGGTTTTTTTGATTTTATAAAACATTTTCTAATTGAACTAAATTTTATTTAGAAAATATATTACTAACATAAATAGTATCAACTTGAATTTGATCTAAAATAAAAACTTTAACTTAATTGTTTTGAATGAAAATATATTGTAATATTTGATAGGATAGAGGTGCAATAGATAAAGGTTCTTTTGGGATTAAAATTGGTTTATTACACTCAATAAAACATCTTCTTTAACTTCTTTCCAACTTGTTTCAATTCATGAATGAGCTATATCATATTATTTTAATAAGTTTCTTGAATTTGTTTTATCCATTTATTCTTGTCTCTTGTAGATTTCTTCTTCTCCAATATTTTCATAACCTTATTCATTTAATATAAAATCCTCCCTACATATAAACCAATATATGGACTATAAAATTTCATTTCTCCTTTAGTTTTTTTAAAATCCAATAAAACTCTCCTGACATTGTTTCATTTTTTTTTATTTTCCATGTGAGGTGACTTTTCACCAAATTTTTTTTAAAAACAAGTCCTTTTGATCACTTCCACTTCACTAAAAATAAAATCCATTGGCTGAATTTTCTATATAATTATTCAAATTAAAAAAACAAATTATTCATTTGGGGAATTATTTAATTTCTAAAATATTAATTTTTTTCTAGAACTAGTGATGCCTCATTCTACTTATTTTAACCATTTATAGATTACTATAACACTTTGATGATAAATATTAGAAAAATAATAATTTATAACATTACTATATGGATCTTAATTTCCACGATAGTATTGAACATTAACATTACTATGTTAAACTTTCTCATAATACAACAAAAGCTCATGAATATGTTATATTTCACCTTTAGAGTACCCCTGTCTACTTTTATAGTGGTTAAGAAGTTTTTAACCCAAAGATAGATGATCCTTGTATCTATTTCATGGTGAGATAACTAGCTACCTTTCCCACATGTATGAAGTAAATAATTTTCTACTCTACATTACCAAAATTTCTGATCATTTCAGGAAACATGTGAGTAACACGACTAGATTATACTTTAATGAAACTTCTAATAACTAGGTATATTTTTTTGATATTTTGATTATATGAATCTCCAAAAATAATAAAAGAACCATTTGTTAAAACTTACAGCTCATTAAAATCCTAATACAAATAAAACTATCTAATAATTATTAGATACTATAAATTGAAATCGTCTTTGGAAACACATAAGGATTCCCATCCTTGAAAGATTATGATAATTTATATCAAATATTCATTTCATTAAATCCATTCATTGTAAATGAGCATGTATTTAATAATTTCACTAATAAAAAATTCACCTGAGGACTGTTTTTGAGAAATTAGATAGACCAAAAAACCAATATATGAAATAATAATAGTATGGTGAGTTCCCTTTTTCGAATTCAGGTTGTAGAGAAAGAGTGGTGACATAGTGATACTTTATATATATTTATGGATAGAGACAATCCAAAATCCAACTATATGTGATGAATAATAAATAATCTTTGAAATCTAATAGCTGATATCAAAAATTTGAAAAGTATTACATATTATATTTTCAGAAAATATTATGTTTTTGAATGATAAAAATTTTGTAACAATAATTATAGTATCTGCGAGTATTAAAAAATAAAAAATTATCCTGATAAGACTAAAATGTTTTTAAACAATTTTTTAGGAATTTTTTTCCTTAATATTATAAATAAAAAAGAAATATTTTAATAAAAAATTGAAAATTTTACCTTCCCATTAGATTTCTATAAAATTTCATATAAATGTTTTTTAGTTATATGAACATCTTAGATATATAAAAAAATAAAGATAAATGGAAGATTATGTATTATAAAAATTCATACGAATATTTATCTAGTGAATCATAAAAAGTTTTAAAAAAGTTATAAATTTGGTGATTTTTTCAAAAATCATATGGAATGTAAGGAAAATAAGAAAAGAGAAATAAAACCAGGTGACTATTACCACCCCATTTTTAGGGGGTTTTCACTATTAATATATTTATAGACATGAAGTAAATAAATGATCATTTTATATTAACCATTACATTCATAAATTTAATATATTCAAATCTATAAAAATTTAGGGGTTTTAGGAAAAACTATTATTCTTTTGAAATCAATGATCTAATGTTTCTGCAAAGTTCTTTGTAACATCATGTTACTTGAATATATTTATTAAAAACTTTATAGTGTTTAACTTAAGTTATATGCTTTTTCTATATTAATTATAAGTATCGTATGTTTTATCTTTTTAATTTATGTGTGTTTGGTCTTGCTGATCGCGAGATCTAAAGGTTTGTAGAGGCAGGGTGATATTGTGATCGGTATAATCAAATGTTCATGAGGATAGGGAAATAGAGTTGTGTCTAATATTTCTAATCAAGGTATTCTGATTTAAAGACCCTGTCTTTATCAATAATATTTTTTCTTGAATAAATGTTTTATATATTATATGATATAGTAATATAAACATACAACACATAGAAAAAAAAACAATAATTTATTTTACTATAGTAAATAAATATAGTAGTTAGTAAATAAAACAATTAAAATGAAAATTTTTACATGGGGAAATGAAATAAGAAGTAGGAAAACTAGAACTGGAAAATCTGGATCACCCCGATTTGATAGAATAATTGCCCCCATAAACATCAATATAGAAAAGAAATATAATATTAGTAAACCAATAAAAATTGTAGAAAATTAAAATTTATAACCTTGTGAATAATTATGTTGAATATTTAATTATGGAATGAAGAAGTGTTTGTAAGAGGTAATAGGTTCGATGGAATATTTATATGTTCATTGGATTAGTAACCTAACTATTAGAACAGTAACATGGATGTTGGAATAGTAAATTTACCATTAGAATTATAATTTGACCTCAAAATAAAAAAATGTAATATATATAATATTTATCATGATTAATTTTAAAAAATAAAAATATTGTAATGATATAAAATAAATATCAAGATTGAAAACCAATGGAAAATATAAGCACATTTTTAACAAACAGTATATTAATGTATTACATAAAATCATATTTTTTATATTAAAAATTGAAATTAACTATGCTAAAAAATATTTTTTTATAAAATTAACTTCAATTTTAACTCCAGATGCAGAAATTTCCTAATGGTTACTTTGTGATAATTTTCTAAGAAACATTAATTTTTAGGTGAATAATAAAAATATATTTTTTCAAATATCACATGTTTTCCATAAAAATGATGATTTAATAATGTATTAATAAGCATTAAATTGGTTATTCCAGAAAAAAAGAATTTATGTAAGGCAAATGGGTCATTTAAAAACATTAATCTTAATTTTCAAACCTAAAAAGTATTTTGAAAACTCTAAATTCAAATGTATTCATTTAAAAAATCAATTTTTCATTTTTTCGACTGTCATTTTTATGAAAATAATGTATTAAAATTATAAATAGGATTAAATAACTAAAACCATTATATTATACGTGTATATGATTTATAAATTCAATAATATTACTAGTATAAATTTTACGTTTTATATTATAATTTATTCATTTTTTACCTTAAATATACCCCTCTCTTAATGTATAAATAACCCCTCTATATCCCCTTATAAAACCAGTCCTCCCAATTTTACCAAAGTCAAATATCTTCAAAAAAAATTCCTCAAGATTACAATGAATACATTGGGATGTTTTGCAGTGAACAAACAACAAGCATCAAGGGATTTTAGTTTATTAAAAGGGAAGCAACATCAATGAAGGAGTAAGTTCTTATCAACTCTTCTGTCATTTTCCTATTCTATTCCTTTTTCCTAAGTCAATAGAAAAAATTATTTTATTAATATTTATACCATATGATAAAATTATATTACTGATGTTAACCCAATGTAAGTATCATATTTGCAACATTTTTATGGGACACAATTCCATTTCCTTCTCTTTCAACAATGTCTTGTCAATGGTATGTTAACCACCTACAGAGATATTTCCAAGTCATTGAATATAACCACATTTATGGATGGATAGAATAAATTATATATAATATAAAAATATTTATTTACATTCACTTTGATCTTTTTTAATTAATTAAATTTATGTATTAAAAACCTTAAAAAATAATAGGAAAACTAAAACATAATGGGATATTTTAAAGAAAAATGTGATATGAAAACACTTCACCTTTAACAATGGAAAATAAGGGATTGAATATAATGATTTTAATTGATAAATAGAGAATAATGAACATATTTCACTTATTTTTCCATGTTTTAATAAATCTATGTTTAATATATATGAGGCAAAGAAACGATGAAATAATGTGGGATTTAAGGTGAGAGAATTGCTATAACATTCTCTCTTCCTCTGGGTTGTCCTCTGTTCATACCATTTTTGTAATGGGTATTCATATAATTTAACCTAAATTCCTATTAAATATTATTCATTTTTATTTTTGGATATATACATGGTTCCACCTTTACAAAATGCTTTTAATTCTAATTGAAATATTTTCAAAAATACGTTTTATTCCAAAACACATCTTTGACTCCTCTGGAGTTTTGTCTTATTCACTCAAGAGGTTGGTTGTGTCTTTTCATATATGAATTACCTTATTAATTTGGGAAACCAAATTTTCATCATGAATTTATTCTTTATGATATCCTTATAAAACTCAATCTTTTCCTTTGGTTTATTTCCTGACTATGATTGTTATATGTTTTGTATGACATATATGATTATTATCATTTATTATTTGATATATTGATCCATAATTATATATCCCTCTAATAAATTGGATAATATGATATATCTCTTGATGTTTTTTTCACTATTCATTAACTTGATTCTATTTTTTTCACAAGGGTGATGTTTTGATTTATGGATTTATGTTATGTGTGAATGTGATGCTATCTTTATTCAAAACAATGTGTGGTGTTTGAAAACTATGATAAGATGTTTCGTTTTATTTCAAATGACACATTTCATGTATCTATAAAACATTTCCCTTATGTTCCTAATGATGATCTTATGATTATGATATGATTATGATTATTATGTTCACGCAAGTGAATTTGATTCATGTCTCTTATTCCTTCTATGATATCCCCCATAATAGGATTTTATAACCAACATTTCTTTGATGTATAACTTATGGTGATTTCATATAAAAATGAATACATGAGACCTATTAGAAGGATAAATAAGAAATATTTAAATTATGATTATGTTTTGTTATGTTCAAGTGTTGTATGAGCTGAATTTTCTAAATATATTAATCCATTTTATCCTTGAGTGTATTACCACTATGTTGGTTTTCTAAGAAAAGATGTAATACATAAGAAATAAATTTTTTTTATAGTTGGTAATATAAGATAGTTTAGTTAATTTGGGAATTAGGATTATAAGATGTTTGTGATAAATCTAAGGATGAATCTATGTATTAGTAACCGTCCTATGTTTTGGTGGAGTTTAAGAGTGGGTATTTCTCATGAAATGAAATGAATTTATGGATAAAAAGTGTATTTGGATCAAGAAATATTACACTTGGGGTAATAAATTTGAAAATGGTGCATTTTCATTTGACTCGATTATCACCTAGTACACAACAACATGCCTTGATGCACACCTAGTTTGAAACACCTGGGGGATTTGCATCTGGCCAATTTGTTTTCATTAGTTTTAATTTTAATTTCAATTTTTTAATCACAAAAAATGTTATTTTAAGGTCAATTTTCATATTTTAGGGTTATTATAGTATTTTGAGCTTAATGAGAAAATATGGAACATGTTGGGTTTTAACATCATTAAATAAGTTTTATATTTAGCCCTTAACATTTTCTATAAAGATAAAAATTGTAAAATTATTTCCTTTTCAAATTATATAAATCTTGGAATTAATATAATTAATCTTTACCTAAAGAAAAATTTTCCATTTAGAATCCCAAAACTAGATCACAAGATGGGCCTTGAAAAGTGTTCATAGTTCTGGTGATTTTTGATGTTAGGATTATAACTCTATATTGGATGGACCAAATAAAAATAAATATTGAGGATTTCCATGTAAGATAGTTTCAAAAAACTTTTTTGAATTCTTCCAGGCGAGCATTATCCATTTTCAAGGACATTAATTCATGAGAAACTGGAGATGTGGAATTTGAGGATTTTACCTTGGAAGAATAAATTCTCATAGTAAAACAGACATAACTCACTCTAAAAATTGCCAAATATACTGAACATTATAGTAGACACACATAAAAAATTTCTGAACAATGGTTATGAAGAAATAATTTCCCAATTCATCCATTTAATAGGTATAAAAAAAGGAAAATTTTGAATGAAAAGTCTCCATATAAAAGGAGGAAATATATTCCTTTCAAAATCATCGAATACTATTAGTAGACCACTGAGGATGAGATCTACAACAAGGAGCAATAATAATAAATGCATCCCTAATTATTCATCTTAAGTTTTGTTCTCATTTTATTTATTTATTTAGTTTTATATTTTATATTAAAGTATATTTATAATTTTTCATTTAGTTAAATAAATTCATTCATGCAAGTTTTTAATTTTTTTCCACCCTCCTTCTCCATCCCCTATTCTTCTTCAAATTATTCTTCTCTTATTATTATTATTACTATTATTTTTTCATTATTTATAAATTTTATATTTAATTCCCTCTTCGTCGTATTTTATTTTTATTTCTCTCTCTCTCTCTCACCCCCATTACTTATTATTTTATCTTTTAATATCTCATCACACTTATTTTTATTTATTTATAATTGTTTTTTTAAATTTTATTTATTCTATTATTCTCACAAATTCAACCAAGTAATCTCTTAATATTGAACATGGGGGGTTGACCCCAAGGCTTGAAAAGTTGGTGGTTAAAGTGTTCTTCAATTTTATTTTATGTTTATTTTATGTTTGTAGTAGATTTTAGTATCATGAATGGGTGAGGTTAATATCCCTAAAGTGGGGAATTACCACTAATTACATGAAGCTAAATCTGTTATATTATTATTTTTAATTACATTTACATCTCTCAATTGATTATTTCTTCACATGATGGAGTTGAACTAACCAATCGATGAAACAACATCGACTGAGCTGGGTCTTGGAAGTTGGAACATACTAGACCAATATGTGTCATCAACCTTGATTAAAGAAGGATGTGGAATTGATATTTATTATCATTAATTTATTTTCACAATTTATAAATGAATAATAGTAGTTCAAACATGAGATTTAATGTTTGGATTATCAAACAAAAATCAATGATACAAAGGAATGTAATTATTGAATCTAAAACTAATCCCAAAACCAAGTTCTTTGTTTTCTTAACTCACTATGTTCATATTTTCATTATAGTATAAATTATAATTTCTATTTTTAATGTTATAAACCGAAAACCCAAAATTATTTTCATTGGTTTCATTAAATACATAAAACCATAAAAAGAGATAGCTTTGTTGATTCAGAAGAAGTTGGTGAACAAACTGAAAGGATTCTCATGTGAGATGACCCTGGTCAGCCAATGTGATGTATTAAGAAAAATATAATATTTATTTTTCCATGACCCATGATAGGTGTTCATCAAAACCGGATCCATTTTCGAGGATTCAATCATAAATTTTATTTTCTTTTTATATTTAACATTTTATATAGTGTTAAATTATTTTATAAAAAAACTAAAAAAAATATCCATGATGTTTTCCAATGATAATTTTTTCAATTCATGGAAGAATAACTTTCAGGTGAATATACCAGTAAGTGAAGCACCCTAATTTACAAAATATGGTGTTTCATTATAATCTAGATAGATTAAGGGTTCATGAAGAAACATTTTCAAATTAGAGGAATTCAAGGACCTGATCTAGGATCTTAAGGAGACCAATGAGAAACTAGTGGTAGAAGGATTGACCAGAAAAGTAAATGATTTTTTTATACATCCTAGAAATCAATCAATAAGTGGCCAAGTCACAAGAAGTGTTCTCCTCAGTTACTCAAACATTTTCTTAAGAAGTTACACTAGATGATTTATAGGAGAGATTGGAAAAACAAAAAATCAAGTATGATATTCAAGAGATTGATAAAGAGTTTTAAGATATATGAGGCAAAATGGATTGTATAAATGCATTCTTACAAGAATAATTACAAGAACGTAAACCTAATCCTGAATCTAAACCAGAAAATGAGCCTCTTGCTTTACCTAAATAGGTAAATGAATAAGACTTTACTACTGAGCTATATGCGGGAGAATAAAAATAATTGGATGAATTCAAAAAATAATATGAGGAATTTCTTGATCTCCCAAAACATTGAAAATTAGAAGATTCAACATTAGTGAAGGAATACACCACCCAAGTGCTGGGATTTTAAGTAAAAATGGAGGATCATGAATACCTACCTCCATCCTATGAGAACCTACTTCAAGAGGAACTTACCACTTAGTTATTGATTTAATCTAAACCAACCAAGGGATTTTATTTTCTCTCATAATCTATCACTTGATTTATGTTTAATTAAACTTAATTGTTCATAAATCCCTATTATTTTGAAATTTTAAATTCATAGAATCTTTTTTATGACTTAGAGGAGGATGAAGAAACTAGACCTGAACCTACCGAGGAACACATGAATATCCCTAACTTCAAAGAATATTCATTAGAGTAGATCGATCAAGAGATCCTTGTAGTTGATCTTGATAAAATCATATAAGCAGATACATATTTTAAAATGGAGAAATTACTCATTAAAAATTCAAATTTCAATTTTATTCAAGTAAAATTGCCATTATATTCTACCTTTGATCATTATATACATAAATCCCCTATAAAGGTAATAATAGAAGAGAAGTAGGATCTTACACTAGTATAAACCAAGAAGTAGGATAATTCATACTTCATCCTACCCCTCTATACAAGCTATACCTCATTGTGAAGCAGGGGAGGATCTGGTGTACTCTATCCATGGATCATTCCTCACCTAGAAATATTAAGCACAAGAAAGGAAAATCTGTATGTGGTGGTTCAAATCAAAGAAGCTTTATCCACCATCTGATTTTGGATAAAATATGGTACTACCCTCTATAATTAGTAAGAATTTAGGGCCCACTTGGGGATCATACCTACTCTTGTTCGTTTATATTATTTTAATTAATTTATACTTGAATTTCATTTCTTCGGATATTGTCCAGTATGTAGCCCACTATATTTTATCTTTTTGAGATTTAATGACATGTTCATTATTCTTAATTGTTTAATTTTGTTTTATTGGATCATAATGGTGGAAGGAAACATCTAATATTGAAGGAGAAGGACAAAAATTCACGGGAAAGAGGGTTGCTTTTTTTGTTTAAACTTTTAAAATCATAATAATTTTTTTCTAACAACATGTTTTGAGATTTCAAGATGAAATTGCATTCCAATACTTAGATTTATGTTTTAATTAACATATTTATGATACATGAATTTTCTAGGAATCATGTGATTCCATGTTTTAGATTTTAATGATAGTGAAATTGAATGTGTAAAATGGATATTTAGTTGATTAAAATTATGATTTGATATTAATTGATTCAAGTAAATAAAATTTACTAACCCTTCTCCATTCTTTGAATTTTTGAAATTTATGTTAATTGATATGGTATTTGATAATCATTCCTCGGGTGATATTCCAAAATCATATTTCCATTTCCAATAGTTTTTCTAGGACAATTACTTCTTATATATTAATAAGTATATATCTTGAGTTATATTGGTACATACCACCTCCTTGAAATTTCATTTGAACTTGTAAAAGCTATCACTCTTCAAAAATACATTTAAAATTATTTTGTAATCTTTTTATAAACCAATTATCCTTAAAATAACCCCTTTACAACAATATTTCCTTATACCATAGAAACCATGAATGACCATTTTAAGGATGATCCATGATTCAATCCATTTTTATCCATTCCTACCCTTGTCTTATTATTTCTATGATATTCTAAAATTAATATTTTGGTGTGAAGGTAATTATTATGGATGTAATGAAATGAATTTAATGGAAGAAGTTTAGGGGTTCTTATTATGGAAATAAATAAAGGATTTTTATCCCTTCAATGTACCTAATTGTTTACCCTTATTGCAAAATAATAGAAAAAATGGAATGGGTTGTGACTTAGAAGAATAAAAAATCACCATCACTGGACTGATGATTTTTAGCATATGTGGTTAGGTGGTGGATTTGAGGGTTATTCTAAGAATAAATTTCAAAAAAAAAAAATTGAAAAAATGTTATGTTTAAAAAAATGTATAAAAGTAGAGAAAAAATTCAAGAAGGTTCATATAATTCATTTTTTGTTTATTATTCCTGGCCTTTTCCTTTCAGGTTTTGGGGGAGGTGTGAGATACTACTTAAATGTGGAGAATTAAATTGATAATTAATTTTATATATTATTCATTATAAATAAAGAGATAAACCTCCTCTTTTATCCTTAATATTTAAATAATCAAATCCTACAAACCTTAAGCCTCAGAGTCATTTGAACCATTATTGGAAGTTATCATGAGTTTATGTTCCTTTTTTATTTAAAATGTGGAGAATGTAGTTCCTTTACAATCATATAGATAAAGATAATGTTTTCATGATATGATCATAAATTTACTTTAATTTTGTCATGAGAGATGAGAGAAAAGATTTGATAGTGAGGTAAGTCATGACATGTCATGTTTAATAATAATGAATTGAGGATCATGAATGAATGAATGTATAAGTTCCAACATTTTTCAAAGGGGTAAAGTAAAATTACTGAATTTATTGTTTCTTTTAAAATTGAAAAATTATACTGATATTTTATATGAGATTTGATAATTTTATTTGACATTAATTTTTTTAATTTTTTTTCCATTGAAATATGAATATTTATAACATTTGTGTTCTCTTTAACTCAATGTTGAAATTTTATGGTTGAGGAAAATCATGGTTTATGTGTGAGGGGAATTTATAGAAAAATTATTTTCAATAATTTTACATTTAATTTCAATTTTTATAATCCCTGTAAAATTTAATTTAATAGTGAATTGTAATATTTTTTGGTTTTAGTGGTATTTTGAGCTTAATTGAAAAAATGAACTATTTTTTATTTTAACTTCATTAAATTATTTCTGTATTTAGGCCATAAAATTTACTATAATGATCCAAATAATAAAAATATTTCTTTTTAGGATTTTATACATCATGGGATTCATATCATTATTCTGGTCCCAAAGCTAAATTCACCATTTGGAAGCCCAAAACTAGCTTACAAGTTGGGCCTTTAAAACTATTCATAGATTTTTAGATTTTTGATTTTAGGACCATAGATCCAAATTTAATGGACCAAATCCACTATAATTTGTAAGAGAGACACAAAAGAAATTTATAAACAACTTTCATGACAGAATCCGTGAGTCCATTAATTCATGGGAAACCGATGATATGGAATACAAATAGTCTACATGATAATTAGATTCTTAGAGTAAAACAAACATAACTATCTTTAAACATATACATATACACTAAAACATATTAGAACGATGTGAAATAAAATTATGTACAACTTTTATAAATACACAATTTTCGAATTTTTTCATTTAATAGGGCTAACATGTTTAAACTTTTGGAAGATAATTCTGTAATAAAAAAGAAGGCAAGGACCTCCTTTAAAAATAATCCCATACAATCAATCGACCACCAAGGAGGAGATTTCTACCAAGAATATGCGCTGCTACATTCCTACCCCATTTCATATTCTTAATTTTTGTTCTATTTTTATTTATTATTATTTTATTTATAGATTTTATTTTAAATTGTAATTTTAATTCTTCATTTAGTTAAATAAATTAATTCATCCATGTTTTCAATTTTTCCTCCATCCTTCTCCATCCTATATTCTTCATCAAATTATTATTCTCTTATTATTTATATTAATATTAATATTTTTATTATTATTTTATCACTCTTTATTAATTATATATTTAATTTATTCTTCTTCCTCCTTCTATTTTATTTTTATTTCTATCTCTCCATAATCCCCTATTCTTTTTTATTTTATCTTTTAATATCTCATAACCCTTATTTTTATTTGTTCGTAAGTATATATTTTTATTATATTTCATCTATTCCTATCTCACATCCCACTAAGTAATCTCTTACTCTCGGAATTGAGAGGCTGACCCCATGGTTTGGCTATGGGGAAGGTTAAGGTGTTATCGAATTTTATTAAACATTTATTTTATGTTTGTAATAGATTTGTGTATCTTGAATGGGTGTGGATAATGTACATGATGTGGTGAATACCCACAAATGACCTGAAACAAAATCTTATATATTCTTTTGTTTAATTAATTTTCCCTCTCTCCATTTTTATTTCATCGCATGATGTATTTGAACTAGTAAATGGATAAAATGACATCGATTGTGCTGGGTCTTAGAAGCTGGCACATACTATACTAATATGTGTCATCAACCTTGATTAAAGAATAAAGTTAAATTGATATTTCTTAAGAATTTATTAATTTCTACAATTTATAGACAAATAATAGTTGTTCAAACATTATATTTC
This sequence comes from Viscum album, assembly GCA_963277665.1. Classification (NCBI taxonomy): domain Eukaryota; kingdom Viridiplantae; phylum Streptophyta; class Magnoliopsida; order Santalales; family Viscaceae; genus Viscum; species Viscum album. The sequence goes on from CAUJRU010000460.1 coordinate 551,863, forward strand.
ATGTTGGGATTATCAAACTAAATATAACATATAAAGGAAAGTAAATATTGATTCCAAAACCAATCCCAATATAAAGTTCCTTCTTTCCTTAACTCATTCTCTATAGATTTTCATGGTAGTATAAATTAGAATTTCCATTTTCATGTAATAAATCAATTTTAAAAAAATAATTTCATTTTTTAATTAAATATATAAAACTGAAAAATATATATTTTAGGTTATTTAGAAGTTGTAACTAAACAAACTAAAAGTTTTCTTATGTGATAAGTCCCTGGTCAACCACTATTCTATATTTGAAAAAATATAATATTTTTTTTCTATACCCCATGCCAGGAATGTGTCAGTATCATTTACTCAAAATCCATATACAAATCACTATGTAGTATATATAGCTAAGGTAAATATTTCATTTAATGATATAAAAGTATTAAGGTACACAATACTATAACTATCATTCTAGAAAAATTACAAACATAGAGATACCATTATATATTACTCATAATTGATTTTTTAAAGAAAATAAATTATTCAATCATTACTGAATTCTGTTTTGTTAAAACATTTTATATTTTAGAAAATGGTGGGAACCAAGAGATACCAGACCAACTACCTATATATGGGATAATGAAAAAATTACTTGAAAAAAATTCCCAATGAAATGGGTTTTTGAAATAAAACATTTGTGATGATTCTAACATAGCTATGTTAGTATATGAATAATAGCCTAAATCAAATATAATGTTATCCTTAATGTAAAAAGAATAAACAATCCATTTAGTCTTTTATGAAGCACTGACCACTGAAGTTTAGTGGATCCTTTGATTGATTTTTTTGGAATAGTTAGTTAACTCATTGAATAAGATATTTTTTGTGATCCACAATTTTTATAAGGATAAGGTTACTTTGGACACCTATTATTTAGATGGAGTGTGTGATCAATGGTGGGGTTTGATAAGTAATTCCAATCCAAAGTAGTAAATGGATAAAATAGAGTTAGAAGACATTAATATTATATTTTTATCTAGTATTTCCCCTGAACTCTTTGAAAAAATACAGGGAGATAGTTCTTAGAGCATAAGAAAAAGGAGGGTGAATCATTCATGGTTTATGAGGAAACATTCGCATGGATTACAAGGTAATACTCATGTTTTATTACTAATATTGAGAGGGAAATATATATACCCATATTTTGTTTAAAACCACACGTAAAAAATGATCTAGCTATCCGTTACTTTAGGAGTTGGGTAGAATTAGATCCATGTGATCTAAAAGTAGATATGGTATTTTTATAATGGTCCCATGTTTATAGATATATGAAATAAATGAAATATTTTTACGTTGGTGTATAAAATTAAAAAGAACAAATACAGTCCAACCACCAACATCTCAAAAATTTTGGAAATAAGCATCATGGAAATTTCTTAAAAGGGATGGGGAAATGCTAAAAGTGTGGAAGAGAAGGCCACCCAGATCATGAATTTTAAAGAGTCATGAAGAATATTACCAATGTGAGGGAGTATATGATGGCACCAACAATGGTTTAATTTTTCAACTTTAGGGAGAAAGGTTACTAAGAAAGCTAGCGCTCTAAACCATAGGTCCTAGAGGGTAATCAGTTCTAGAGACCAACAAAGCTGAAGGAGAAAGGGAATTCTTATGCCATCACTACTGGAAAATTGGATCATGAAAATGAAATCATAAAAAGTACACATACTATTTAGTAAATAATGTGAATGTTTTAATTGATTTCAGTTTTATGTATTACTTTATATCCTACAAGTTTATATTAAGTAACAATCTTAAAACCATGAATTAGAGATATCCATAACAATAACTAGTGGTGTGATCAATGTGACCCAAGTATTGGACTCTTCTCCTACTAATGTATTATGGAATATTATTCCATCAAATCTTATTATCATTACCTTAGTAGAATTCAATAATATATTGGGAATGAACTTTTTATCATTATATATATATATATATATCACATGAACTATTTGGTAAAGGAAATCTCTTTTTGTATTTCAAACCATCCCATACTCCTATAAAAATTCAAGGAAGATCATGAATCTATTTTAGAAAATACCTCAACGGAGTTGGATTTGATACTCTATAGAGAATCATACCTTTCAAAAAAGGTTATTTTAAATAAAAGAACCATCCTTGAGTAAATTAACTTTTTGGTGGAATGGAGTAATTTATTTCCCAAAGTGTTTCCTATATTTATCTCATATTATGAGGTATAGTTATCAATAGTGCTTATACCTGGTGCCAACCCTATTAGTAAATTACCATATAGTATATCCCCGATAAAACTGGAGGAGTTAAATACTTATATTCCAAAGAAATCAGAAAAGGGTTTATAGATCCTAGTTTATCACTTTAGGGTGAACCAGTTCCCTTTGTCAAGAAATATGATGGATTAGTGTGTCTGTGTATCAATTACAAGGAGATCAATAAGATCACTAAAAAACAAGTATTACATACCAATGATTGATAACTTTTTGATCAACTTCAAGGAGCTCAGTATGTCTCAAATGTGGATCTTCATTATAGATATCATCAACTAAGGTTGAAGAAGGAAATTTTTTTTAATACCACATTCCATAAAATTAATGGACATTATGAGTTCATAGTGATGTACTTAAGATATACTAATTCCCCTAAAATATTTATGGATTTTATGAATAGTGTCTTTAGATACCACCTCTCCAAATTTTTGGTATTATATATTTATTATATTCTCATTTACTCTATGAAAACAGAGGAACATGAAGAGTATCTAAGGATTGTTCATGCAACATTAAAGAAGGAGAATATGTATTCTATGTTCAAAAAGTGATACTTTTGGATTCTTCAAGTCACATTAGTGGGAAATGTGATCACATGTGAGGGAGTTTCTTTAGACCTTATAAAGAAAATGGAAATTGAAGAATGGATTGGACCCTTCATTGTCAAGGAAATCCGTATTTTTCTTATCATAGAGGGGTACTAATAACATTTTTTCAATAAATTTATCATAAATGTTATCCCTTTAACTAAGTTGATATGAAAAGGGGTCAAGTTTATATGGGAAAAAATAATGTGGGGAATAATTTAGGTACATGAAGAAGAGGATAATAACTATGAATTTACTCAAACTAACATCAAGTGGAGATGATTTTTTGATATACAATAATTCTTTCATGAAAGGATTGTGTTGTGTACTCATTTAGAATGATAAAGTGATAAAATATGCCACATATAAGTTGAAGATACATGAGAATAAATACTTAATGCATGATCTAGAGTTAGAAGTTGTGATCTTTACTTTAAATATTTTCTGTAACAACATTTTTGGTGAAAAGTGTGACATATATATAGAACAAAAGAGTATAAAATATATATTCACACAAAAAGAGATTTAACACTCATCAATAGAGATGGTTAGATATGATTAAGGACTATTATTTATATATTCACTTATTTCTTACATAGGTGAACACTGTAGTTGATTCTCTTAGAAGAAAAGAACATTCTACTCTATCTAAGATACATATTGAAAAAGACCATATCTTCATGGATATTTAATGGATATATTTTAAAATTATAATGGTAGGGAATACATCCTACACTACTAAAATGATTAAAAAAAATTATCTAAAATAAAATTAATGAGACATAAATGGATTATATGGAGCTTCAAATGATAGTTAAAGTAGTAAAATTAGGGAAGATTCATAATTTTTACATTGATAAAGATGGTATTATTTTATTTAGAACTAGAAATTTGGTCCTATAACACTAAGGATAAAAAAATATCTATTGGGTAATGCACATTAATCATCTTTATCCATCCATCACAAAAGCACAAAATTATACAATGATATTTGATATAATTGCTTGTGGTAAAACATGAAGAAGGGGATCATAGAGTACAACTCAAAATACTTTACATGTATAATGTTAAATCAGAGAGACATAATTTCAAGATGATGATGAAACAACTTCCACACCCATTGAAAATGGGAGAATATCACCATGGTCACTGTCACTAGTCTCTTGAATACATGTAAAGGAAAAATTTGTGATATGGGTTGTAGTAGATTGAATCAACAAGGTTGGAGAATTCATTTATATCTTGGAAGATTTATCACTTGAACAATATGTTATGATATAAAAAAGGATGTAGAGAGTCTTGTTAAGGAACCATATTTGATTGTTTCTGATCATGATCCAAGGTTCACATATAAATTTCGGAGAACTCTTAAAAAATTATTTGATAGGTGAATTGAATTTTAGTAAGGCCTATTACCCCCATGATGATTTCTAATATGAAAAGAACACTAAAAACTCATAGACATGAAGAGATATTGATCAATGGAATTTAAAGGAGGATGGGATTAATATCTCCCATTTTTTGAGTTCTCATACAACATCATCTTCCACTCAAGTATTCAAATTAATTCATATGAAGCACTATATGGGAAGTTATTTATAACTCCTACTTGTTGAGATAATGTTTGTGAATAAAAGCTACATGGACATGATCTTTTGTAAGAGTTGACAGAAAAGGTTGAAACCATACAATAGTATATAAAATAAACCTAGAATTGGAAGAAGATATTTACTAAAAACCATTGATGTTACTTGGAGTTTGATGTTGGGTACAAATTATTCAATAACATATCACCTTGTAAGAGAGTTATGATGCATGTAGAGAAGGTAAAGCTTATCCTAAGGTACATTGGCCCCTATGAGATCCTTTATTGCATATAATTAGTGTCCTATCAGCTAAAAAGTTTAATAAATATTTCTCATGTTCGTGAACTGTTTCACATATTGCTCCTGAGGAAGAATATACCCAATCCCTCACCAGTAATAAATCCATAGGTGGTACAACTGGAGAATGAAATATATTATGAGGAGTATCTGATTAATATCTTAGACCACATAGACAATGTAACATGAAATAAGAAAACTTACCTTGTATTTTTACTATAGTGGGACCATAAATATGAAGAGGTAACATGGGAACCTGAGTAAATAATGAAATTGAAGTACCCTCATATATTCTAAACCGAGAATATGAGTTTGAGTTTTATGGATGAAATTTGATATTGGGGATAAATTTAATGACCACGACAATATTAATGATATTTGGTTCCAAAATAAATCTGTAAAATATTATATTATATAGTATTTTACATATACAACATATAAAAAGATGAATAACACTTTATTTCACAAATTCAAATCATTATCATATCCAACATCAAAACCTATTAAAATTAAAAATATTAAAGTGAAAAAATAGGAAAATTAGAATGGAGAAATTTGGATCACCCTAATCTACTAGAATCCTCGCCACCACAAATAGTTGTATAGAAAAAAAATGAAAATTAGTAAACAAATCAACATTTTAGAAAATAGTAATTATTATTCTTGTGAATAGTTGTGGTAAATATTTATTAAGAAATGAAGTTGTATTTATAAGAGATAATATGGATATTGGAATAATTATATGACCTTTGGAATAGTAGACTGACTATTACGAATAGTAGCATTACCATTAGAATGGTAATTTGACTCCAAAATAATGAAATGTAATATAAATAGTATTTATCATGATTAATTTAAGAAAATATAAATATTATAATGCCATTAAATAAATATCATGATTAAAAACCCAAGGAAAATATAAACACATATTTAATAAATTATATTATATTTTATTTTTAAAAGTTATATTTTTTATAATAAAAATTAAAATTACCTATGTTAGAAAATTATTTTAATAGAATGGAATAATTTTTAAAATTTGAACAATTATATTTCTCAAGGGTGATGTTTTTAGATTTTTTTTGAGATACTTCAATTTTTATGTGAATCATAAAAATACTATTTATCAAATACCGCCTTTTTTATGACAAAATGATGATGTAATAATCAGTAAATATATTTATTTTTCTTTAGTTTGGCCCAAAATAAATTAAATACGCTAAATGGATAATTTAAAAGCATTAATCATAATTTAAAAACCAAAAAATTATTTTCCAAAGTCCAATGTCAAAATTATTCCTTTAAAATATCAATTTTCATTTTTTCCATATTTCTTTATGATATACTGATTAATTCCAAATATAATGGGTTTTAAAGTACTGAATGAATTTTTATTTTATTTATAATTTCAATTAAATCACTATTAAAAGATTTACCTTGGGTATTAAAATTTATTCAATATTTCATCCTAAAAATAACCCACCCCGAGTATAAATAACCACTATCACTTCCATTGAAAAAACAATCTCTCTATATTATGATAGACACATATCTACAAAAATCCATCCAATAAATACCCTTAGAAAAAATATGGTGTTTTCGGAGTAAATCAACTCCAAGCATCACATGAGTTTAGTGTCATAGAAGAGAAGCAACAATGAGGAAATAGTAAGTTTCAATAAACTCTTCCCCCATTTTCCATTTTTCTAAATTTTTCCAAATTACATTGAAAACAGTTCTTTAATATTAATTAGGAAGTATTTTAACATTATATTAATGAATTTAACCTATTGGAAGTAACATATTTACAACATTATTATATTTCATACTTCCCTTTCCAACTTATTTGATAATGACTTATCAACAGTCATTTAACCACTCCTCCAATGGCCCGAAGGCCTTCATTTTTTATTGAATTGTGATAATCCACCTTTCAAGGAGTGAGGTGGAAACATTACAAGGCCTGTAGTCATATGTATTACATGGACCGTAGGACTTAGAACAATTCATTGCCCGTAGGCTTTAAACATTACATACAACCCAGACTAACTACTTGGAACGGCTCCTCCCCAGCATCTTCATCGTGAAATCAGCTCTCCACCTTCATGTACATATAGATTAAATTATATATAATAAGTAAATATGTAATTGAATTTATTATAATCATCCATAATTAACTTTATTTATGTATAAATTACCTTGAATAAAAATAGATAAATCCAAACCAAATGAGACATTTTGAGGAAAATGTGATATCAAAATGCTTCAAATTTAACAAAGGGAATTAATGGATATAATATAATGATTATAATTGGTAAAAATAAAAAAATGAACACATTTAACTTCTGTTTCAATGTTTTAATAAACAAATGTTTCATATTCAGAGGGTGGGAAAGTGATGAAATAAAGAATAATTTAAGGTAAGAGGATTCTTGAACCCACCTCATTTTCATTGAGTTATCCCTTTTTCATGTATAGTTTGGTATCAATATTAATATAAAATCCCTTAATGTATTTTTCACTATTATTAATTTATATTTTTATGGATATACATGTTTCTACCTTGCTAAAATGATTTTTAAGCAAAATAGAATGATTTTACAAAAATAGTTTTCTTTCCAAAATACATCTTTGACTACCCTTAAGTTTTTTATTCATCGATAAATAATTGTGATATTTTATGTATAATATTATTTCCATTTTTTATTTTTTATCCCAAAATATTATCATGAAACTATTCTATATCAAGACCTTAGGAAACCCATTCCTTTCTACAGGTTCATTTCATTACAAGAGTTGTTGTACATTATATGTGGAATGCATAATTATGTTCATTTATGATTTGATTGGTGGGACCATAATTCAATATCCCTAAATTTCATTGGGTAATGAGATATACCTCATATTATTATATGTAATATTCATGAACCTGATGCTAACAATTTTCACAATTACGATGTTTTGATTTATGAATATATATTACGCATGAACATGATGATAGCTATGATCACAACTATGGTTGGTATTTTTCCACTTTGATATGATTCTTTATTTATATTCATATGAAACATTCCATGAATTTATAAAATGTTTCCCTCATGACTATGATGATGACCCTATTCTTATGATTTGATTATGATGATTATGGTCACCCATGTGCTATTGATTCATGTCCCTTATTCCTTATATGTTATCACTCCCCTTAAAAGGATTTTGAGTCACAATTTACTTGATAAATATCATTAGCTAATTATATTTATTTGGGATAATGAAAGATCTTTTATAAGGACAAATAATAAATATTTGGATAATGATTAAGTTATATTATGTTCAAGTGTTGTATGAGCCTAATTTTCCTAATGTATTAAACATTTCAATCATTTAATGTATTAATATTATGTTTTTTAATTAAATAAGATTTAACAGTTATGAAATAAAAACATCAGTTTCTATATCAGAGGATATGGAAGATAGAAATTAGGACATGTTATGTTTTGGATACATTATTTCATATTGCACACCTCTTTAATATTGAAGGATAAAATGTGGAACCATTATTATAATTTTTTGGGAAATTATTATTATATACCTTATATAAGAATATTTTGATTTTATTTATGAGTTTATATTTCGACTATACATGTTTTAAAAATTTTATACTGCTTTTATAAACTTTTAATAACTCTGATACCAAATATATGATCAAAATATTATTCAGTTTACTATAAGAAGTGGGTTGGATTATAATTTATAAAATTTAAGCATTCAATTTTACCAACCTCTTTAAGAAAGTATATTGAATAATGATTCATATTGATATAGTTCATATTCAAAGTTAGAAAATGTTTATTAAAAATAGTATAAAACTTATAGAACACACATCTTGGAAATATAATTTATAAAACAAGTAAAATAAAAATTTATAAATTACAAATGAAAAAATTAAAAACCCTTTATAATAAAAGTATCCGCACTTTAGACTTATGTTGTAGGGACCTCTATAACCTAAATTATGGTATTCATGACATGACATATCGTAAGGTCAGTCTTCATTATCCTCAGAATCCCTTGATTAGAAATATTGAAAACTACTCTATTTCCTTATCTTTGGGAACCCTCGATCGGATGAATTAGAATATTCTAATGTCTCTCTAGACCTTGAGATCCCTTAAAAAATATGATAAGACACACACTAATTAAAAATATAAATCATATGGAACTTACAATGAAGATAGAACAAGAATATTCCTTAAGTGATACTCTTTAAATAATTTAATAAAGGGAAATAAAGTAGCAAGTTTCTACAAACGAAATAAAAGAAACATTATATAATCAAATAAAAAACCATTAACACCTTCTCCTAAAATAAGAGGATCTATTTATAGATTTTATTTAACAGTTATATTCCATATTTCTCAGAGGTAGTTGTAATAACCTTGTATGAAATACTTTTTCACAAGATTTTCTTAGTGTAGTAATGTTTTGTTCGATTATTGCAATGGTGTACTACAGTGCATAAAGGTTTCATTTAGTATAATTAATATCTCTATATAGTAGACTATATAACTTTCTTCATCCAATTGTTTTAATAAATGTTCAACTATTATACTAGTAGGTCACATTTTGATGAATAATGTATGAAATAATTTTTAGAACATCATCTAGAAGAAAAAAATATACTTGATAAAATTTATATTATAAACCTTATTCTTGACGAATATTGTATCCATCAATTGGATGCAAAAAATACATATCGACCTGGTGTACTTTATGGAAACTCAATCTATGAAATTGATAATATCTATCTGAAAAAATTGTAATATTTTTTATAAACCAACTTATGATCATTGGAATAATAAAAGTTAGAAACATATAATTTTATAATAAGTGGATTTTTTTAAATGTAATTTTAGAAAGTGTTCTTTGGACGAAAAAAATCTCCCATTTTTGGAAAATCTTGACACACAATAATTTTAAAGATAAAACATTCCAATATATAATCCCCCTAGCATACATAACATTTGAAAAGCTTACTTTCTTTATAAAAAAGTTGAAATATTTCAATTTTATCCCCTTCTATGATTTTTGAAAATATCTAACAGGAAAGCGATAACAAGTATAAAGTGTTCATTAAAATGTTTGAAAAAACTCTAGAAAATAATATTCTAATGGAAAAAATTCATCAAAAACCATATTAGAAACATTTTTTAAACATACCCATCACATAAATTTATGATTTATTATTACAACATGTTTTAGAACTCAAAATAAAATAATTCTTTAGTCAATATTTTTTAATGATCACCTTTATCTGCTTAATATCATCAAAATTCTTCACTAAGACTATTTCTATTGACTTTATCTTAAACATTTATTATCAAAAAATATAAATCTTCTTACCATTTTTATATACATTTTCATCTTGATACTTAGTGAGAGATTATATATCATCTATTTTCCTTTATATTTCATAAGATTCAATATTTTTGCTATATGTAAACATGGAACATATTTTTTCATTTTAGTTCCATATAATTGATCATTAAAAGACATGATGTTTCCCTCTGTATGTTTTATCCACTTTATAACAATTTTTAATTTTTTGAATTACAAATTAGATGTTCTATTAAAATAATTAAGCCCAACTTTATTCTATATAATGATCTCCAAAAGTTTTTTGAGGTATCCTTATTTTTACAAGACACCTAATTTTCCCAATATGTATTTTCAACATCCTAGTTTATCAAGAAAAAGTTTCATTTTACCTTCAATCCTATTAATAACAACATTTAAGTAGTTTATCTTCATTTCCATAAGCATTATATGGGTTCTTAGAGCATAATTGGTTGAATTTGTTTAAAATATAGAAATGAATTAATTTTTTCTACCGATGGACCAGGTGTTTCTCTTTAAAAAATATGATTTACATTTTTCTTTAAAATTAATTTTTTATTAGTAAATGTTATGTATAATGATTTTTCCTGAGATTATTTCTATTGAATTTATAAATAATAATTTATATGATAACTAAGAGAAATATATTTCTTAGTTTTTTAAGATAGTGATTTTGAAGTACAACCTAAAAAATATTCAGTCTACAAGCACTTTTTAAACTATTGAACAACTTTATCATTAGTTCTTACTTGAATATTTATATATACTAGAGAGGGATTTGAGTGATGAGAATATTCTTTACCTTTTTATTTAATTTTTTTGATTGAAATACCTATTATTTAAAAAATATATTACTGACTATAATAGTATTAAATGGGATTTCTTATGAAATAAAGACTTATCATTTTCCGTTCTAAAAGATTTTTTTTTTTCAAATTTATTGGTTAAAGTATTTTCTAATAGAGGTTCTTATTTGATTATAATTGGATGATTTGTGTAAATAAAAAATCATTCTTAACTTTCTTCTCACCAGTTTTAATTCTTTAATGAGCCCTCTCGACATCTTTTAAGACTTTCATGTGGATTTTGATTGTTTCTCCTTTATAAATGTCTCTTATTTCTTTATTTTTCTCTCAATTTTAATAAACTTATTCCTATAAAGCTAAAGATTATTCAACATCTAAACTAAAAGATGGACTATCATATTTATTTTATATATTGTTTTTAGAGAACTTGGGAAAAGACTATCTAGACATAATTTTGGATTTATTTCTTAGTAAGGGTGGTGAATTTTCACTAGCCTATATTTTTTTCAAAACATTATTTTTGAGAACTCCACCTAATTAATGTATGACCCTTTTACAGACTTGTGTACACAATTATTCAATGTATGAAAAAATAGTTTTTATTTTGGAAATTACTTCTGCAATGAAATATAATGTTTTCCCACTAATTATTAATTCTTCATACATTATATTTCGTTCATTTATAATCTTTACCAACACTTTGTTGATAAATATTTTTTGGAAAAGGATTCTTAGACCTTATTTTCCCGATATTAACTACCTAGATACTTCTGAACATAAACATTACCATGTTAAACATTATCATGCACCTCCAAAGTTTATATATTTCCTTATTAAGGAATTAGGACGTTCAACATCCAAAGACAGATATACCTTACATATGGTTAAAGTCAATATATATTTATAACTTTCTCATATGTAGGAAATAAAGAAATTTTTTCTTATTATTTATTGAATGTTCTAATATTTTTAGGTAACTTGTTCATAATGAGAATACCTTTTCATTTTACTGGACTTTAAATCACTCATCAACTTTTTAGATATTCATATTATAAGATTTTCCAAAAAGATTAAACAATTTATTCTTCAAACCATCCACCTCTTTAAAATCAAGAGACATATAATTCTGTTTAAAAATTTTAGGATAAGGAAAATTGAAGAATGTCTGGAAACACATTTGCATTACCTATCACGACCTGTCCCCAGGGCCCGTGTCGTGACTACCCCAATCCCACCTTCCATAGGCCAGGGGATGTCGACTAGCACCAAAGGAATAAATCCTTAAAGAAGGGAAGACATTGCCTTTATGAAGCAACAAACAGAACAGAGTACACAAATGAAGTAAACACTAAGTAAAACTAAGTACAAGGTAAGTGCTGAAAAGTAAATGGGTCTGTATACAAACCCAACTGAAAGTATAATACAACTGAAAGGAAAGTACAACAGCAGTAAGTAAAATAGCAACACCAAGTCGTCCTCCGAAAGTCCAACCTGAAGGGTGGGTACAGACAGTCTCCTCAGCTCCTCGGGTCCGACCGTCCGCTCTGTGTATTTCTCGCCAAGTGGTCCACCTCCGGGTACCATCTAGCTCCATAATCCTCCACCTCGATCAGTGCTGTCTGTCGTCTGCATCCAACACAATGTAGTGCGGGCATAACCTGTGCAGGGGTGAGTATACGATACTCAGTAGGGACTCCGAGACCCATGAAGGTCTCTCAGAATCCATGAAGGATAAACCAAAAAGGAAAAGATACAATCGCGAAGTATCAAATGACTCTAATTAGGTATATGCCCATACATATACCAATGTCATCAGTTACAGTTCGGCTCCAGCTCCTGAGCCCAAGCACAACCCAATACACATTGGAAAGTACAACCCAGTCCACACAGGAAAGAACAATCCAATCCACACAGGAAAGCAGGTCAACCACATCAATGATAATGATTGAGAATCAAGACTCAGCTCACATAGGTATACACTTCGTAAGGCGATAAATATGATCAGATGTAGCCACTGATTCATCTAAGATGCCATACCCACATATGATACAAGACCAGCTAAGCTGTCGTACCCACAAAGGATACAAGACCAGCTACTCTACCAGACCCACACAGGATACAAGTACAGAGGTCAAAACTGCCGGACCCACATAGGATACAAGAACAGTAGTCGTCACTGTCTAACCCATGGAGGATTCCAGTACGGTCTTCGTCGCTGCCGAACCCATAGAGGACCCAAGTGCAGTCGTCATCGTCGCAGTCGCAGCCAGCTCTAGGGTTCCCGCACACAGCATGATCGATTCTGGGAGGCTCCTCTCCTTGAGCAATAGAGTCTATACATCAACTATCATGTATTCTAGAGTTGATGTATCCCGAAGCTCCATCTCTTCAAAATAAACCCAACACAACAGATGGTGCGTCAATCAGACGCCCAGTCTGAGAGTTATTGGCTTTTCCGTCCCAGGGGCCCGGTTGGTTTTTTAGCTAAAACCAACCCGACTGTACTCCAGCTGTGTCCAAACCTCAAGTGGATTAAGCCAAAAGGACCGTCTCAACAAAACTATTCCAACACAATTGACGACACATCAATCGGATGTCCGGTACTTAAGATATAAGCGTTTTCGCTCCAAGGGCCCGGTTGGTTTCGAGTTCGAACCAACCCGGATACACCCAAACCTTCCCAAAACCTTGAGTGTAGTATTTCGAAACGACTGTCTCGATCCAAATATTCCTACGCAATTGACGGTGCATCGATCAGAGGCATGTATCTCAAGTTATGGGAAAAAGACCGAAAACGGTCCGAAGTGGGGGTCTGGGCCCGGTCTGACCCGGCCCAACCCCCCCTGGGTCGGCCTGAGACGGGTCAACCCGACCTGGGTCCGGGTCTGGCCTGGAGGGGCACGGCCCGCCCCGGCCTGGCCGGGGGTTGAGCTGGCTCGGGCAGCAGGCCGAGTAGGGGGGACGCAGTCCCCCCTTTGTGCTCCACAGACGCGGCGACCGACGCCGCGTCTCCCCAGGATCCCGCGCGGCCGTGGGATCCGATTCCTCGCCGCCGTGGCTCAACCGGGGAGGGATACTATTGGCGACACACCGGGGTTCCGCCACGCCGTCGACCCACGCTGCTGGAGATTTCCGCGGGCCACCGGAGTCGTTCCGGTGGTCCGTTCTTCCTCCCGTCTGCGCCTGCGGTCGTCTCAGGACCCATACATCACTACGACAACATTCAATCACCAAAATAGTCATGTTTCATCGTCACCAAGGATTCTGCGCATCAAGAACAAAATAGCGGCGGTCACGGACTTGTTCGTTAGTCCGCACCCACCGCGTTAGTGGTTCTAAACATCACCAACAATAAAGCACGCCATGCCGAGGGTATAAAAATCACAAGAAGAAATTTATACAAAACCCCTACCTCAACAAGGAAGACGATCGTCAGTGTCGTGGTAGACAGCATCGCAGAGAAGAGGATCATAGGCATTTTTGGGGTGCGCCGAGGAGGAAGTGGCATCTCCTCTCTTTCCGCAGAGAAGGGTAAGGGTGGCACATCGTCAATCTCCGAGGAACCGGTGTTCTTCGTCCTACTTCGTCAGAGGACGGCGTTCTTTTTCATTCTTCGTCAGAGGCCGACGTTCTTCCACACACAACGAAGCTCTCCTCCTTAAAATAAATAAATAATAGGTTCCACCTAGTATTTAATTGTACCCGTAAGGTAACTCTCTCATAATTAATTCACCACATTAAATAAGATGTGATGACAATTAATTAATGAAAGGAGAGAGATGGTCCCCCATTATTAAATGCGTTGGTAGTTAAATGAAAAGGGAAAATAGGAAGGTTCCTCATTAAATTATGGGTTGACATAATTTAATGGATTGAGGTGACATTTAATAGAGGTTTTGTCAAATTAATGGGGGATCTTAAAGATATTTAGAGGGAATTAAATGGTGGGACTCGTGTGGGAGCCACCTCTCTAATATCCACAGTTGGGTAGTTAAGTGGCTATGGGCCCCACCCTTAACTACCCATGGGATGGAAAAACCTCCTCATGAAATAAAAATTGTTCTGGCAATTTTTATTTATTTCTTAAAAAACCCCCCAAAAATTATCTTCTCCTATTTTGCGAATGCACCTACGGTAAGTTTTCCCTTAATAAAATACCGATGATGCGAGTTCATCGGTGCCCTCAGACTTTAATTCCGAGCATCGGTTCAAAAGTTAGAAAATCCCGCTTGTTCGTTCAATGAATGTACCTGAGATAAACTTAGAAAATTGATTCTGGGCACACCGGGCCTCGGAATCAAGTGCCGTCAGAAGCCATAGACTCGTAAAATTCCAAAGTATTTTAAAAAAAATATTTGAAATTTCCAGGTCTTTACATTACTCCCACCTCAGGGATTTACGTACCCGTAAAGCTACAACATAATCTAGGGAAATATATGAGGGTACTGAGCACGCATCTGATCCTCCTGCTCTCATGTGCTCTCTTGGAGGTTCCTGTGCTGCCAATGAATGCACACCAGAGGAATTAAACATCAATGTAGGACCCTCTCCTGTCGATCCTCGATCTCCACCTGGACCTCCATGAATGTAGCCCCGTTATTGATGTCCATCTCCCCATGATCAATGATGTGGGTCGGGTCGTGCACGTATCTCCTCAGCTGAGATACGTGGAAGACATCATGCACCTGGTGCAACTGAGGTGGAAGAGCCAGGAGGAAATCCACCTTGCCTACTCTACTGAGGACTTGTAAAGTCCAGATGAAGCACGAAGATAACTTGCTGCCCCGGCCAAATCTGCGTAATCTACGTCGAGGTGAGACCCATAAGAAAATGTGGTCGCCATCCTCGAACTCCAGTGGTATCTATCTCCTATCATCATAGGACTCCTGCCTCCTCTGTGTAGTCCTCATCCACTCCTGGATGATCTGCACCTTCTACGTCGTAGCATGAACCATCTCTGGTCCTACAAGTGCTGACTCCCCAGGGTTAGTCTAGCACAGAGGTGATCTGCAAGGTCATTCGTACAGTGCCTCGTATGGTGCCATCCCGATGGTGGAGTGGTAGCTGTTGTTGTTCGCAAACTCCACCAAATGTAGTGATCCTCCCAACTGTGACCAAAGTCAAGGACACATACACGGAGCATTTCCTCAAGTGTTTTAATGGTCCTCTCTATCTGGACATTCATCTAAGGATGAAAGGTGGTGCTCAGGCGTAGCAACGTCCCGAAAGCCTCATGCAACCCCTTCCAAAGCTGGGAAGTAAAGAGAGCATCTTGATCAGAGATGATAGACGATGACACACCATGAAGCCGCATGATCTCTTAAACATATAGGCATCCTAATATCTCTACTAAGCCCTGGTCTCTGATCAGTAGGAAGTGGGCTGACTTGGTGAGTCGGTCTACGATCACCCAGATGGTGTTGTGTCCTCTGGAAGTAGGTGGAAGCCCCGTAAGTAAATCCATGGATATCCCGTCCCACTTCTACTCCAGGACCTCTAAGGGCTGTACCAAGCCTGATGGTACTTGGTGCTCTCCCTTCACTTGCTGACAAGTGAGGCATCAAGAAACGAACTATGCCACAACCTTCGTCATACCCGGCCACCAGTACTGTCTTCTGAGGTCCTGGTACATCTTTGCTACCCTAGGATGTACCACTAGAGGGGAAGTGTGGAACTCCCTCAGCACCCCCTCTTATAGTGTAACTGGTACCATGGTATGTCCCCTGAAGAGGATGACGTGCTCCCCGCCTTCATAAAATCCATCGGGTGGAAGCCCTGAGGATATTTGAGCACTTCGCACCTCACAATCAACATACCCACATTGTGCCTCTATGACCCTCTAAAGTAGTGGAGGAGTGACTATGAGGGACTGTAGATAGGCTGCCCCATCTCTATCCACGTAGGATATTTGCAAAGCGGTTAACTGCTCTGTCGCCTCTCTAAGTAGTTGAATGCTCGATCTCCTGCTGAGAGCATCAACCACAACGTTCCCCTTCCCAGAAGTATAGACAATCTCAAAGTCATAATCCTGGAGGAACTCGAGCCATATCTACTATCTCAGGTTCAGGTCCTTCTATGAGAAAATGTACCTAAGACTCTGGTGGTCAGAGTAGACTGTAAAGCACTCGACCATGAGATAGTGTCGCCACATCCTTAGGGAGAAGACCACTGCTGCTAACTCCAGGTCATGGGTTCCATAGTTCTGCTCGTGCTGCCTCAACTGCTGTGATCCGTAAGCGATCACTGATCGATCCTGCATTAGTACACACCCGAGTTTGGTCCCTGATGCTTCGCAGTCTACTACGTACCCTACGCCCTCCTCCAGTAGCCTCAAGATGGGCGCACTAGTCAATATCCACCTCAGCTCCTGGAAGCTCTACTGACATCTATCTGACCACACGAATGGTTTCCCCTTCTTCGTCAAAGCTGTAAGCGGTGTTGCAACTCTGGAGAAGTCTGTCACAAATCTCTGATAGTACCCAGCCAGACCTAAGAAACTCTGCACCTCCATCACGCTCCTGGGTGGCTCCCAAGAAAGTACCGCCTCGACCATTGCAGGATCCATTGAAACTCCCACCTCTGAGATGACGTGCCCCAAGAAATGAACCTCTCTAAGCCAGAACTGGAACTTTGAGAGCTTACCATAATGATGGTGCTCTCTGAGTGTATCCAGTACAACCAGTAAGTGCTAGGCGTGCTCCTCCTTGGTAGTCGAGTAAATCAGTATGTATTCAATTAAGACTACAACTAAACGATCGAGGTAAGGCTGGAAGATCCAATTCATGAGACTCATGAACACTACTGGTGCGTTGGTTATGCCGAAGTGCATAACCAAGAATTCGTAGTGGCCATACCAACACCTGAAGGTCGTCTTCTGCACATCCTCGACTCGAAATATGAGCTGATGATAGCCTGGCCTAAGGTCTATCTTCGAGAACCATCATGCTCCCATGAGATAATCAAAGAGGTAGTCAATCCTCGGGAGTGGATAATTGTTCTTCATGGTCACATAATTCAGGCGACGGTAGTCGACACACAGTCGTAAGCTCCCATTCGCCTTCGTGGAAAATAAAATCGAAGAATCCCAGGGTGAAACGCTGGGTTGGATGAATTCCATTTCCTGCAAGTCCTCCAGTTGTACCCAGATCTCACAAATCTCTGTAGGATCCATCCGATATGCTGGAGTACATATCAGTGCTATCCCTGGGTATAGGTCAATGTAGAAATCTACCTCTCTGCAAGGAGGTAGTCCTGGAACATCGTCAGGAAAAACGTTCGCATACTGATCCACCACAATAGGAAAACTCAGACTCCGTACATCAACCACTCCTAGGATGAGACTAGCCAACCGATGTGTGATCGGCTTCCCTCTCCTCTACATATGTCCATCCAATGCTGCAAAGGCTCCCTTCTCGCTGATGAAGGTGAAACTGCTCCCATCTGTGCGGACACACCTCACTTTGCGCCTAATACAGTCGATCTGAGCATGGACTGTAGTTAACCAATCTATACCCAAGATGACGTCGTAAGGCCTCGACGCCACTACAAGAAGATCTCAGCCAAAGATCTCACCTCCTAGAGTAAGCTCACACTACCGGAACCAGTTCATAATCGTCTAGTCTGCTCCCGCAAGAGTCTCTATCCGTAAGGATCGAGCCAATGGCTCCGTCGGAATCTCCGAGCTCAGAACAAGGGCAACGACAATAAAAGAATGACTCGCTCTTGTGTCTATAAGAACTACAGAAAGGGTGGAGTAGACATAGATAGTACCTCAAATCATCTCAGGTGCACCGTGGTCATAGGCCTTGACTGCCTGGATCTGAGCCTGCCCCTATCTGCCAACTCCCCGTAGTCGAGGTGGTCCCCCTGGTGGTAGTGGTGTTAGAGCCTCGAAGTGTCGTCCACCACCCACTGCTCAGCCATCTCCTCTTCCTCGTTCTCCTTCTCCCTGCGGACCACCACGGTCAAACCTCTACCTCTGCCTGGGAGGTCCTTCCATGGTCTGCTACTCATCTGCATGGAGGGTTGGGAAGTTACAAGCCATGTGGCCCTGCCCGCCACATGAATAACACTGTCTACTCCTCGTAAGGCTGTCTCTACACCGTGTGCCCTGCACAGCCGAACCCGTGTCTTGAGGTCGCCCACCAGACGGCCTGGTCCGCTTGGAACCCTGCATCATCTGTCGACTACCAGCTGCATAAGACTCTTCTCCGTGTCATCCTGTGGTGGGTCTCGCTGCTAATGGCTACTTGGCGAGAATTCTCTCCACTAGCAGGGCTCGCTCCAGCACCCCCTCCTACGTCGGAATGATGAGGGGAATCGTCGAAGCTATGATCTCATGCCTCAACACCTCCTAAATGGTCTGGGTCCGAAAGAATGGGTCCCATACCATATATGTGGAGTAGTGTGAGAGGTCCGGAAATCTCACTGAGTACTGGGTTACTGACATGCTTCCCTACCGCAGCTATAGTAACTCTTGGATGCACACCGCATGGAGGGTGGATGGAATGAACTCTGAGAAGAAGAGGCTCTCGAATTCCATCTAAAGAAGAGATGCCTCATCATGAACCTGGAGCATTAGGCTCCACCATCTATTTGTTGCCGCGTGCAGGAGACTCGCGGTAAGGATCACCATGAGGTCTGCTGGTGTCCCTACCAACATGAAGACTCTGACGATAGCCTCCAGCCAATCCTCGGCTGCCTGAGGATCCATCTCTCCACGGAACCTGGGCGGCCTCTACCTCTAAATCTCGTGCAACATGCTCAGGCGGCGTGCACTCTCTGCCGCTGGGGCTGGTAGCATCGGTGGCACGACAGGTAGAGGTATCGTCAGTGCCTCCACTATAATGGGGCCCTTCACCGAGGCCTCGTCGCTCAGTGGGATGCCATCTCGCACAATGCTCGGAACCCTAGCTGGAATCTGTCGTGGGGAAATCCATAAAATAAACAGGTGTTCCACTGTTAATACAGTATACCTGGTGAGCTGACATACAGTAATCAAAAAGAAAACTTTTGAAACACACATGCAATAAATGTTTTCGTGCACTGATTCGGAAATCAGAAGTCAGGGTCCTGGTGTATGGATACATCGACCGCCACACCAACACTGGACTCCCTGGAATGATAACCACACTCATCACTCCAAACATTATTTCTTCACAGAGAAGTAATTATCAGATTCCTGATTTCTGCGGTAGAACCGACTCCTCTGATACCAATTTGTCACGCCCCATCCTCGGGGACCTTGCCGTGACTACCCCAATCCCTCATTCCATAGGCCAGGGGCTGGAGACTTTCACAAACGGCATAAATCCTATAAAAATGGAAGATATTGCCTTTATGAAGAAACACACACAACAGAGTACGCAAGTGAAGTAAACACTAAGTAAAACTGAGTACAAGGTAAGTGCTGAAAAGTAAATGGGCCAGTATACAAACTCAACTAAAAGTACAGTACAACTGAAAGGAAAGTACAATACTAGTAATTAAAATAGAAATAACGAGTCGTCCTCTAGAAGTACCACCTGAAGGGTGGGTACAGATAGTCTCCACAGCTCCTCGGGTCTGACCGTCCGCTCCGTGTACGTCCCGCCAAGTGGTCCACCTCCAGGTACCGTCCATCTCCACAAGCCTCCACCTCGATCAGTGTTGTCCTTCGTCTACATCCAACACAACTTAGTGCGGTCATAGCCCGTGCAGGGGTGAGTATACGATACTCAGTAGGGACCCCAAGACCCCCGAAGGTCTCTCAAAATCCACGAAGGATAAACCACAAAGGAAAAGATACAATCATGAAGTATCAAACAACTCTACTTAGGTATATGCCCATATATATACCTAAGTCATCAGTTATAGTTTGGCTCTAGCTCCCAAGCCCAAGCACAACCCAGTCCACATAGGAAAGTACAACCCAGTCCACACAGGAAAGCACAACCCAATTCACATAGGAAAGAAAGTCAATCACATCAATGATAATGATTTAGAATCAAGACTGAGCTCACATAGGTATACACTTCGTAAGGTAATAGAGATGATCAGACGTAGCCACTAATTCATCTAAGCTGTCGGACCCACATAGGATAAAAGACCAGCTAAGCTGTCAGACCCACAAAGGATACAAGACCACCTACTCTGCCGGACCCACACAGGATACAAGTACAGAGGTCAAAACTGCCGGACCCACATAGGATACAAGAATAGTAGTCATCGCCGTCGAATCTATTGAGGATCCCAGTACGTTCGTCGTCGCTGCCGAACCCACAGAGGATCCAAGTGCAGTCGTCATCATCGCAGTCACAGCCAGCTCTAGGGTTCCCGCACACAGTATGCTCGATTCCGGGAGGGTCCGCTCCTTGAGAAAGAGATTCGATACATAAACTGTCACGTAGTCCAGAGTTGATGTATCACGAAGCTCCGTCTCATGAAAATAAACCCAATGTGACATACGGTGCTTAAATCAGACGCCAAGTCTGAGAATTATTGGCTTTTGCGTCCCAGGGGCCCGGTTGGTTTTTAAGCTAAAACCAACCCAACCATACTATAGCTACATCCAAAACTCAATGGTAGTAAGCCAAAAGGACTGTCTCAAAAAAATGATTCCAACGCAATTGACGACAACTCAATCAGATGCCCTGTCCTTAAGATATAAGTGTTTCCGCTCCATGGGCCCAGTTGGTTTCAGGTTTGAACCAACCCTGCTGCACACAAACTTGCCGAAACCTCGAGTGTAATATACCGAAACGAACATCTCAATACAAGGATTCCTATGCAATAGATGGTGCATCGATCGTAGGTCCGTAGCTCATGTTATGGGCAAAAGACCGAAAACGGTCCGAAGTGGGGGGTCTGGGCCCGGTCCGACCTGGCCCAACCCCCCTGGGTCGGCCCGGCCTGGCTGGGTGCGGCCCAACCCGGTTTGCGTGACCCACCCCGGCCCAGCCAGGGGGTGCGCTGGCTCGACCAGTGGGCCAAGAAGGGGGGACGCGGTCCCCCTTTGTGCTCCGCGGACGCAGAGACCGACACCACGTCTTCCTCCGATCCCGTGCGGCCAGGGGATCCAATTCCTCGTTGCCGGCGACCCGCACCGTCAGAGATTTCCGCAGGTCACCGGCGTCATTATGGTTTTCTGTTATTGCTCCCTTCTGCGCATATGGTCATCTCGGGACCCGTACATCACTACGACAGCCTTAAATCGCCAAAATGGTCCCGTTTCATCATCGCCAAGGATTCCGCGCATCAAGAACAAAATAACGGTGGGTTCATACTTTTTCGTTAGTCCGCACCCACCGAGTTAGTGGTTCTAAACATCACCAACAATAAAGCACGCCATACCGAGGGTATAAAAATCTCATGAAGAAATTTATACAAAACCCCTACCTCAACAAAGAATACGATCGTCGGTGTCGTAGTAGATGGCGTCACGAATAAGAAGATCGTAGGAGTTGTTGCGGTGCACCGAGGAGGAAGCAGTGTCTCCTATCTTTCCGCATAGAAGGGTAAGGGTGGCGCGTCGTCGATCTCCGAGGAACCGACATTCTTCGTCATTCTTCATCCAAGGCTGGCGTTCTTCTTCATTCTTCGTCGGAGGCCTGCATTCTTCCTCTCACAACGAAGCTCTCCTCCTTAAAAAAATTATAGGTTCCACCTATTATTTAATTGTACTCGTAAGGTAACTCTCCCATAATTAATTCACCACATTAAATAAGATGTGATGACAATTAATTATAGAAGGGAGAGAGATGGTCCCCCATTATTAAATGCATTGGCAGTTAAATGAAAAGGGAAAAGAGGAAGGTTCCTCATTAAATTTTGGGTTGACATAATTTAATGGATTGAGTTGACATTGAATGGAGGTTTGTCAAATTAATGGGGGTTCTTAAAGAGATTTAGAGGGAATTAAATGGTGGGACTTGTGTGGGCCCACCTCTCTAATATCCACACTTGGGTAGTTAAGTGGCTGTGGGACCCACCCTTAACTACCCATGGGAGGGAAAAACCTCCTCATGAAATAAAAAAATTTTCGACAATATTTATTTATTGCTTAAAAAAACCCCCAAAAAATTATCTTCTCCTCTTTTGCGAACGAACCTATGGTAAGTGTCCCCTTAAGCAAATACCGGCGCTGCAAGTTCATCGGTTCCCTCAAACTTTAATTTCGAGCACCAGTTCAAAAGTAAGAAAAACCCGCTCGTTCGTTCACTGAACGTACCTGAGATAAACTTAAAAAATTTATTCTGGGCACACTGGGCCTCGGAATCAAGTGTCGTCAAAAGCCACAGACTCGTAAAATTCAAATTATTTAAAAAAAATATTCTTGAAATTTCTGGGTCTTTACATTCCCATCCTTTACAAATGTTTTATGATTTTTACAGAGTCCTAATTTTCAGCCCATTTTCTATCAATGACCCCTTCTTAAATATCTTTATAGACTGAAAATTAATATGAGGATTCTATGTGAGAAATCATAAATAATAGAAAAAAATATATTGACTCAAACCAAATGAAAAATCCTTAACATCCATTAAATGAAACATAAATAGGATGAAAAAAAATCTATTTTTATAATTCACACCATGAAGGAGTGGTTACCCACTACTCCTTTAAATATATTTGGGGAGAGAGATGATCCATATTCCACCTATATCAAATGATTAAGAAATGTTCTTTTAAAATTGACGGCTAAAACCTAACCATCAAAAGATGATTATGTGAAATATTTTAAGTAAATATTTTTTTTGAATTCTAAATTTTTTTGTAACCATCATTAGATAATGTTGGGGTTTTATTGAATAATAATTTAATTAGATGAAACTCTAACATTTTTAAAGATAATATTTGAAATTTTATTTCATAATCATCGTGTATAACATAAAAATAATATAATAAAAAATAGAAAACATTACCTCTCTGAGAAATTTATATAAATATTCTTAAAACAATATTTCTATTTATATGAATATATTATCCATATAAGAAAAGGATATAAAGGAAAGAGTCTATCCTATGAATCTTCTAATGAATCTAAATTTGATGAATAATAAAAAGTTTGAAAATAATATCTACCCAGATATTTTCCCACAAATCATAAGGAATGTATAGAAAACATGAAATGTGAAATTAAATATAGAAATATGTCCATCCCTTTTAGAGTATTTTTTCAATATAATAAGATAGGTGAACTTGATGATGATAAATGGTCATTTTATGTTAATAATTATAATATTTTGTTTAAAATATTCAATTCTATCATAATTTTGAGGTTATATAAAAATATTAGAATGTTGATCTTGTGTTATGAGAAATTATAAAATAATATATCTTTTCTGTGATCCTAAAGAAAATTGTGCATTATATCAATTTTTTTAACAATTGATTTATGTTCCAAGTTCTTACACAAAGCCATGGAACTTATGTTATCCCAAAATAAATAGAGTTTTAAAATCATTCCAAAATTAGTGACTCTATGTTCCATCCAGAACACTTGATCTCAATAACATCTAGTTGCTACATTTTTAGCTTCATTAGTAGAACGTTTCACTGTGTATTGTTTCTTACTTCATAAAGAGAGTAAATCATATCATAATAAACGAAATGTTCCCTATTAAATTTTCATATCATTTTATATACACTAGATTCAACATCTATTTTTTTTAATTCAAAATAATTTTCAGAAGAATAAAATAATCCTAGATCCATAGTTCCTTAAAGGTGACAAAAAATTTATTTAATTGATTTACCATTGGATTCTTTTGGATTTTAAATATATATAAAACATTAATTCTAGTAGAAAAAAATCCTTCATAAAAAAAATAGAACATGTGAATTTTAAATTGAATTTAAAAATTTTCCTAGTTAGAATGGTATTATATATAACTTTTCATCACCTATAACACTCCATAAAAATTGTGCAATTGAAAAAAGAAATAGACCTATTAAGAAGATTACTAGAACCATATTGCGTGAATACCCATTTTATAAATTTTTTTGGGCTAAAGTAGTTAGTACTACCTTTCATACTCCAAATAAATTATTAATTATAACTTTTATAAATAAAACTCATTATGAGTTCTAATCATGAAGAAACCCAAAAAATTATTATATCAGATTTTTTGGATGAAAGGTATTAATTCTAAGTACTAAAGATAATTTGAAACCAATTTCTCTAAAATATGATGAAGTATTTTTCATTTATATTACACAACATGTAAGTACTATCATATTATTTTTTTAAAAATAAAAAACACTATTTAGAAAAAATATCAAGTTAAATTTAATGGAATTGATCATTTTGTTTTGAAACTACCCAAAAAACACATATTCAGATGATCTTTCAAAAACTAATTTTGAAACCACGTTGGAAAATTATTCACAGGAGAGAAAAACTAAATAAACATTATCTAAAGATATATATATTTAATAAATCCATACTTACTTTCAAGAAAATATTATTAAAAACCCAAGGTATCATCAAATATTAAGAAATCATCCCACTAATAATATCATTGGTGATGTAGATCAACCACTCTAAATTATATGTTCCTTATGAAATAAGTGTAGCCATTTAGTATTCAAATATCAATTTAAACTGATAACCAATGATTAGGTTTTAGATGATGATTATTAGATAAGGTAAATCCAGTATGAACATAATGAATTGGAAAGGAAAAATGTTTTTACTTTGGTAGAACGTCTGAAATATTTTTTTATGATTGGAATAAAATAGGTATCTCTAATAAAGGTGATGAAAATGGAATATTAATAAGAAATATAGAAATACTTATTTCCAAGGGAAATAATTATAAATAATTTATTGAGTATAAAGAAAAATTTTCTCTAGTATCTAGAATTGAATATATTTTTATACATATAGCCTATGCACCATTCTTTAATTTTAATCGTTATAATATTGATGTCAAGTGTTCTTATCTTATCAGATATATACATGAGGATGTTTATATAGAAAACCACATATTCTTTAAAATATAAAATCTCTAAAAAATGATTACAAATTTACCAAGTCACTCTATGGAATTAATCATGCTCCAAGAGTATGGTATGACAGACTTACCAAATTTTTACATCAACACAGATTTATTAATAGAGTCACAAATCCAGTCCTGTTTGTTATTAATTTTTTTATGTAAACCAGCATTGCCTAATTTTTTTAATGAAATTATTTTTCGTTAAACTCAAAAATAGATTTCTAATTCCTTGAAAAAATGTATGAAATATGAGATTGAAGTGAGGATGATGGGTAAACGTATGTTTTTTATTATCTGTCAAAATTTTGAAAAACAATAAATAAATTTCTTATCTCAACAAACATATATAAAAAATTTATATAAAATGTTTGGGTATGAAAATTATATGAGTTTTAGTAATCCTATAAATACCTCAAAATATATTGATCTTGATAAAACAATGAAACCAATAGATCAAAAAATAGAATAATGATTGGTAGTTTATTATATCTTACTGAATTTCAGACAGAAATAATGTTTTCTATATACTAATTTGGGAGATTAAATGATAATCCAAAAATTATATCTTAAATATTTAAAATGAATTTTTCATTAGCATAAGGGAACTATGGATCTTCTATTACATAATTCTTCTTGAAATGAGTTTGAATTAATAAATTTTTTTAGAAATTTAATTTGGTGGATGTAAAATGAATATTAAATGTATGTATGGAATTTTTTATTTCTTAGGAGAATACATTGTCTCTTAGTTATATAAGAAACATCAATAAATCATAGTTTCCCTCACTAATTATTAATATGTAGCAATTGGATGTTGTTGTGATCAAGTGTTGTGGATGAAACACACAATTACTGAATTTGGCATTAGTTTTTGTAAAATTATGAATTTGTGTGATAACACAAGTGGATGATCATTAGATAATCACATACCAAATCACTCATGAGCTAATCACATAGATATAAGAAACAATTCCATTCAATATCACAGACAAAAAAGAAGATATCATTTGATAATTTATTGGAATATAAGATCAACATGATGATATTTTTAAAAAACATATAAATTATAATAGATATTAATATAATAAAATAAATATCTGAATGATTAAATAAAATGATCATTTAGTTAATTCATGTTTTCTATATCCTAACAATAAAACGTTTTCATAAAAAGGGAAGAAAATATTACAGTTATATTGTATTTATTTTCATGTTTTCCTTATTTTTTATGCATTCTATGAGAATATGTAGGTTGATATTTTTTAAAACATTATAATATTCAATAGATCGAGCTCTATCCAAATATTCATGAAAAATACTATATATTTTATCTTTTATTTCGTATGTATCTTAAATGTTTAGATTATGATCCAATATTTTGTAAGAATTCTTAAAAACAATTTGGTAGGTAATTTTTGCAATTTTTTATTACAACATATCTATATTTTTTGTAATGTTTCGGCTTTTTTTCTTAAAAGTTTTTAAAAACAATTCCAGTTTCATTAAAATAATTTTTTGTTCTATAGATATCATACATTTTCTAATGTGTTATATAAATGTATGAGAATTAAAATAAAAAAAATATCCAAAAATATTTTATGTTATGATATTTTAAAGATCAGATCTTATCCATTGATTTTAAATATCTTTTAATAACCATTGGTTATAGTTGGATGTTGGATAATCTCTCTCCACAAATATATATAAAGGAGTTGTGGGTCATAACTCCTCTACTACCAGAGTTCTGAAAAGAGTTCTCTTCATCCCTTTTTTCTTCCATCTGTTGGTTTTTAGGGACTTTATGTTTATTTTCTGTTCATCTATTCATTTTTAGGTCGATCTGATTTCTCTCATGGAGTTGTCAGATGACCTTGCTACTTGATATTTTACTTTTGAAAGTCCCATTAACAACGAATTTTCTTAATAGTACGAGTCTTTGTTAAAATCAAGCATCGTTTTTCCTATTAAAAACCTAATCCTCATTAGCTAGGCACCCCAATTCAAACACGGTCACCCCGAACATCCAACTAGGGCACAAGCCATGGGTTATAGAAAATAACTAAAATATGAGTCGACCGTCATCCCATAGCCGCATGATTATCCCCTCAGGACCAAGTCCATGTCTCTCTCTGAGTCTACTGGACTACCAATGCATTGGTGACTATAAATCCTTGTCAAGACAATGTTATAATTTCTCTCATCACCTGCCTTGAGGCTTTGGAAACACGACATGTGGTGATACTGCCTAAAGGAAATATATACCTGGCATGGGTGGACCATGTTTGAGCACACCCAGAGTTTGGTAGTCCCATATTCTACCAAATTTATATGATGGGTGACCTGCTAAAATAGTTTTCCCATATTTCCTCAATGTTTGGTCTATTATTGGGGAATATAGAATAGTATAATTCCACTAAGATTTAATGCATCATCTATACTGAGAAAGGGCCTATATTTTTATATTATAGATAACTATCTACACAGTCTATTTTCTATTGGGAAGACCTCCATTAAAAATTCTTCTATTAGTTTTTCTACACCTAGTAAAACAAGAGCATTACTGAAAACTTCCGATGAAAACAGATGTCCAATGAGTGAGTCACCGAAATTTTTTCCTAATTTAATGGAATCACATAATCACTTGAAATGATGATTTCATAGAAATATCTATAGTTGATGTTTTTAGATAAAATTAAGAAATCAATAATACCTATCCTCATCTCATTGAACTACCCAAGTGTATTTTTAGAGTTCTCTGAAAAAGTTCCGCATCTGGAAATATACTTATAGAAAACTTGATAACAACAATCCAAATTAACCCTTATAGATCCTATGAAAATAATAGAGAAAGTAGAGAAAACTACCACTATTTATTTATAGGTTCTTTATCTAGTACACATATTTTACCATTTATCAGACGAGTCTTGAAAAGTGTAACAACATTTGAAAAATACCTTCTAGGCCGAGCCTCACCAAGCACAACCTCTTTGATGAGTGAATATGGATCTATTCCCTCGTTAAGGCGAATATCCTAATGCGCAATTCACAAAAAGGATGAATAAGAATTTTTCCTTAAAATATTCATAGTTCCTAGGATATATCATATGAACCCAGGAAAAGGAAATCTTGATGATTTGAAAATATAGGGGGACCCATGAGGTTAGGGTCATTAGTTTTTCCCTCTATTTCCTATATCAGAAAAACCTTGAAAACTCTGTAAAAACAAGATTTGTACTCAAATATTGGCTCCAAGACCAAGTTTATTGTGTCTTGTTCAAATTAGATAGAATCCAATCATAGGTGAAACATGCGTATGATGAATCTGATAGTAATAGTGAAAGAATAGTTGAGTGAAAATAGGTTTCTAGCTTCAAAATGTAGATGTATGATGATTGGTTTTCTCATAATACAACCTCTATTTCCCATTGTATCATTCGCTCCTTCTTGAAAAATCCATAACCT
Source organism: Viscum album (assembly GCA_963277665.1). Taxonomy (NCBI): domain Eukaryota; kingdom Viridiplantae; phylum Streptophyta; class Magnoliopsida; order Santalales; family Viscaceae; genus Viscum; species Viscum album. Next base: position 581,270 of record CAUJRU010000460.1, read on the forward strand.
CATGGGTTTTCTACACCATCTCTGACCACTACCTCTACATCTGCAACACAACTTTCTATGTCTAGGTAGAACATACACCAACGACACATGGGAAATCAGAGTCCCCCATTAGTTCCATAAACATCTCACACTCTTAGTAATTTAATGACTTTAAAATTAAGATAAACACCTAGGGCTTACCTGGATCTAGAATTATCCACTAATGATGATAAAAAAAATGTGCCTCCATGAATACTGTTGAATTTGTGGGCTACATCAAAGCCATCACTAGCAAGAAATTCCATGAAAACTCCAAATCTCCTTTGACCGATGACATTTAAGGAGAGGTAGAGGACACACCCATAGATAGAATTATCTTGATTTCACTTCAAAATAGGATGTCCATGCTACCTAGACCACAAATTACGTCTTTCATACTACTTAGAAAGAAAAACCCACTTAGTTTTCACCATCAAGTACTCCTCCACAGTTAAATATATTAGGTGACTATGTAGCACAACCACGATAATGTCATGATCACCCAGGTCCAATTACAACTCAATCTCAAAAGATCAATACTAAACCATTATTTGTTCAAAGAAGGCTAGCTAGTGAGTATCAAAACACTCAATGTATTAGCCAGACCCCAGTTTTTCAACCAATGGTATTTGATGCGCCCTCTTACAAGGAATGACCCTCTGATAATATAAGTAACCCTAGAATTGAATATGATTTTCTAAATCAAATCCTTGGCATAACCATAAGGAGTTTGATCCTAGAGGATTTCTGCATGTCAACGGAAATGTGTGAGGCCCTTGTTTAATAATGAAAAAAACTCTTCATTTTTTGGTCATGGTAGCCGATGTCGAGGTCTACTATGCCGAGGAGGCTGAGGAAGAGAAATGTCAATATTTTATCTCATTTTATAGAGAGGAATATGATGTAACCATAGAGAATAACATAAACCCATAATATATCATAGACTAATTCAATATAATAAAAATAATACGCTACTAGATGGATACAGGATCTGGGATCAACCTCATCCAAATATAGATGCTCTATAAGATGGGACTTATAGAATCAGATCTGACTCTCTCCAAACTAATATTTCATAGGTATGATAAGGGTGAGAAAAAAATTCATATAAAAACTTGGTTTAAGACCCTATTTACTAGTTTGATATCATTAACTAAATTTTTGGTAGTATAATAGGATACCACACACATCATGATTCTAGGGTGACCTTGCTTTCATTTGCATGTAGGGGTCCCCTATTCATTCTACCAGTGCCTCAAATTGTCCCTTGATGGTCATATATAGGTACCCTAGGGAAATGAATCCCCCTTTGACTCCTATAAGGCCCAATATTTGGGTGAATACTATGATAATAGGGAAGGAAAGAATTTTTATACCAATAAGATGGAGTGTAGAAATACCTCTAATGATCTGAAGTCTAATTTACCAGTCTATGGGTAGACTTGAAGGAATTTTTTTTTCTCTTGATTCATCAGCTAGAGCGCAATATACTATATCTAGGGTTTTTTTGTTTTCTCCATGGAAAAGAAGTTCTCACATATTACCACATACTCCTACATCAGATATTAAAAATTGATTCTATAATATCCTACCCCTATGACATAGCAAAAATTTCGCTACATAACTAATCCATGAAATTCATGCATTTTACAAAAAGTATGGCTAACTTGAGAAAGATATAATCATCACCATTTCATTAATATCAAGGTTGGATCTCGCAGTTGGAAGCCGAGAAGAATTGGTTCAATAACACTGGTCTCCATAGTCTCTGTAGAATGAAAACCCCCCAGAGATGATTCTATATCTTCTAGAGAAGACACTAGTTCCCCTAGGATATCTATCCTAGAAGAGAAATATTCTCCCTATAATCCCCATGAATCTGATGAAAAAAAATATTTGGAAGATTCCCCTCTTTCATTTAAAGAGGGTGTCACCACCACAATTGATGAGTTAACCCAGGTAAACCTTGGTACAATATAAGATATGAGGCTAAAACTAATTTATGAAACCATTCCCCCATAGGAACAATAGTAGTATATAACCTTTCTAAAATACCATCACAATGAATTTTCTTGGATCTTTAATGATATGCTAAGTCTAGACCTTTATGTCACATTTCATCTTCTTGTCCTTGAATTAGGTCATCACAAGTTCAAACAACCTCCAAGAAAGATCCACCACTCTCACAGTGCTATGGTCAAGGCTGATGTTGAAAAGAATATAAAATGAAACATCATTAGAGAGGTTGATAACCCAAATATCTTGTCAAAATTGTCCCAATTAGGAAGAATAATGGGAATATAAGAGTCAACATCAACTTATAGGATCACAACCAAAATTTTCCAAATGATGGTTTCCCCTTCCATCTAGAGGCATATCGATTTTTTCTATGGATGTGTTCCAGGCCCTCCCTTTCAAGAAAATATGCTTAAGATATAATCATATCTAGATGGCCCCTGAGGATGAAGATTCCACCACCTTTAGTTAACCCTGTGAAATTTCTTCTATTAGGTGATGCCTTTTATCTTGAAGAATTCTTGTGCCACTTACTAGCGATGCATATACCAAATCATTTAACTGATCCTTGAGACACTGGTGGAATGTTATGTGGTTTATATCGTGGTCAATTCTCTCTAGTTTTAGGACTATATCAAGGACCTTGAGAAAGTGTTTGGATTCTTCCACTCTAGTGACTTGAAGATGAACCCCCTAAGGTTAACATTCAGGCCCACATCTAGGAAATTTATCAGCTTTATTATAAGGTATTGAGGTATCAAGTTTGACCCCATGAAAATCAAATCTATAAAAAAATTCGTCCCATAAGAAATATTTTGGAATTTTGATGCCTTGAAAGACAGTTATCCTACATACTCTAATTTATTACAAATCTGGTCATCAAGTGTAATACCTTCATAAGGATTATGAGAAACAACGATGTTTAGTAGTGGGGTGGGGACTTCTAAACTACCTTTGAGGATTTCAGTATGTACCTACTACATCCTCTAGTTATGATGTTTCCCAATTAATTAAATACTTTATTCCTTCACTTGATTGACTTGGAATGATCCCTTGTATAACTCTTATACCAGAAAAACAATGATGACAATGGAAATAGCCTCTAATATCTTATCCAAATTCTCCTCGACATGGAGATCATATTTTCCCCCATTGAGAAGAATTTCATCACACTCGTCTTCTATGTAAAAAATTTGTGACATTACATGCTTAATCTTGAGATACAAATAGTGTCTTGAGTGGACCTTCTAAAGTACATCCTCAACCAACCCTTTATGATATGATGATTGATGCACTGATAGGTAATCCTATGGTAGTTTGACATCATATGTTTCACACATAAGGACATCAAAGTCCATGAATAGGTAGACTTCCTGGCTACATATCCATCCCTTGAAGAACTACCACTAGATGTTGATTTCTTCGAATGAATCCATCCTCTCTATAGATCAGGTTTCATCAAGTAATAAAATTCATTTTAATGGTGCCTCTTAGAGCGTAACCAGTAGATGGATTAATGAAATCATGCTCATGAAGGTGGGTATGGGGATTGTTTTAATTTCTCCATCACAATATATCTTAATGTACACATTCCTATTGTCAAAATGATACAAAAATAATGAGGTATATAATTAAACCATTATTACTAGTATCTATTTGGCCCTCAAGATTTATGTACCCTATTTTTATGTGTAGGAAGATTCTGATCTATTTATAAAATAGAAAAAGTGTGACTATGTCACCCAAAAGTTATAGTTAGTGACCTTATAGAAACATACCAGTTTGATGATGGCCTAGTTACTTTACCATCCAAAGTTGAGTCATTTCACTCAATCAAATAATGGTATAGATGATGCATTTTTGGAGTTGTCCAAATCTCTTGTAGAACATGACTAAGATGATCTATTCATTCTTGTGTCACACTAAAGGATTATCCCCATCGCTGCCTCAGGAAATGAAAACTGGAACATATGTTAGCTAGCTACTTGTGCTTCCATTATAGGACCCTCAGTCTCCCCATAGTCTAGGAAATTCTTGATTGGATGAATACCTTTATCGAGTATCTCAAACATATCACTCTACCATCATAACAAGACAATCGTGATAGAATCTTCTCACGTGAATTGTATTTTCCCTCCATAGTGGGCCCAACCTTTAGAAAAGGCACTACATTCTTGGGTTGGATGGAATTATCCTTGAATATATAAAAGGATATGAGATACCTGAGGTTTTTCAAGAGGTTCACACTAAATTTTGTGGTGTCCATCAAGAGGGATTGGAGTTACCCCACCAAATTTTATGGTTGAGATACTTCTTCCCCCCACCATGATCCTAAATTCATCAAGTTATCCACGAGGTTTCATGCATGTTAGATTCATTCTATATTTATGCACAGACCTTCAGAGATTATCCACCCCACTAAGTACTCTTGGCCCTTTATAGTATGGGGACTCAAATTTCAATGATATTACCCTCCAGTGAAAATTAGGTAGTGAAAGATCATTCTTTACATAATAAACATCATTTCAAAATTGGAAGAACCATTTCCCTTCAAGGAAGTCAAAAACCGAATCTATGATTGAATCTGTGATCTTCTACAACATTCATCGGTTTGGAGTGCCTCAAACTATTATCATAGACAATGTGTTATGAGTCGACCTTAAACATTACACATTTTAGAGATTTTAAACTATAATTATATTTCTTTAGTTCCAAAATGACTTTTAGGTTTAGAGTTTTAGAGAATAAGGACAAACCCTTACATACTAATCCCATACATTACCAGATCACATTTATGTTGGAGTTGGTTACCTAGAAAAAACTTATGTGTACATTATGATAAAAGTTATTTATTTTTTTCATATTAATAAATTCATTATCAAATCATTATTGTTCTAATATGTAACTTAGTATGTGATAATGTCAAAAGAGTAGTTGTTACACTAAAAGGTCACAACAGTTCGCTACTATGATGAGAACCCAGAAGTTCTATGAAAATATTATTAATTATATGTTATATAACTAAATGATATCATTTTAGGGACACAAATTATATAAGCCACTAGGGTTGGAGGCTCATAGGACTTTGAGGCAACATCTCAAGGTGAAAACCCTTGGTAATATCTAGTGTAAGAAATTATGAGGATGATGCATACCCGTTGAAAATCCAAATTAATAACTATCATTGTATATTATTATCTGCAGATGTGTATATTGATCCTTAGAATTAAATATTATTATTAAAAAATATTATAAGTCATGTACTTTGATATATTTATGATAACAATGATGAAGAATGATTGTAGTGACATAGGATACGTTGGGTATGTCACAAGTAATATTACATTAATGAATAATGTGAGAAAGGATTTATCCCTTCTATTATTTAATGGATTCTGATATCTCAGAGCCTTTTATGGAAATGATATAGCCTAAATAAATCCATGTCCATGGTGTTCTATCAGAAATTGTGATTTTCAGAAATTCCAAGAAAGATATATCGAGAACATAGGTTGATGGAAACCGTGTTAAACCTAATTTATTAAAGATATCATGATAAATGGAATGTATTAAATTGTGATCATCCGTATGAGGTATTATGAAATAAAAACATTAAATTATTTATCTATGGGTTCCTTGGCATGTTATTAGATGTAAACCTTATACTTTAGGCTATTTCACCCACTTACACTAAGAAAGAGTCCTACAGTGTCACACACTAAGTGTATCCGCAATATCAGTTAAATAATAATATATTATTTATTATTTAACAAGTTGAATAATTATTATTCCCTCATGTGGTTTAATAATTATTCATTTTTTATTGATCCTATATATTTTGTCACCATTTATTTGAGAGAATATTATGTGATCATAATATTTAATAAAAAATTATTTTCTATTTAGTTAATATAGTAATTATTTATTTACTGATGAATAATGGAGTGATATTTATTTAATAAATAATTATTCATTATTCAAAGAATAATAAATATCGTGGAGGAATGGTGGATCATGTTTACAGGTCTCATGATAAATAATATATATTGAATATTATTTAATTAAATAATATTTATCTTTAATTTGTGAGTTAAACGCATGTGAAGAAATATTATTATTAATATTTTTATTAACATGGTGTTCCATTGGTATTAAATAAATATTAAAGGTCATTTGTGAAAATATTTATTTATAAACCCTAGTGGTATGTAAACCCAGTTAAGTTATTTCTCTAGAGGGCCAATTCATTTTGGTGTTGTGCGCAATAACAACCGAAGAGAATCCACTCAATCCCAAGAAAGATCCCTCTCAAAAAAACATCCATGAAAAGAGAGGAATATTCCTCCACCTCCCACTCCTGATTCTAGATATATATAGAGTAACACTATGGAATTTATTCTCATAGAGATAAAAAGTAAATAATGAAATAATTAGGATCTTTGTGCTAGAACTTGATGATTCCTAGGGTAACATTCGTAGATTTTTCGAACATGTGTTAGTCAAAGTTAGAGGTAATATTATCTTGATTACTATAATTTCATGATGGTACAATGTATATTTGTTGTCCGATCCACCATCAAAGAATAAATTATCAAAATGTAATTATTAGTTAATTAAATTAATTATAATTTTTTTTGATGATCCTGCTCTTGGTTTTGGTGTTCTATCCCTTGTCTATTTTTCATTGATTCAATTCCATTCATCATGAAAATTGTTATTGTGAAAAGATGAGATTAATAATTGATCCTGAAAAGTGAAATGTTGGGCATGACCCATTGAAGGGTTCCTCTATGCTAATAACATTAAATTGGTATAATAGTGGTCACATAATTATTTATAATTATTTTAAGATCATTGATCTATTTATTCATTTTTCATTTAGTTTTTAATTCATGTTTAATCATTATTTAAATAAGATTATGAGATATTCTTATTTCTCTTTCGTTCTCATAGATCTTATCAAATCAATTAATTTTATGAACAAAATTAAATTGAAGATATCATTAGGAGGTTTTAAGGATTAAGGCTGGATAACACAAGAGTATGTTTCATATACTAAGAGGTACACACCATGTAATAGTTTTCAAAAAACTGTTAATAAATTCAGAATTAATTCAAAATATGTGCATTGAATACATGCAGTGCATTTAATTTTACACCAAAATTTGACTAGGCTAGCCTAGCACATGGTTAGTTGGAGCACATTTTATGTAGGCCACATACATGGTCTATAGACCTATAGTCACATACAGGTCATGTATCTTCTTATAGGGTCCACCTGACTGGTGACCGTGTAACTCAGAGATCACATTCCATGTAGCCCTTGTACACATTATGTACTCAAATTTTTATGAGGTATAGTTTACCGGTCAAGTCCTTAGGTGTGTGCCTTAGAAGGACGGTGAGAAATAGACACACCATGTAACTCTATTGTACATTCCATGTACTCTTCAAAAATTACACCAAATTTAAATTAATTTATTATACTTCATAAAACATATCGACATGTTCTTGTGTTGGGTGACTAAATTGATATGAAATTCTAGGTGATGGGTTTTAATATATATATATATATATATAATTAATTAATTTCTGTGTGATGTTCATATCTTCATATCTTTTGTGAGTCATATTGACGTTACTAGCCTACACATATTGAAGCATAACATATGATAGAAGAATCATGTAATTTGTGTAATCATTTTGTTGATTTTACACGTCATGAATGTATGTGATAAGTCATGCATGACATATGTCACAAGAGTAAAACGTATATGAGTATAATACATGTTGGTTAGATTTGAATGATTATTTACTATTTTCCTATAAGGTACATTAATGTAGTTAGTTAATTTTAAAAAATTAAATTTGATTAAAATTATGATGGATGCGAATCTCAAGTAAATATGGATGAGAATTAAGATAAAAGAATTTATTAATTAAACAAGATAATTACTTTATTCCATAGTTATTTATAATAAATTAGAATGACTTAGAATTGAATGATAGTTTTATTAAATGTGTAAATCATTGTATACATTTATATAATCATGAGCATAGACCAGACCATTTTATGTACTTTGTTTCTTTTAATTTATTATTAAATCAAATAGTTGGAATGTATGACATATCTCCTTTTAGTATGAAATGGATTGCATGCCCATGGTTTCTTTTATGTAAACCCTTTTCCACTCACCCACATATGAATAAATGTATATGTAATGGATAAAGCTCTAAAGCTAGTGTAGGTAGTTAAATTTTGGAGTTGAAGTGAAAGCAATCCAAGAGAGATACATAGGTGGAAATAAAGGAAAGCTGCAACATGAACCTTAATTGTTTGAAGGTGTTTCCCCAAGGTCTTTGGTTATTTTATCATCCACTATATAAATTGACCATTTATAAAATCTCATGATAATAGACCTTTATTATTTTATTTCTTTCATGTTTCATGGTTATTTCATTATGGATTTTTTTCATGATCACATGAATTAATGAACTAACAAGCATGAAAGATAGAATAAAAATAATTTTTCTAATGGATAAATATTATATACGACAAGGATAATCACTTAAGTAAATACAATTAATATTATCATGAATGTAATAAAGATAATAACTGGAAATTTATGATTAATGATATAGTCTCTAAGTCATTTATATCCATTCAGTATAGACTTCCACTACTTCAATTAAAATCGAAATGTTGTCCAATGTGCTTGACCAACTAAAGGTGGGATGGTTTCTATTATCAGATAATTATGACATTATGTTTTTAGTTGTATTAAATTAGTTCACATCGAGGTTTGAATTATAAAGAAAGGAATGTTGTAACTAATAGGAAATTAATTGATGAGATTCAATTTAATAATTTTAGGATTGGGGAGTCCACTCAACAAATCAAGGAATTGTGATTTAATGCAGTTGTAATTCAGAATACCTACTTAAAACCATTCAAGATGGTTTACTAAACAATGGTGTGGTAATGATAAGGGTAATATATATCTTTTCCATTAGAATATCTAAGAAACATGATATTTGCAGGCCACTGGTGATGGATATTGGGTTTTGATAAAATAGTGGGAGATTAATAAAAATAATATTTATTAATTTATCAAAATTATATTGGATAAAGTACTTGAATTTTCCTCATATTATTAATAAAAAAAACAATAAAATGAATAAAAACATATCACAAAAATATATACTTGAGAAGGATAACCATCTCATTGGAAAAAATTTCAAAAAACGTCAAAGGCACTTATGAATTATCATTCTTCATGAAATGAAAGTGTATGCGATGGATGAATGAATTCCTTATGCGCCTAAAAATGAGGTTAATGGTGAGGAGTTGTCTTTATTTGAGAGAAATTTGAACGATTCTATAGATTTTCAGTGTTTCATGCTATCATACGTGACCAAGAATCTTTTGAAGCAACACAAGGACATGGATCCATATAGCATTATGTCTCACCTTTAGGACCTCTATCAAGGGAAGGTGAGACAAGATATATATGATATCCCCAATTGTTTTTTTAAACTGATCCTGGAAAGTCTGTGCCAGTTGGGCCTCATGTAGTCAATATTATTGGTTGCATTGAATGATTAGATATATTAGGGATTAAATTCCAGGATTATTTGCACATAAATATCATTCTTTCATAACTTCCCATTGCCTTCTCCAATTTTATTATTAATTACAATATGAGAAACAATGAGAAGAGTCTTTCGGAATATCTTACTTTGATTCTCCAAGTGGATAAGGACTTGGGAAGTGATAAACCCATGGTCATTATGGTGAATTAGAAAAATAATAACAAATAAGGGGACCTAGACTCATAAAAACCCTAAATCTCTCGAGATCCTTCCTTCCCAAGAAGAGTAAAATAAAGAGGCAGGGCAAGGAAAATGAGGTAGTATGTTTTTCATGTGGCAGACAATGTCATTGGATGAAGATCTCCACCTAGAAGAGAGTATAATATAATGGTACATTCATTATCAAGATTAATAATTGAATGTCTAGAAATTATAGATAATATATATTTTTTGGTTCTCACATCTTTATCCAAATATAGGATCCAAGTAGATTCTTCAAGATTTCTAGAGGAGAGGTGGATCTACGAGCTACCAATGGTGTTAGGATGGAAAATCTATCCATTAGTGACTACTCACTTTAATTTCCTATAGGAATGATTTTGGTTTTAATGGATTTTTATTATGTACCAATAGTTACCAAGAAAAAAGTTTTGGTATCATGCTTGAATGGAGATGGATTTATTTTGAGGTTTTGAAATAAATTTTTTTCTTTTATAAATACAACATATTTTATGGTATGGAACATTTAAATAAGTATATTTATTTATTAAATTTTGAAAACCAATCATTGGAAATAAATAATTAATCATGTTCACATGGCTCATATAACACCTAGTTATGGAATCACCATATTGGTCAGGTAAACAAGAAGTGTTTTAAAAAGCACTATCAAGATGGTTATTTAGAATATTTTGATTTAATACCACTTGAAAGATTTTATGATTTTTTACAAGGAAAGATTCTTAAATCACCATTTAGTGGAAAGGGTTAAAGGGCCACATATATTTTAGGATTGGTTCACTCTGTTGTGTGTGGTCCATTTCTATTAGAAGCTACAAGTGGTTATTCTTACATTAAACTTTTAGTAATGAATTTCATAGATATGTTTATGTTTGTTGATGAGCTATAAGTCTAAGTAATTTGATAAATTCAAGGAAATAAAGAATGAAGAGGAGATTAAACATGGAAAAACATATATAATATTTGATCCGATTAATATGGAGAATACATAAACTTGGAGTTTATCAACTTTTTAAGAGAGTTTGGGATTATATCTCAACTCATTCGATCTTACACACCATAGTGGAATGGTGTTAGAGATAGGAGGAACCATACCTTTTTAGACATGGTAAAGTCTATGGTGATTTATATAGATCATCCATTATCCTTTTGTGGATATTCATTATAAGTGGAACCATATACATTAAACCACATACCATCAAATAAGGGAAATGGAATTCCATTCAAGTTATGGAGAGGAAAGAAACCTATTTTTCTGTGTAAAAATATATGGGGTTGTGAGGAACTTTTTAAGGTCTTATGAAGCAACAAACTATCACCTCATAACACAATGTGTATATTTATAATCAATATACTACCTATAAAACCACTCATATAAAAAAGTTAATGTCACCAAACATGCCATCTTTCTTGAGAGGGAGAACATACCCAAAAAAGGATAGTGGGACTAAGATTAACATTGATGAAGTTGATACTCAAGATACACAAAAGTTATTATAGGAATAGATTCCATAGGTCCCCATGGAAGAAGTAGTTCCTAAAACATAATTACTACGTAAGAGAACAATAGAGGTAAGAGAACCAAGGAGATATGGTTTTTTAGTCACCAAATATGGTGACTCAATATTGATTGAAAATGATGAACCTATATCTTAAAAAGATTCAATAAAAAGATCAGAAGATGCAAGAGAGAAAGAAGCCATGAATTCTAAAATAGATTCCATGTATCAGAACTAAGTTTGGCTTCTAGTCGATGCACAAATTGATGAAAATCTCATAGGGTGAAAATGGGTATTCAAGAAAAAAATGGGAATATAAGGAAAAATAAATACATATAAAGAAATGCTAGTGGATAAAGGGTTTAAATAACATCAAGGAATTGATAATGATGAAAATATTTCACCAGTTTCCATGTTTATGTATATTAGAATTATACTTGTTATGACATCTTATAATTATTATGAAATTTTTTAGACAGATTTCAAAACTGTATTCCATAATGGGAACCTTCATGAAGATGTATATATGAAACAACTAGAAGAGTTTGGGGCTCCATGTGAGGTCAAAAATATTTTCAAGTTTCATAGATCCATTTATGGATTGAAGAAAGCATCTAGATCATGGAATAATCGATTCAATGAATCTATAAAAGAATTTGGCTTAATTAAGAGTGAATGTGATCCAGTTTTTTAGAAGTGGTTTAGTGGAAATGAAGTATTTATCCAAGTAGTATATGTTGATGAAATATTACTTATAAGAAATGACATATCAGTCTTACTGTTTTTTAAGGACTTGTTAAATAAATTTTTCCCAAGGAAGGACTTATGTGAAGTAGCCTATATTATTGGGATAAAGATAATTTGTGATAGAACCAAGATGATACTTGGACTAAGTCAAAGTACATACATTAACATGATACTAAATATATGCAATATAGAACAATCCAAGAAGGGATTAGTTCTAGTGTCACATGCATTAGATTTTTCTTTTAAAATGTGTCCTCAGGCATAATAGGATAAAGAGAGAATGAGTAACATCCCATACTCTTTAGTGATAGGATCAATCATATATGACATGTTCTATACTAGACATTGTGTTTACTATGAATTAAGAATGATATGTAGATATCAACCAGATTTAAGAGAGAAAAATTGGTTAGTTGTTAAGAATTTTCTAAAGTATCTTAGATGAACTAAGGTTATGTTATTGGTTTATGGAGGTGATTAGGAGATGATTATCAGAGCATATACTGATACTAGTTTTAAAATAGATCAGAATGATATGAAATCACAATCGTGATATGTTTTCTATTTAAATGGAGGAGTTGTGAGCTAGAATAATTCAAATAAACCAATTGTTTATAATTTAAAAGTGGATCACAAGTATATAGAAGTTTATCTTGTAGACAAGGAATCCATTTTTACATGAATTTTTTTCAAGGACATTGACATGGAAGATAACAGTAAATACCCTTTAACATTATATTGTGATAATACTACAGCGGTGGCTCTTACAAAATAGATAAGTTCATACCAATGGAAAAAGCATATACTCTGAAATTATCACATCTTATGGGATTTTTATCAAAGGGTTGTTGTCATAGAAATTAGAGTAATGATAATGAAGTCCTATCTCATCAATAGAATGAGTATCATGTAAGATCTAGTATACTAAAATTTATTACAAGTTGGCTCTAGTGCAAGTGAGATTATATAAGAGTTAGTTCCTTAGAAAAAAATTCTATGTACTTTAGGATAACCTATATTAATACTTTTAAATATTAATAAACTCTTTATAACCTAATTCTTTTTCTTTTACGTGACATTGTATGTGATAATATCCTGAGAGTATTTCTCACACTAAAAGGTCATAGAAGTTCCCCACTATAGTGGGATACTAGAAATGATATGACATTATTCTTAAATATATATTCTATACCAAGATGATATCATTTGGGATAAAAAAATGGTATAGGCTATCAAGGTTAGAGAATCATATGACTTTGAGGCACCATCTAATGGTTTACAACCTTGGTAAAATATAGTGTAGGATATTATGTGAATGAGACCCAACAATAAAAAATCGACATTCATATATGTAATTGGATATTCTTATATGAAGATGTGTGTATTGATCATTACACATTATGGTTATTGTTAATGAATATTATAAGTTTTGTACTTTGATTTATTGATGAAAATTGTGATGAAATATGTTCACAGAAAGGGAGGATATGTTGGGTGTGTCATGAGTAATATTGCATTAATAAATAATGTGAGAAATTATTTATCCCTTATATTATTTAATAATAGTTTATATTTAAATCCCTTTGAGATAAATGATATATCCTAAATGAATCTATAGTCATACTGTTCTATAAGAAAGTTATATTTCCCTAAAGTCAAAGAGAGAGATATTGAACATATAGGTTGATGGAACTAGCGTGCAACCTTCTTGATTATAGATATCAAGATTAAGGGATTTTGGTATACAATGAGCATCCATATGAGGTATTAAATCATTCTGGCATTAAATTCATCCTCTATGGGTTCCTTGTTATGTTTTTAGATACTAACATTGGAATTTAGGCTACTTATCATTGTTCCATAGAGAATTAGCCCTTAAGGGTCACATAATAAGTGTATCTAGAATTTCAATTAAACAATATATTATTATTTATTATTTAACAAGTTGATTAAATATTATCCCCACATGTTTTTTAATAATTATTCATGTTGTATATATTTTATATATTCTATCTCCAGTTATTCTAGAGGATATTATGTGAGCATAATATTTAATAAATATTTATTTTCTAATTAGTGAATATAATATTTATTTATTTATTGAAGAATAATGGAGTGATATTTATTTATTAAATAAATAGTCATTATTCATGTCTCAATAAATTTTATGGAGGAATGGAGGAACATGTTTATAGGTTTAGTGAGAAATAATATATATTAAAAATTATTTCATTAAATAATATTTAGTTTTAAATCATGATTTTAGAGAATGTTGAGAAATGACAGTAATATTATTATTATTGACATGGGGTTCCCCAGGGAATAAATAAATATTAAAGGGAACTTTTGAAAATATTTATTTCTAAACTGAAGATGTATATAAACCCAATTATTTTATTCTTCACGATATCCAATTCATTTTTCTATTGTTCACAATGATATCTGAAGAAAATTCTTTAAAGACCTTGGGAGATCCCTCTCCAAGAACTCTCCTAAGAGTGGAGATAAATATTCCTCCGCCTCCCACTCTCATGTCTAAATAGATTAAGAATAATTATTTGAAACTAATTCTAATAGAGATAAAAGTGATCTAAGAAAGCATTAGGATATACCATACCAGAACCTGTAGATTCCTACTACAATGTTCTATGATTTCTGGAACATGTGCAGATCACCACTAGAGGGATTCTGATCTTGATTCCTATAACGCAACGACAATACAACATAAATCCATTTTTAGATCCATCAATGAAGAAATAATTCTCACAAGGTAATTATTAACTAATTAAATTAATTATAAATAATATTTTATGATTCTGCACTTGATTCTGACATTCTATCCCTTGTCTGTTTTTCTTTTATTCAATTCCATTAATTATTATGTTTATCATTGTCAAAATATAATATTTATTATTGATCATGACAAAAGGAAAATATTTCCATAACCCATCACACACTTCCAATGTTCTTAAAACCATCAATATATACACCATATCCATTTTTTTCATAAATAATAGTCTTTAAAATAACCCATGTTCACACTTCATGATAAATCTTCACAATCTTCTCTTCATCTAATATTTTTCTATAGTCCCCATTAAGTCCTGTAAAAAAAATTAAAACATTAGATAAGAATAAAATCTCAGTAAAGGGAATAAAATAAAGGATTAGATAATTCCATTAAAATCCCATGAAAACATTTTAATGAAAACATTCATTTTCACCCAGAAAAAGAAATCATCTTTTCAAAAAAATAATTATATCACCTTTTGAAAATCAATAAATTTCAAGAAAAAAATCATTATCATGAATATAAAATATAATTAGGTAAATTATGTAATCATTTTTCATATCATAATTAAATATGGTATAACCAATCTGGTCTACCTCCAACTTTGAATTACCCAATGCATTGGAGGTTATAACATAACAACTTGGTCTTGGTTTATCATAGAATTTCCTGTCATTACTTAATAATGTAACCACCCATTATTGATTTATCAAATAACCATCCATAATTAATTTATATTGTAACCAAACAACACCATAAAAAATTCTCAATATCTATAACATAAACATAAATAATGAAAATTTGAATCATAAAACAATCTTTTAAGATAATAAAATTTCCATTTTGAAATCACTCATTTTGAATAACAGCTCACATACAATAAAAAAGATTTTCCTTGAAAGTAACCATTTAAAAATTAAAATTAAGTTTCATAATATTACAATGAAATGAAATAGGGTTACCATATTCTTTACATATATGAAAAAAAAATTAATTTTACTTTTTTTAAAAGAAACTTTTAAGAAAGCCCATTACATAAAACCTTAAAAAATCTATTTTTCAAACATTCAAGGAAAATTTGAAAATTAAAATTGTAAAACCTTCATGTAAATATAAATTAAATATTAAAATAATTCTAAAAAAATGTCCATTAAAGAGAAATATTTAGATAATAAATCATTAAAACCTGTAAAATGATGTTTTTTAGTTAAAGGTTCCCTTACAAATATCATATCATTAAAGTGACTGATAATTAATTTAATCAATTATGTGTATATACTGAAAATACACATAAACAGGTTTATGTAATACATAATAAAATAAAAAATCATTTCACACATAATCATAGCAGGACATTATTAGTGATGTTGAAGATTAACCCAAAGAATGAAAATTTGTTTAAGAATTCCCTTAAACTTTGTAATCAATCAAATCATTTGATCCATAAAATTAATAATTATATAATGAAACATTTATTACCATGAAGGAAATTATGTTTATGATATGATATATCAAATTAGATTATATACACTACAAAAAATATATATTTGGTGAATAAGTCACATATATCTCAGAAGTAAGAGTGAGATGAGAAATCCTTACCTCACACTTATCATTAGTTTTTCATACATTAACCTCTAGTATAATAATTTAAGTAAAGTTAATAACTCATTATAGATATAAATTAATATTTATAATACCTTATATAATTATTTTATAACATCTTATAACCTATTCATTAATAATATTTCATTATTTCCATTATTTTTGGTGATTTTAATTCATGAGTTCATGGTAGTTCACATGTGTATAATTATGGATTTCCTTATCAAATAGAAATAAAAATCCATAGGTGAAGTGAAATTGTGTTAATTAACTTAAATAATTTTACATGGTACCACATATCCTTTTTTATTTCTTACATGTGGATGATTCATTTCATAAAGTATTAATGATAAATGTTTAGTTTATTATGGTGGATTTTCCAAAAATCATGAACTAGTTTCATTTTATTTAACATTATGTATATATATTAGTCTAATAACATATAATATTATATATATATATACCTATTAAAATATTATTTAACAATAATAATAATTTTATGACCATATTTGATGGAGATAATGTTAAACAAAAAACATTATCCCTCGCGATGATTAATCGTCATAATTTGGAAAATGTTTTCTTTTCATTTAATAAGAGGAGATGTGAAGAGGAAAAAATATGATACATTCCATTAGTGAAATAAAATTATAGTATATACATTATAATTGAGTTATTTTTCCTTTATGTATGAAGGAGGTGAGGATAAAATAAATGAAGAAAATAAATTAAGAGAGGTGGTTTGAGAAAATTACATCATGAATATCATGTCCTTGAATGACCCCTTACGGAACATGGAATTGTTTTTTTGGTGAGAACATTATAAAATTTCCTTTGGGAGAGTGAAATTTAGATTGTATTTAAGATATTAGATAAGTTTAAAGTCTTTTTAGGGGAAAGGGGTTGACGAATAGTGGTATTTATACTTGAGTAGGGGTCGTTTTAACTGATTAAATAATAATTATTTTATATTAAAAAACAACGGAATTTTGGTGGAATTAATTAAAATTAATTAGATTGATAATAAAATTTTTAAAGTTTATTTATATTATAGAGAGACATAAAACACCCATTTAAAATTTTATTTTCTATATATTTTGTTCTTTTACCTTTTAACTTTAACATGTTTCATTGTTTTACCTATACTATAGCAAATCCTTTTTGTACCAAAATAACATTTCCATACCTAAAAATGAAAATTAACTTAATAACTAATTTTAAAATTCTTTTTCCAAATAGGGAATATATTTTTACAAATTCAATTCATAGTATTGTAAAAATTAAATTTTAAACAAAACCCAATGACATGACAAAAAAATAAGTTTTCAAGAAGTGTATTTTTCTAAAAAAAAGATGATGTTATAATAATTCTATGATTAATAATAATCATTGTATAAGAATAAATAAATATTTAATAATATATATAATCTATACATTTAATTTAAAAAATTTACCATTAGGTATTATTTTTATTTAAATAAAAAGGGGAAACCCTGTGTACTTTAAAATAGTTTTCATAAAAATGTCTTTTTTACACCCAAAAGTAAACATATTCTATGATAAAAAATACATTTGATTGAAGATAGTTTAATTTGTTTAAATATAACTAAATTATAATTATTTCAATTGAAATAAAATTCAGAACATAATGTGACTTTTAAATTGTTTAATTTATTGAAAACAAATGACATTTTTACAAAAATTGGTATTTTAACTATTCACTAAAAACAAAATATTTTCCAAAAAAATCCATAATTTAAACTATATTAAAGAATGATATTATTATTTAATAAATAAATTTAATTTTATGAAAATATTTTTCTAGAAGTTTTAGAAATGAATAATAATATTTACTCATAAAATGAAAGAGATTTTTTTTGAAGAAAATGTATTTTTGAAGTATAAAATGACTACTAAAAACAAGAGTGATTATTTACAAATAATTGATTAATAAATTATCAATTACTTTGACCATTATATATTTCATAACATCATTAAAATTGTTCTTAATCCAAAATTTAAAGGCTATATTATAAAAGTCACATTTTAATAATAAGATTCTATTGTTTTTTTGAGCTTGATGTGGGGTATCTTGAATGATATTTAACATAGTGTTACATTTTAAAATAACATGATGTTACATTATCACCCATTAAATAAATTTAGTCCTCGCTATTTGGACCAAGGATCAAAAAATAGGGGTTTGAATTTTTAGAATGCCTATTTAGAAATCCCACATCGTAAAAAGGATCAATAAAACTTCTTCTTAAAAAGTGTTATAGGAAAAGGAAAAGTTCACCACAAAACTATGATTATGATTAGTGAAAAGTTAACATATGGAAATAAAAGATAATTATGAATATCACGCTTTGATGGAGAATTGTTGAGAACTTGGTTATCCGGAAGATAACCATCACAAAATCATAATTTTGTGACAGGTCAAAAGGACAATGATTTCCCATCAAGAAAATTAAATGAATAACATTTTTTTTTCAAAAAAAAAATTATAAATGAGTAATTAATTTTCTTCCAAGACTTTGAAATAAATGAAATATACATAATTGAAAATTATTATTTCATATTTATATTTTATCTAAACGATGAGTATTTATGATATTTTTTAATACCTGAAGCATCAAAATCAACTTCTATGGATCCAAATATCCATAAAAGTATAACTGTCTATTCGTCTTATCTTTGAGAATTAACAAAAAAGGGTTAGTACATGATAATTTAATTATCCAAAAAGAATAAAACTTTACATGATGAAAAACTACATTAATCTCCCCAATTCAATAGTAATACCCAAAGTTAAACATAGATCATTCAACAAATAACTACCCTTATAATTCCTGAAAATTATTATAGACCAATATTGGGAACCAAAAATTATAAGTATTTGATCCCATAGTTTTCTATGATAATTTTAATATTTATCTTTAAATAATATTAATCACTCTTAAAGTATTATACCAAAAATGTAATTTCCCCAATCAAATAATCATCAAGATACACTAATCATAAACATAAATAAACTGAATCACCATAAATCATATATGCTTCCAAAATTTAATTAATCCTTTATTTATTAAATAAAATCCCATAGTATTCTCTTTAAATTAATCGTATGAGGTTCAAAAAATAGTGAATATATTCTAAAATAACATTAATCGCTTAATCACTAAATCATTTTCTAATCCTACGATAATCTATAAGATTAAAAATATGTTCCCAAAATAACCTTTTTATTCAATGACAAAATAATTTACCTTAAAATGACAATATAATACTAACCAGGACATCGTGTAGGCCATTTTTAGGCGATACACCCTTGTCACCCTTTTGTTGTTGGTTCGAATCTAGTGTTCTTACTGGACGTAACAGGTTGTCATCCATCCTAGAGGTTGTTATTTTTTTTCATACTATATTGACATAATACTTATAGAATCTTAGTAATATCAGAGACATCCAAAAAATAACCTTATTATATTCAAACTCAAAGGTTGTCTCATACCTTTCACTATTCATCCCAAAAAGTAAGAACCCATAATTACCTAAAATATAAAATGAATAAAAATAACTTTAAACAAATTTCCCACAAAATTAAAAAAAATATTCCTTAAATAACCATTTTCATATCGTAATATTAAGGTTTTCATATACCTTAAAAATTACCACCATTTTACAACTTTTCAAAGGTATTGATTCCATATAACATATATTTCCAAATTTATTGAAACAAAACATACTCTAGAAAAAACCTTAGGTTTTCGATGATTCCCATAATATTTATAAAATACTAGTATATCATAAATTTAAATAAATAAACAAATAAACACATACTTCATTCAACTTTATTATAAAACCATTAACCATGATTCAGCATCTTATTCCAAAATACTTCATTCCTATTATCAAATATATTAATTTTATCCTTATGATTCATAAATATCAAACCATAATTGTTGTATACATTCAACATAAAAAAATATTTCATACCTTTAATATAGAAATTTGGATCTCTTTGATATCCCATTTATCTTCTAACATGATTCTAAACTTATAAAAAATAAATGGTATTGTCCTTTTTGAAATTTCCCTTGTCAAAAGAGTTTGTAAAGTTGGGATTTTGAAATAAATGAAAAATAAACCATGACCCATACATTTATTTTAAATAATAAAAGGTGTTTGATAACTCATACATGTTCTTGTAGGTTATTTAAATACTCAGAAATCTATCTAAATTATTTGAACAATATTTTCAATAATAATGAAAATAAAATCCTCTAGAAGGGACTAGAAAGTTGTGAAGGATCTCTTTCCTTATATCTTGATAAAAAATCCTTAATCCATAAAAAATAACATCACAAAAACATTAAATTAATTATTACATGTAAAAATAATAAGTCATTTTATTGGAAATACCCATAAAAACTATATAATAATTTAACCTTGAAATCCTTTATAGCTAAGTTGATTACCTTTCTAGATCTAATCTCCAAAAAATATCACTAATCTTTTTGAAATCCATCACTCTAAACCAAATAATGGGTGTATAAGGATATTAACATATATTTATCCTTAAACTTTTAAACTCGTGAGGATATTAATACTCTTAAGAAAACCTTACAAGGAACCATTTTAATCACCAATGTTTTCTAAACCTTGCTCTGATACCAACTATAAGGATCCATCCTTAAACATTACATATTCTTATGATTTTTAAATTGAATTATTTTTCATTCATTCCCAAATGTATTTTAGGTTTATAGCTTTAAAGAATTAGTAAAAAAACTTATATTGTAAACCTATATACTAAAATAGGACACTTATACATATTATCCATTTTTCATAAAACAAATGAATTTAAAATAAACCTTGTTCTCTCTTCATGAAAAATCAGTAGAATTTTATCTAGATCACATCCATGTATCTATTACAACCTAAATCATTTGAAATACATTTTAAAACATGGTATGAGAATAAAATATCAGTAAAAGACTTAAAATCTATAAATTTTTTTGTCCAGTGAAAACACATGAAAGTTTTTTCATGGAAACATTTTTTTTCATCACTATAAAAGAATCATGATTTAAAAAAACATCATTATCTTACCTTTTTAAAATCAATCCATTTCCTAAAAAATAATTATAAATAATATAAAACATATGTAGGTGACTTGGGACATTAGTTTCCATATCAATATTACAAATGGAGTAACTAATATGGCCAACATCAAACACTAGAGTACCTAATGCATTGGAGGTTATAACGTTACCACCCGTCCTTGGTTTAACATGGAACCACACAAAATTGGTTAATAAAATAACCACCCATCCTTTGTATATCAAGGAACCAGATTTAATTAGATTATAATGGAGCTACTCCTCATTATAAAAAATTTCCATGAACCATTACATATACATAAATCAGAAATCTTGGATAATAAAACACACTTTGGAGAAAATAAAAATTCCATTTTTAAATCACTCATTTTGAATAACAAAGAATGTACATTGGAAAACACTTTATTTGAAGGTAACCATATAAAAATTGAAATTATGATTCAAAATATTATGGCTTTATGAAAGATAGAAATTTATTTCATTACCTATGTGTAAAAAACATTCCTTTTGACTTTTGTAAAAATAAAATTTAATATTTTTCTTTTGTATACAACCTTAAAAATATCTCTTTTTAAAAAATTTGATAGAAATTCTAATATAATTTTTTATAAAATTAATATCCATATAAATTCATTCATAAAAATAATTTTAAAAACACGGACATGAGATAGAAATATTTTAAATATATATATTTAAAACATTTGAAATGAGGTTTTTTAGTTAAAGAGTCCCTTACAAATATTGTATCATTTAAGTGAGTGTGAATTAAATGAATAAATTATGTATATAAAATATAAATAAAAATAATAAAATTAGAAATAATTAATAATAAAATAAAACTTCATCTCATACATAATCATAGAAAGAAATTATAAATTATGTTGATGTTTAACTTAAATATTGGAAATTGGGTTAAGAATTCTGTTACACTTTGTAATCAGCCGAATCATATACACCCTAAAAGAAATAATTATCATATGAAGAATTTAATATCATGAATATATAAATTTTAATGGAATGTTATTTAAAAAGGAAGTATATACAGAACAAAAATAAAATAAGTAGTAAATTAGGAAAATATCTCACAGAAGTAAGAGTGAGATGAGAAACCATTACCTCAAACTCCTATTTAGTTTTGTGGTATTTAAACCCTTATATAATTGTTTAAATAATTTTATTAACTCATTAAATAACTATATAAATATTTATAATATGGTATATGATGTTTTTATAACATCTTATGACCCATTCATTAATAATATTTTATTATTTTCAATGTTTTTGGAGCTGTTGTTTCATGGTTTCATGTTTGGTTCACTTGTGTCTAATTATGGATTTTATTTTCAAATAGAAAAAAAAATATATAATTGATATAAAATGGTATTAATGAAAATTAATAATTTTAAATATTCATATATATTTTGTTGATTTCTTATTGGAGGATGATTCATTTGATAAAACACTAATGATAAATTTTTAGTTTATTTTTGCGTTTTTTCTGAACATCACCGACTAGTTTCATTTTATTTATTATTAAATCCATATATTATTTCCATAACATGAAATATGTTATAATATACCTATAAAAATATTACTTAACCATAATAATACTATTATAACAATGCTTTAAGGTGGTAATGTAAATGAAAAAAATCATTATCCATGAAGATGGTTGAACACCATATTTTGGACCATGGTCACGTTTATTTGGATAAGAGGAGATGATAAAAGGAAAGGATATGAAATATTCCATTATAAACATAAAATAACATTATATAAATGGTAATATAATTATTATTCCATTACGAATTAAGGAGGTGAGGATAAAAGAAAAAGAAGAAAATAAATTAGGAGAGGTGGTTTGAGAAAATTACCTCTTGAATATCACCTCATTGAAGGACCCTATAAGGACTTTGAATTGATATTTAGGTGATACCAAAAGAACTTGGACATGGGAATAGTATAGTGGAGAGGTTTTTTTAGATATTTTTGGAGCCTCAAGTTTCTTTATGAGAAACGGGGTGGTGAGTATTGGTATTTATTCTTGGGGAGGGGTGGGTTTAAGTGATAAAATAATGATGAATTTATATTTAAAGAAAACCACATTTGGGTGGAATTAATACCAAAAATTTAGATTGAAAATTAATTTTCTTAAAAATCAATATGGGAAAGAAACAAATCTGACACCCATTCAATGTTTTAGTTTTATGGTATTTTAATCATTAACCTTTTAGCTTTAACCTGTTTGATTATTTTTCCCATACTACGGTAAATCTTTTTCTTAATACGATTAATTTTTTATGCATAAAAATGGAATTGAACTTAATACCAAATCTAAACTTTATTATTCCAAATCTATAATCCATTTTATGAAATTAAATTCAAATAATGTACAAATTTAAATTTAAAACAAAAGTCATAAATGAGTTGAAAAATATGGCTTTCAAGAAGTGTTTTTTCAAGAAAAAATTGATTTTATAATTACATTATGATTAATTATAATACTTTTCTAAGATTAAATTAATATTTAACAAGATTTATGATATATAAATTTCATTTAAAATATTTATCACTAGGGATTTTTTGTTTTCTAAAAAGGGTAAACATTATGTACTTTAAAATAGTTTTCAGAAAAACTTGTTTTTAACCCCCCCAAACTTATTCAAAGATAGAATTTATAGTTGTTTCAAAATAAATTATATGGATTAAATAAAAATAAATAATAATTATGTTAAAATAAATAAAATTAAAAAAAATAATGGGTCCTTTAAATTTAATAGTATTTTGAAAATAAATTACTTTTTTAAAAAAATCAGTATTATTCACTATTCATTGAAAACAAAATATTTCCCAAAAAAACCCAAAATTTCAACCAAAGTAAAACTTAATATTATTATTTATAAATTTAAATTGAATTAAATTAGTTTATCTTTATAATAGTTCCAAAAATTAATTATAATAGTCACTCATAACGTGCTAGAAAACCCATTTTTGAAAAGATTGTTTTTTTGAAGATTAAAATGAATTTACTAAAAATTTAACTGATTATTTACAAAAAAAAATAATTAATAAATTAGAAATGAGTGTGACTATTATAGATTTAATAACCTCATTAATATTTTTCTTACCCTCGAATTTAATGTTTAGATTACAATAGTCACATCATAATAATAAGATTATATTGTTTGTTTCAGATCGATCTGGCGTATGTTGAATAATATTGAACATAGTGTTTTTTTAACATCTCTGGTTGTATCACAACAACACCAACTTCTGGGATATCAGTCTAAATAAATTGTGTTCTATGTACAACATATTTTCAAACCATACGTATTTCTACCATTCGAATTCAAATGGGAAGATTAAAGAAATCAATGAGAACCACTTTAACATCTTGTAGAAAATGGTAGGCCATAAAAAAGAGTGGGGCTGATATGCTCCCTAATGCCATTTGGTCCTATCGTATGAAAACATATAATTCTACCCATTTCAACCCATTTTCCATGGTGTATGGAACAAAGGTAGTCATGCCCATTGAGGTTTAACTTACATCACCTTGAAAGAAAAATTTCTGACTAGGAGATGCTAGATGGAATGGAAGAAGTCTCTCTATAAATTTTGAAGCCCTCAAAGAAAAATAGGATTTAGGCCTTGCACAAAATAAAGATGCATTATGATAGGATATAGATAGTTCTCCATAATAAAGTAAACCTATACTCCTCCATCCATGGTGAAGTGGTATAGACTCATAGAATCCCAATGATACCCATGAAAAATCCACCGAAGTTGGAGCCCAATCAGCTTGGACATTACATTATCCATAAGGTATATTCCAATTGTGAATACTCTTTAGTCACCATGGATGGAGTTAATATCACACCTCTCACCAAAGCTAATATTTTCAAGAATTAATTTAAATTAAATTCATTATGGTCCATAAATTATGAACATAATCAACTTAAAGTTGGTACAAACTCTCTGAACATAAACAAGGATCCATAGTCTGATATCTATGAACATAAACTAACAGTACCCCCATGGTCCATGTATTATGATATTAAATTATTTTCAATACCCATAGTTCGAGTTGTATGGAATTAAACTAAAAATACCATTGTCTTTAGCACATGACATTAGAATATAGCCTTACCCTATACGATAAATAGAGGATTCCTCATGTACCAAGTGTGAGATGACTAAAAAAATCTTCAGTACACAATGTTAAATTGTAGCCTTACACCATATAAAAATGGGAGGCCTCATAATATGAGATGATTTTATGTCCTCACATGAGAGTACCTTCCTTAATTGGAATCTTCCTACTACCATGCCATGCTCTAGAACTATGTGTGGCTTGATTCCCATTCTCATCCGATACATAGTGACACTAAGACCCCTTATCTTTTCTCCCAACATCAAATTTAACATAAGGCATTCCCCAGGAGGGATAAATTACATACTCCAACATTTGGACGATTTACCCCTCCTACAGTCCAAGAATTATAAACTTAAACTATGTTTAGTTTGTTATAGGTTGTATATGTGGAACATAGGCTTACATAAACCAAATTCGAATTAGGTTTTAACTCTTTCATTCTATAAAAATATCCCTTAAACAAACAATCCCCCTGTCCAAGAATCATGAAATTATACTATTTTCAAAATTCTCATTGGTCATACTTGAATGACATTAAACTGCATAGCTAGTGTCCTTCTGTATAATGTGTAAACTAGAGAATGTATGTCACATCCCTCTTGAATAGGATGGAATTTCATGTTTCTTGTTTTTCTCTTCTTCCCTTTAAATTATTTAGAATTCTATGCAGATTGATTCCCATTACCATAGGATATATAGTGACACCTAGAGATCCTATCTTTGGCCCCATCCAAATATTCACCACAAACTACCCATAACTCACAGTGTTATCTCCCCCAAATTACCTTTGGACTCGTATTTATGTACAAGACCCATTTAAAATCCATGAATTTATAGTGATTCTGGACTCCCTAACCACCCAAAATGAGGGAGAGCAGAATGGTTTTCTCAATATGTATTCCATGCAAATGTACTCAATGTAAGTCATTAAACTGTATCCTTACCCTATGCAATGAACATATGATTTGTCGTGTACCAAGTGTAATATGAAGAAAACTACAACTTTAGAAAACAAAATTAAAATGTATCCTTACCCATTATAGAACCAGAATACCTCAAAATATGAGATAATTAAATTTCCTCACATCATATGACATCCCCTAATGGATTAGGTCTCCTACCATGAAGTAGTTAAGAACCACATCTGGTATGATTCTGATTCCCATGGGATACCTAGTGACACCGATATCTCATATCCTCATCCACAACCATAGCACTAACCTATTTTTGAGATTCCCCTTGGTCCAAAACTTATGACCTTAAAATTTGTGCTGCTGGATTCAAGATTTCATTATGAATTATGAACTAAAAATATGTGCATTGACCTCCTTATCCCAATATTTTCAGAATTTTCTTCACCACCAATGTTTTAGAAAGACAAACCCCCTTCCCTTTTTCATCACATCCTTTCATGAGTGGATTGAACCTCTAATGTTGGAAACCTATCATAACACTCTATAGAACTATATGTGACTTGATTCCTATTCCCATGGGATATGTAGAAATTCTTATATCTCACATCCTTCTTCTATCCCCCTTCATTAACTCATTATAGGGTCTTTCCTTCCTCGACATCATGGTTCCAACTGGGGTATCATGGGTATAGACTATCATGTTTTATATGGTGAAGGAACTCTTTTTCCATAATTCACATTAGGTTATCACTATTCTAGGACAAAAAAGCTTCTTCAGGATATCCATACTCTTTGGTACATCCTCCATGACCATAAACTAGTAGCAGCCATAGTTTGAGATGAAAAAATTTAAACTGCAATGCCTAATGTCCTTATAACATGATGTTAAAATATATAATTACCTTATATAAACTAGGATTCCTCAAATGATAAATATGAGATAAACCAATATAATTTCCTCAGTACATGACATTAAACTATATCCTTACACTGTATAAATCGGGATACATCAAATGATAAATATGGGACATATGAAAACAACATCCTCTATAGATGATGTTAAAATATATACTTACCTTGTATATAACTGGAATGCCTCATAATATGAGATGATTAAATAACATCCCCAGAGAGGAAATCACCCTACTAGTGTTATAATCCTACCATTCCACTTTCTAGAACTAAATATGACTTGATTACCACACTAATTGGATAGGTAGTGATGCCTGAGTATCTCATCCTAGGAAAACCCTTCAATAGACACATTTCAGGGTCATTCCCCTCTGAGAAAGGATTGATTATTTTCTACTGACATGTTCAGATAGTGCTTTTGAGAGCATGGAATAATAGTTCCTAGGGCACTCAATGTTCCCTACAAGACACTCTCTACTCCCACTTTTTCCCTTCACACTCTCTTATATTTCGACAATCATCATCCTACTAATATGAATAGGATCCGTAATAGAAATGGTACATAGACACAATGAATCAACTACCATAAATGACTTATTCCTTAAGGGATATTTAGTAATAAATAATGGCTCCCATGTTTTGAAATCATTCAATGGTTGATACCTCATTTTCTCACACCATTTTAAACCAATATAGATTTGTTTTCTGTGTTTTGAACATGGTAAATAGTTTTTCCTTGCCCTTCGGTCATTCCCCTTTTAATATCTAGGTCCTGAAAGTCATGGTCACCCTCATGAGATTTTTGGCCACTTTGTCTCCCTATTATGTTAACCCATATAAACAATGAGAACTCTATACCAATTCATTTTCTTGAATCGAGCATGACTCATGTGGAATTTGAATATGGGGTGTATTTTTCCTCAAATAAGGTTGAGATGCACGGGTTCCCCATTGGTCGAAAATCTATAACCTTAAAAAGTATCCCAATTCTAAGAATTGTAACTTTAAATAATATTAAATTAATATTGGGAATGTTTCTTGTGGTTCCAGGCCTCCTCTTCACGCAATTAATGTTAGGTCACCTCCCCTCCAATCCATTTACTCTCCTTTGAGATTATCCCTATATGGTCCATGCAGTATGAGATTTAAATATTTGTAATTGGTCATAACTCTATGACCATAAACAAGGATCCATGGTATAGGAATCATGATGTTAAACTATGTGCATGTCCTCCTTGGAATGTCTTATATACCTCCAGGCCCCCTTGGCCGTAACTTCATGATGGGTTGTTACATTTCCACACCATGAATGTTATTTTGGGTCATTCAAAACTTATGGTCCATACTCTATAACCTTAATCTAGGAGCCTAGGACCAGGAATCATGACCTTAAACTGTGTGCGATATGTCTCTTGGATGTTCTATGTAGAAGGGCATCCTCGTCTCCCCATTCATGTTGTGTTACCCCTCCCTCATTCCACACACATGCCCTTTGAGACACACAGCCTATAGTCCATGCACTATGACCTTAAACTATGAGTCACGTTCCAAGCATTACGACTCAAAATTGTTTCTAAATTATTATATAAAATATTATGACCTAAATCTATTAATAAAAAGAGGAAAAAACGTATGTCAGGTGGAAAACCTATAAGGGAAACCCAAAAAAGAGAAAGACTCCCCTTGTCAGGTCATTCATGCGACTTCGGAAAGAATAAGGGTACAAAAATAAAAAGGTAAAAAGCCCATAGGGACCCACTATGAGCCCCCAAAAAACCCAGATATGCTCACTAAACATTTTTATGCATGCAAAATTTAGATCCAAATATTAAGATCCCCTTACCTCATGAGTCCCTCTAGGGAATACCGCAAAAATGTTACCTTATTATACCGCCACCACCTTCTATGGGTGGTTTTTACACACATCAGTTCACACAGCTTGGTCACAAGATTCTAAACGGTATGACTCAACATCCCAATAATGATATTTTAAACTGTGATATACAAAATCCTCAACATTTTATTTTAAAATATGTGTTTATCATCCTCACCATTTGACATTAAACTGTGTTTCCATCATATCACTATATGATGTTAAACTATGTGTCTATTATCCTCACCGTATAACGTTAAACTATGTGTCTACCATCCTCAATGAATGATGTAAAACTATGAGGTGTCTTAGTCCCTCCCCTGGGAGTCCTTTTTTCTCCATTTTTGATGGTCACCTATCACATTGTAAATGTTCTTAAACTGTTTCTAGACATACAGGGAGACAGAACCTTGGAATGTGTTTCTAAACGTTTTTCATATTTGATATGCCTACCCAATTTTATCAAATCTATAATGGTGTAATTCTTAGAGTGTTAGACTCTATTCAGACATTCTATCAGTTCACCTCCATGCATAATGTCACCCTTAACTGAGATCCCCATCAACTTAAATGTCCATATGGCCCCTTATAGAAATGGTTCTTCTCCAAATTGGATGACCTACCATCCATAGAACATACCATGAAATACTTATGATGACATATTGTGATAATATACATGTTTTGAATATGGTCAATGGTTTAACATCATTTGTTTTATCATTCCTCAGTATAAATATAACAGATTATGTGTTTCAAACAAGGTAAGAATTTTTCCTCCACCATCATTCCAACCCCATTATTTTCCAGAACATGGGCATCTCGATTTACTCTCTTTATCACCCCTTTGTTTGGGTAGAATTCCACTCCCTTAGAGTTACACCATTTATGAACTAGAGTACATTGAGAAAGTAAGTCATCCTTTCAAAGAAACATATCCTCTAACTATAGTCTTTCTGGTTGAGATGCTCATGGGGGTTAATAATCAGGTTCATACCCTAAGAGTTTGTCCCTTGTTTGAAACTCTCATATTAATGAGACATATTATTTTTTCCATTGTTTCGCACACCGATCATGACTCATGTGGGCTTAGGGATTCAATTTGGTTGTCTTGTCAATGTGATCGAGATGTAGTGAAAATAAATTGTTTTTAAACTACATATGTAATTCAGAATGAATTATCCGATGTTTAGGATGGTCATACTTATATTAGAGCCTCCACATTATTTTTAGATAAAACAACATTCCTAAAGGATTAGTCTTATTAACTGAGTGCTTGATCTTATCCATCCTCTCTCAAGTATCCTCTAGGGTCTTCTTCTAGTCAATCGAGTCAACATCCTCCTCCTCTATGATGTGAAAAACTACATCATCCTTGATTCCTCTTGTGACATACCTTCTAAGTGAGTGACTTATTCATAATTTTAATAATGTTACATTGTACCCACATCCTTATTCTAATGGTAGGTGACACCAAATACCTTCCACATTGAATGCAGCCTCTTGAAAATTAGGTCTTGATCTAGTGCTTAGAGGTTTATAGAATCCACCCCACCCATCCTAAGGATAACTAGATAATGGATTAGAGACCCCACCATGTTTTTTAGATTGATCATTGGGGTGAGAGTGATGATGTAACATACACTCATCCATTATTTGGATTGCATGAATAATTTCTCCTTAGTATGGATGAGCTATAATCCTTGAAGTTCTCAAGAAGATCAGTCTTGTACAGAGAGAGGTACATCCATCATAGCCTCCTCGGCCATCTCGAGTGTTGGTATTATTTCCTCCTCCTTCGTTAGGGCCTCGATCATTATAACCACCTCTTGTGTCCCTTTTATGGAAGGCTCAGTGACCACAACCTTATTATCCACTTTCATTGAAGGCATAGATTCTTCCACAACCACTTACCTAGGATTGAGTATTAACCCAACTAGATGATCTCTAAACATGGTGTAAAACACCATTTAAAATCATAGGGCTACCCATGCATGATATTTAAATGGGAAAATAAGAAAGAAAGAGTGGAAAAAAAGGTAAAGGGGATACAATAATGACACAAACTTATGAGTAGATTAGAGTGATTCATGGGTTTACTCCCTTACGACGATATTCATCCAATAATGTTTTCCTCAGTTGCATGTTCTACTTCAGGAACATATGGAATCCTTTTTGAAAAAGGTCAAGGATAGGCCCCATTACCACCCCACAAGCCTTTTGGACCTCTATACTTCCTTATAAGGTCCATCATAAACATCCCCTTCCTCCGTTCTCACCAATTCCATTGTAGAGACCCAAAGTTTGACGTACATGGACATTACATTACTTTTTCGGAATACTTAATACATAACAAAAACAGTCACACAAGGACTATAACAGTTTAGTGTCTTTGGAAACTCGGAATATAAACATCAAATCACGTTGAAAGATCTTCAACATCTCCCATAACGATCTTCCCCTTTTCATTTCCTTACCTAAAACCTTTCTTTATTTCCTGGGGAAAATAAAACATAAAAAGGGTGAGCTCAAATGCTCAGCAAGGGAAAACAAAGAGAACATAAAACAATCCATAAACATTTGAAAGCAAAAACATGAACATGAAATCTAAATCTTAAAACCTCGAGCAAAGACATAAATCTTGGAAGTAAGTAAGGCATTTATCATAAAGGAACATCAATCATGATAAAATAGAATGGGAATAAAACATGTAATTTTAAAAACCATTCAGCACTTGTTATTATTTCCATAGTATCCAAGACATTGCTTCCAAGACCATCTTAGTGGACAAAGTCCCTTTCTGAATCGAGTTCACTCCTTGATCCAGTCCTGTATCACTGAACCGAATTAACTTACCGTTTCAGACATATATATCTCATGAGATATATAATCTTTACCCAATGCATTGGAGGGAGATATAGGTCCCACCCATATCATAATGAAATCATTCTTACTTGTGCCACAAAATAAACATACATCATTCATAATAACTCAATGAATAAAATGTGTTTCATAAAAATCATCCCATAATCACATAAACCATATAAAAGAAATGGATATTTCATAATAAGAAAAGTGAAACCATGTAAATAATAGAGACATTATACTTGAAACATACACATATGAAATAATGTCATCTTATATGTAAAGTGATTTTGATAAAACATTTGAAATGAATTCTTGAGGAAAATATCCTTTCTTCTTCAAAATCTATTTCTTTTCACAAAATGTCATGAAATTTGACAAGAAAAGTATTTTGTTGAAAATAGTCATGAAATCTTTTGGATGAAGCTTCATGAAAATAAGGCTTTATAAAACCGTAAAAATCCTTTCATGCTGTATACGTTAAAAAACATTCTTCTCGTACTTTTGTAGGAAAAGTCAAAAAGTAACTTATAGGGTAAATAAAAGAATGATTCCTTCCATACCATGGGGTAAAAGTCAAATGGGTAAAAGGACTTTAAACATACATTACTGAAATTTTATAAAACATGGACATGGATGATATCAATAACCCAAGTAAATACTTACGAATAAGAAATCTCGGATAAAAATGAGATTTGCACAATTATCCCTTACCTTAGGTCCGATATGCTTCGTACGTATCCGAAACTCTTGTATATTGACTTAAATAATGACATTTCCTTATTACAGAATCAAATTCATTGTTATGAAATCATATATGTTTCACTTATGACTTTATATTACCCGTTCTTTTGTAAATTCCATGTTAAAGCAGTGTTTTGGGTAAAATAATTTCATTTATCGTATGTGTTTCGACTTTTCGTTCTTAATATTATTACTTATATCCTGATTTAAATAATTACAGAATTTAAAAAATGATTTATATATAATATATATTCATTATATACATATATATATTGTAGATTGATAAAAGGAATGAAATACACCGTTCATGGAGACGGTAGGCCGTACGTATGCATGAACACTGTTTTCGTTTCCTTATTGAATTGAATGATACTAAATAGATGACATAAACATATATATACAAAAATAAAGTAGCATTATTATTTCATATATTTCATTATTATTCATTATATAAACTTTATGATCATTCATGTATGGTTAACATGGAGAATGAATCTCATCGCGTCGTAGAGACAGTAGTCCGTACGTACGCACGAGCGATGATATCGTTACCATAATTATTGAATAGAATTAGAGTGGATGGTATAATATATCAGAATTATTATGATGTTATAATAACCATATATAGTTATTCTTTACACCATTATACCCATCCATGTAAGGGGTTGGTGGAAAAACAGATTTGACCACGGCGTGGAGACAGTATTCCGTACATACGCACGCGTGGTGATTTCATTTTCCATAGGATGGATAGATGGTGAAATAGGGTTGTTTTATACTTATAATAACATATCATTATATGAGTTATACTTATGTTATTACTTCATAATGAAACAACTAAAGTAGAAGAAGTTAAAGAAGAAATAAAGTTGAAAGAATCGGTAACGGACATTACCTCTTCTTTGAAGCGCCTCTTTGAGACCTCCTCTTAGGGAACTAAAATTGGACTCTGAAGAATACCAGAACCTCTAGTATGTTTCTATGGAATTGGATAAGAAAATTTGGTAGGGGTTTTCCGAGCTTGAAGGCTCAAAGTGGTGTGAGGAAGAGAGTGAGGAGGTTCCCTTTTATAAGGGAGGAGAGGGGCACCATTGGAAAAACTAAATATATTATTTTATTATAAAGTCATATTTGGTTTTTAATAGCTCCAAATTGATTTATTTAGAAGCTAATGTGGGGATGGGTCGAACTAATCTCATATAATATAATTTAGACAAGTTTAGGTTTCTATTTTAACCATATCATTTAGATTAAACCTTAAGTTAAATAATTTTACTTTTACCGTGTCTTCTTGTTTTCTTACACTATAAGGTTAATAAACTTAGTATAACAAGACAAACGAACCCCAATTTGTTTATTGTTAATATATATAACCTTATATAAGTCATTTGGACTAACCTTAGATTTTTATGAATAAAATAACAATTAATAATATAATATTTGTTTTAAAAACTATTTTATGTCAATTTTGACAATATTTGGTAATTGATTTTTTTGAAAATCATAGCAGAATGATTAGTTCGAAAAACATTAATTAAATCAATACTAACATGTCATAATAACCTATAAAATTATTTTAATTCATAAGAAGTCTCAAATTACATTTATTTGTGTATTTATAACATCAATT
Organism: Viscum album; assembly: GCA_963277665.1. Classification (NCBI taxonomy): domain Eukaryota; kingdom Viridiplantae; phylum Streptophyta; class Magnoliopsida; order Santalales; family Viscaceae; genus Viscum; species Viscum album. The sequence goes on from CAUJRU010000460.1 coordinate 615,996, forward strand.
ATGTCAATATTTCATTTATAAGATAATTACTGCATTATCATTGTGTCATAAATAAATTAAATCATTTAATGTCTAAAAATTATAAATAAAATACCATTATGTAGGAATTCTTTTTAGCTTTATAATGAATATTTATAGTATAATTTAGCTTATGTATAACCCTATATTAAAAATTATTTACTTATTAAACTTTGATTTTAACTATTTTAACCCTTGTTTAAATAAATTAATATTAAATGTCCTAATCTAATCCAAGTGGGCCTAAATGGTCATCTTTTATTCCTAAGGTTGTTTTTGGTCGAATTACACTTATCCAATAGAATTAGTACATGTGTTAGGGTAATAATAATATCATATTTACCCTTAATTATCTTATTTACTTTTAACCATGGTAAATAAAAGTAAAACGTTACTATTCACCAAAAATTATTTTCATCTCATTGAACCACATTTTAGTCCTTTATATTAACCGTGTCTCTCAGATTTTTGAAATTCAATTCACAATAGTGGTAAAATTTAATTTAAATTAAAAAAGTTGGTTTTTTAACTACCACTAAGTGGTTTCACTATTCATCAAAAATTGAAGTTTTTCAGAAAAATACCAAAAATTAAGCCTAAGAATTATTTGATATTCCGAATTAAAAATTGATATCTATTTTTCCAAATTCATAACATATAAGTGGAATTAATTAATTTTAAATTTAATTCCCGTTATGAAAACAGATAGTGTGTTTTTAAGAAACAAAAACAATTAAAAGATTGATACTTGTTTATATCCAATTGCAAAGTGAAATTAATTCCAATGAACAAAATTGGATTAAATGGTAAAAATATATTCTAATTAAACTTTAAAACCAAATAAAAAAGATAATATAACCATATAAATTATTGCGATGAAAAAAGTAGTTTTTAATTAAAATATAGCGTGTTTTTACTATTTATTAAAATATGAAAGTTATCAGAATAATATGAAAAATTTATCCAAAGTAAATTTTTATATCCTGATTCCAAATAAGAATTTTATTTTGTCAAATTTAACTTATAGACATGTGAAAAACAAAATTTAAGGTGGGTGCGTCATCAAAAGGTGGGAAAACTGCAATTTTTGAAAAATACATATTTTACACGAAAAATTTATTTTGTTCTCATACCATATTCTAGAAAATGTGTAAGATGAAGAATAATATTATAAAATTAAAAATTTAGTTAACACTATTGATAACAGATAGTCCATAATAATATTATAACAATATATCATTGTTTAGTGTAACCTGATACTGCGTACAACACACGCTATCGAGGAAGGTCGTGATTGCATGTAATGCAAGCCAAGTTAGGGTTGCGTGTTATGAAAAACTCATCTGTTGTTTCATATAACAGAATCCAACCATATTTCATTTATACATTGAATATATATATATATATATATATATACTCAATGTTTCGTAGAATAACTACTATCAAAATTGTGTGTAACATGATCCAAGAATAGTGTTGTGTATACTGCAAGCTTATACGGTGTTGCGTATAGCTCAAGGAAATATTGTTGTAGCTTAAAACACAAGACATAAATGAAATTAAAAGAATATTTTTCATAAAATCTCGGGGTGTTAAATTCTACCCCCCTTAAAATGAATTTCTCCCTCGAAATTCGTTGGGGTTATAAATCATTTACTATTTATAGAAATCCACATCGTAAAAAGGAATACTAAAACTTAATTTTAAAAACTAAAGTATGAAATGTAACGATTACCCAAAGAAACTCATCATTGGGTTTCCATATAGGAGAACATAGGTGAAAATATGGATATGGAAGAAAAATCTAACCATCAAGTTCTGATGGAGAGTGGTAGAGAACATGGCTATGAAAAAGCCATCAATCACAAAGCCATAGATTTGTGATGATCTAAGGTACCATCTGATTCATTGGATATAAGGGAACTAGGACAACATTTTTGGTTTTCAAGATCATTTCCCTAAAGTTGATGAAATTGTAATTAGAATAAATACTTTCATAATTTTGGTACAGTCTCACCGTTGGTCATTCTTTGGACAATTTCCACTTCATCTCTTAAAGAAATGTAGTTGAATTTGTCATTCGTAAAGTGTTAGCAGATCATGTGATAGAATGATGGGTCATTACATCTGTCTCAAACAAAAGGTTATAAAATTTATCAAAAATACTTAAGTCCATCTATAGTGAGATTAATAATATATGGTTCCTAAAATGGACTTATACTTCATATATCATACTGCTTAATATAATAAAACTAGTTTCTACTAAACAGAGACTTCGTGTAGGCCAGTGGTAGGTGATAAAGGCCAGTCGCACTTCGGTTGTGGGTTTAATTCCCACAGCCTTGTCCGACACGATGGGTTGTCACCCATCCTGCAGGTTTTCCTTTTTCTAAAACTATATTACTATAACATCCCATCAATAATATCGAAAAAACTTCTATCCTTAAACAATACTAACTTATGTACAACATAATCAATTTCAATCCTTAGGCTTATCCATAATACTACAGTCCACTCTCGTATTATAGTGAAAATGATTACCAGATATTTCATATAACAAGCATGTTAATACCATCGTTGATCCCCATATATCATAAGATATGTCTTGTTGGTCACATTCCAAACATTCGAAGGCCTTAATCATGTATTCTCTTGAAAAATGAATACCCATTGAATATTAGTGAAAACCTGAGTGCTGTTAAAAGTTAACTCTTTCCACATACCAAAACCCCAAAATTCTATATACTCAAACCATGATATAACTATTTCATTATATCAGTCATGAGCTCATGAATGCTATCAAACATTTAATTTTCTTCTTATCCCTTCATTATGCGCATATCATCTACTTTACAAAAATATCTGAATAACATTTCATGGTCACTGGTACCATTTATCATATACTTTCAAAACTTAAGGAAAGAAAACAGTGTAACAATCCTTAGATGTCTCTTTATTCCATAGTACCATGAGATTACTTATACAACATTACACTTGAAAAAAATGTAATCATTCCACTACCTTATTAAACCATTGACCGAGCTTCAACAATTCTTTCATCTCACATATCATTTGTAGTCTCTTCATCATCATCAACATAAATACTGCCCATATGACCATACTGATTCTATTTATGAGACTTTCCCTTAGGGAATTGGTTTGCATAATGCTCGTGCATTCCACATTTAAAAAATTTAACCATTGTTGATGTCATAGAAATACCATTATCCTCATCCATGGTGTTAACTGAACCTTTTCCTTTGCACTTACTGGCTTTCTATCCTTCTTTTCCAAACCCAAAGCATCTTCCAGTTCCTTTGAAACATTCTCCTTGATGTCTCTTCCCACATGATTTACATAGGGGAAACTGAACTTTCTTTCCTCTATGATAATCATGAAACTCCATCTTTCTCTTATTACCTGAGTCAGGAAACATACCAAATTTGAGTTTGTTGATCATATTATGAGATTGCTGATTCGGCATAATAATGATGTTTGGACTTCCAAATACCATTTCATTTGGTTGCTCATGAAGAATATCATTACATTGTCCATCATATCCTCAATTATCGTGAATCATCTTATTTCCATCCATTTTCAAAAACCCAAAAAGAATAGTGTGAGAGACAAAAATCATAATCAAGGGGAAGTAACTTCAATATCTACCATCTTAGGTTTAATTCTAAGATCGTTACCGTAATTCTGGGACTATAACCTATACTTATACTTAACCTTAGGGATATCCCTAGACATACCTTAGAAATATCTCTAGGGATCTCACTAAAGTTCTTGCATCCTAATTTCCAAAGGTTGACTAAACCTTTCCTCTGATACCAATTGTAGAGACCCAAAGCTTGACGTACATGGACATTACATTACTTTTGCGGAATACTTAATACATAACAAACACAGACACACAAGGACCATAATAGTTTAGTGTCTTTGGAAACTTGGAATATAAACATCTAATCATGTTGAAAGATCTTCAACATATCCCATAACGATCTTCCCCTTTTCGTTTCCTTAGATAAAACCTTTCTTTATTTCCTGGGGAAAATAAAACATAAAAAGGGTGACCTCAAATGCTCAGTAAGGGAAAACATAGAGAACATAAAACAGTCCATAAACATTTGAATGTAAAAACTTGAACATGAAATCTAAACCTTAAAACCTCGACCAAAGACATAAATCATGGAAGTAAGTAAGGAATTTATCATAAAGGAACATCAGTCACGATAAAATAGCATGGGAATAAAACATGTAATTGTGGCAACTATTCAGCACTTGTTATGATTTCCATAGTAGCCAAGGAATTGCTGCCAAGACCATCTTAGTGGATAAATTCCCTTTCTGAATCGAGTTCACTCCTCGATCCAGTCCTGTATCACTGAACCGGATTAACTTACCGTTTGAGCCATGTCTATCTCATGAGATATATAATCTTTACCCAATGAATTGGAGGGAGATATAGGTCCCACCCATCTCATAATGAAATCATTCTTACTTGTGCCACAAAATAAACATACATCATTCATAATAACTCAACGAATAAAATGTGTTTCATAAACATCATCCCATCATCACATAAACCATATAAAAGAAATGGATATTTCATCACAAGAAAAGTGAAACCATGTAAATGATAGATACATTATACTTAAAACATACACATATGAAATAATGTCATCTTAGATGTAAAATGATTTTGTTGAAAATAGTCAGGAAATTATTTGGAGGAAGCTTCATGAAAATAAGGCTTTATAAAACCTTAAAAATCCTTTCATTCTGTATACGTTAAAAAAACATTCTTCTAGTACTTTTGTCGGAAAAGTCAAAAAGTAACTTGTAGGGTAAATAAAAGAATGATTCCTTCCATACCATGGGGTAAAAGTCAAATGGGTAAAAATAAATTTAAACATACATGAATACACTTTTATAAAAAATGGACATGGATGATAGCAATAACCCCAGTAAATACTTACGAATAAGCAATCACGGATAAAAATGAGATTTGCACAATTATCTCTCACCTTAGGTCCGATATGCTTCGTACGTATCCGAAACTCCTGTATATTGATTTAAATAATGTCATTGACTTATTACAGAATCATATTCATTGTTATGATATCATATATGTTTCACTTATGACTTTATATTACCCGTTCTTTTGTAAATTCCATGTTAAAGCAGCATTTTGGGTAAAATCATTTCATTTATCGTATGTGTTTCGACTTGTCGTTCTTGATATTATTACTTATATCCTGATTTACATAATTCCAGAATGTAAAAAATTATTTATATATAATATATATTCATTATATACATATATATATATATTATAGATTGATTAAAGGAATGAAATACACCGTTCATGGAGACGGTAGGCCGTACGTACGCATGAACGTTGTTTTCGTTTCCTTATTGAATTGAATGAAACTAAATAGATGATAAACATATATATATATATATATACATAAATACAGTAGCATTATTATTTCATATATTTCATTATTATTCATTATATAAACTTTATGATCATTCATGTATGGTTAACATGGAGAATGAATCTCATCGCGTCGTGGAGACGGTAGTCCGTACGTACGCACGAGCGATGATATCGTTCCCATAATTATTGAATATAATTGTAGTGGATGGTATAATATATAAAAATCATTATGATTTTATAATAACCATATATAGTTATTCTTTACACCATTATACCCATCCATGTAAGGGGTTGGTGGAAAAACATATTTCACCACGACGTGGAGACGGTATTCTGTACGTACGCATGCGTGGTGATTTCATTTTCCGTAGGATGGATAGATGGTGAAATAGGGTTGTTTCATACTTATAATAACATATCAGTATATGAGTTATACTGATGTTATTACTTCATAATGAAACAACTAAATAAGAAGAAGTGGAAGAAGAAATAAAGTTGAAAGAATCTGTAACGTACATGACCTCTTCTTTGAAGCGCCTCTTTGAGACCTCGTCTTAGGGCCCTAAAATTGGTCTTTGAAGAAGACAAGAACCTATAGGATTTTTCTATGGAAGTTGAGAAGATAATTTGGCATGGGTTGGCCGAGATGGAAGGCTCAAAGTGGTGTGAGGAAGAGAGGGAGGAGGTGCCCTTTTATAAGGGAGGAGAGAGGCATCTTTGGAAAAACTAAAAATATTATTTTATTATAAAATCATATTCGGTTTTTAATAGATACAAATTGATTTATTTACAATATAATGTGTGGATGGGTCGAAATCATCTCATACAATAGAATTTAGACAGGTTCAGGTTTCTATTTGAACCTTATCATTTAGATTTAACCTTAAGTTAAATAATTTTACTTTTACCGTGTCTTCTTATTTTCTTACACTATAAGGTTAATAAACTTACTATAACAAGAAAAACGAACCCCAAGTTGTTTATTATTAATATATATAACCTTATATAAGTCATTTTACCGAAACTAATATTTTTAGGAATAAAATAACAATTAATAATATAATATTTTTTTTAAAAACTATTTTATGTCAATTTTGACACTATTTGGTAATGGATTTTTTGTGAAACTCATAACAGAATCATTAGTTAAAAAAAAGTAAATTAAATCAATAATAACATATCATAATAACCTATAAAACTAGTGTAATTCATAAAAAGTCTCAAATTACATTTATTTGGGTATTTATAACATCAATTATGTCAATATTTCATTAATAAGATAATTACTGTATCATCATTGTGTCATAAATAAATTAAATTATCTAATGTCTAAAAATTATAAATAAAATACCATTATGTAGGAACATTTTTTAGCTTTATAATTAATATTTATAGTCTAATTTATCTTATGTATAACTCTATATTAAAAATTATTTACTTATTAAACTTTGATTTTAACTATTTTAACCCTTGTTTAAATAAATTAATATTAAATGTCCTAATCTAATCCAAGTGGGCATAAATGGTCATATTTTATTCCTAAGGTTGTTTTTGTTCTAATTACACTTATCCAATAGAATTAGTACATGTGTTAGGATAATAATAATATCATTTTTACCCTTAATTATTCTATTTACTTTTAACCATGGTAAATAAAAGTAAAAAGTTACTATTCACAAATAATTATTTTCATCTCATTCAACCACATTTTAGTCCTTGATATTGATCATGTCTCTCAGACTTTTGAAATACAATTCGCAGATGTGGTAAAATTTAATTTAAATTAAAAAAATTCAGTTTTTTAACTACCACTAAGTGGTTTCACTATTCATCGAAAATTGAAGTTTTTCAGAAAAATACCAAAAATTCAGCCTATTTATTTGATATTTCGAATTAAAAATTGATGTATATTTTTCCAAATTCAAAAAATATAAGTGGAATTAATTAATTTTAAATTTAATTCCCGTTATCAAAACAAATAGCGTGTTTTTAAGAAACAAAAACAATCAAAAGATTGATACTTGTTTATATCCAATTTCAAAGTGAAATTAATTCCAATGAAAAACATTGGATTAAATGGTAAAAATATATTATAATTACACTTTAAAACCAATTAAAAATATAATCTAACCATATAAATTATTGCGATGAAAAAAGTTGTTTTTCATTAAAATATAGCGTGTTTTTACTATTCATTAAAATATGAAAGTTATCAGAATAATATGAAAAATTTATCCAAAGTAAATTTTTATATCCTGATTCCAAAGAAGAATTTTATTTTCTCAAATTGAACTTATAGACATGTCAAAAACAATATTTAAGGTGGGTGCGTCATCAAAAGGCGGGAAAACTACAATTTTTGAAAAATACATATTTTACACGAAAAATTTATTTTGTTATCATACCATATTCTAGAAAATGTGTAAGATGAATAATAATGTTATAAAATTCAAAATGTAGTTAATAATATTTATAAAAACTAGTCCATGATAATATTATAACAATATATCGTTGTTTAGTGAAACCTAATATTGCGTACAACACACGCTATCGAGGAAGGTCGCGATTGCGTGTAATGAAAGCCAAGTTAGGGTTGTGTGTTGTGCAAGACTCCTCCGTTGTTTCGTATAACAGAATCCAACCATATTTCATTTATACATTGAGTATAGATATATATATATACATTTAATGTTTTGTAGAATAACTACTATCAAAATTGTGTGTAACATGATCCAAGAATAGTGTTTTGTATACTGCAAGCTCATATTGTGTTGCGTATAGCGCAAGGCAATATTGTTGTAGCTTACAACACAAGACATCAATGAAATTAAAAAAATATTTTTCATAAAATCTCGGGGTGTTACATCCTTCATAAGTGAAAAATGAGTTATGAATTAATTATAAATGTTGGGTTATGTTCAAGGATCACATAATGAGAATATTTACCTGAATGATAATAGGAACCATTTCATAGTGGAGTTCCAATAATCATTGCTTCCCCCAAAATCCTGCTCTAACCCCTCTTATATAGGAACATGTGTAGCTGAATCACTTATTGAGAGATATATCCAAGAGTGCATGCCCCAAAACACCATCACTCGGTTGGTCAAGGTATGAACTTTACCTCAAGATTTAACCAACACATAAAAAATCATTATGTATTACACCACCTCAGTGTGATGGATATGAAATCTAACCCATGAGTTATGAAACCTAGTGATGAATATCCCATTAGAGATGAGACATTGTCTTATCCCATGGAGAGTGGCAATCTAATTTTGGATTCCCTAACAATTATAGATGTTGGGATAGATATAATAAATTGGAACATCTGAGTGGCACAAATACTTCCTCGAACCTTGGACATGGGCCCTTAGAACAACCATAGAGGGCCCACCTTCCTCCCATAGCTATTTTTCCAAGAGCATCAATATTTTTGTAGCTCCACTCCATGTGGATTCTGCCAATGCTAGATCAGGAATCATAAGATCTAGAACTGTAGCTCCATCCACTAGACCGGTGATTTATCCATGATGGCCCCCACCTACCGCTCTTCTATTACCATGAAGCTGTGGGACCACTCCTTGATCATCCAAAGTGAGATAATGTATAACAACCCTTTTCATTATTTCATATTAATAGATGATATATTACATGAGATTACACATAATAAAACCCAAAAAGATCAAGAACTCTAGTGTGTTCAGGAATTAAGTACATATCATAACATCTTGAAGATGGGATAAAACAATATTATTCAAAACATTCTTAACATGAATCTAAAATTCCATGTCTTTTAAAACTACATGGTATAACCTAGGGACAAACATAAGAAAGGGGTGAGCTATAAATCCCCACAAGGGAGTAAACAAGGAGTAAGGTGATACTCGAAAAATAATAGGCATGTAAATGGAGAATAGAAAGAGTATGAATAATAAACATTAACAATGATACATGATATGGCATGATAATCATAACATCGGAAATGTGGAAAAAACTTAAAACACTACATCATAAACATAGTTCAAGGCTATACCACCATGACTTCATGGTGGAAAAAGTCCCATAAAGGAATCATGTTCACTCCATGTCCCAAACAAACATATTAGGATACTAAACATTACCTAATTCATTTATGTTTTATATAATTCGATGCTCACCCATCACATTCATTTCATTATAATTCTTCAGTATGCCACATAGATCATACAACATGAATTCATTAATCATCATATTTTAGTCCATGATTAAGGAGTGTGGAATAAATAAATTTAAGTCTAAAGTCAAAGAATTATAAGTTTATAAACATTAATAATCTTAATAGATAATGGTTATGGTAATCACTAAAAAATTGTTTTGGAATGGGAAATGTTGGAAAAATTTCGGCAGCATAACAACATCACATAAAAATCATAAAATGGGTAAATGAGAGTCAAAGAGATCACTAATTATTTATAAATAAAATTTTAATTGATAGGGATATGAAAAAACATAATCCATAAAAATTAATTCGAAATAGAAGGCATATGATAATGAAGAAACATGAATAAATATGATAAAGAAAAGAACCCTTACTAAATTTCAACATGGTAATATCTGTACATAATGGATCATGGAAGGATTAATAAGAGTTAAAGGAATATATCATAATTTATAAATCAAATGGAATGTAACGGAGATATCTAAGAACATATCCCAACTTAATAAAAAAGAAATTTAGAGACATAACAAAAAGAAGAGCTTAATAAAAATAGAATAGTGGAAGATCCATTGCCTGAGTGTGTGACTACAAAAGATTAGGAGGGGAATCTTGAGATCTTGGGGGAATCTTGGAAGGACACTAAATAGTTTATTGAATATTATGATCATGATCTAAGGCATTTTATTGAAGATAAATGAGATCTTTTGTGGGTTTATATAGGAAGATAGGGGAATTTCTTCATTATTTTGGTTTTGGATTCTACATAATGAAAAAAACAAAGCCATAGACCATTACATGGGTTTTTCTCTTTTTTTTCTTCCAAAACATAGTAGATATTATTATTTTATATGTCCAAGAGGTGAGCTTAAAAATATAGTTCCCATTTCTTATGTGTAGGATAGTCATACTCTTAAATAATTGACTTTAAAACACTAAAATATATTAATGGTTTTGAGGGATTCATAAATTCATTCTAAAAGTTACCAAATAAACATAAAATAAAATTATTTAAAATTTAAAACATATTGTTTTTCAAGGATACCATTTATATAATCTATTACTTCACATTGGTTCATTATGATGTCATAATACATAGAGTATATTTATAATATATTTAATTTTTACCCAAAACATTTACAATCTAATAAAATTTTAAAAAAGTATGTATTAGATCATTTAAAAATTATTATTCCAAAAAAAATATTCATTGTATCTAAATAATTTTCTAAATATGTTAATTTTCACTATTAAAATAAAATCATCATTTGTTAAGAAATGCTGGGTTTTTGAAATAAGAGTTTTCGAACACTTATAAAAAAATTACATTTGACTTCATAAAAATTATATGATCATTTATATTTTATAAATAGTTTTAAATAATAGTATTTTATTAGAATATTATTTATTTTAAAAATTAATTAATTTATAAATTCAATAATTGAATTTGAATATTAACCAAAAATACTATTTGTGTTTTATTATTTCAAAATAAATAACATTTATAATGTAAAAATAATAGATTGAAAGTATATTCATCATTCAATACCAAATAATGTACATACTCATAATTTTAGGGTCTTGATAGATATCCCTTTAACATAGCATAAAATTCCCTAAGAGTAAGGTAAAAAATGGTTGGACTTTCATGGGGTGGTTCGACATACATCGTTTGGGATGCGATCTTGATTGGACTAAACTTCACCCATTAATGGTTTCAATCATGCATAAGTTGTTGGATCTCATCTTGGTCTTGGTCAAGGAAAAATCACAGTGATTCTATGTCCCTTGTAATCTCCAATTAATGGGATTCATAGGGTACGATTCTATTGGTTGAGGCCATCACATTTTTTTCAGTGTCAATTATATTTTTTAAAACCCTATATTTATACTCACCATTTGATAACAGTTCAGTGGTTATTTTCAATGGTAAGGGTCCTTTATGGTCATTTAAATCCAATTTGATATAACAAAATAATATAAGTGTATGTGATTTCTATAACCACATTACATAATAATAAATTTTATTAAATCAGAAGGTGAATTTGATTTATAATAGTTCAAGTTGTTACAATATTCCCCCTTATGAAATTTCTCTCTTGAAATTTTCTTTTACCAAACTAATAATGATGAGGGTAACTCTGTTTCATCACCTCTTTCAATTCCCATGTGGTATTTTCATACTTTTGGTTTCTCTACAACACTTTTACAAGGTTAATTTTCTTATTTCAAAGAACTTTTTCTCTATGATCTAAGATCTTCATTAGATGCACTTCATAGAAAAGGTCATTCAACAATGGTACCACCTATAGATTGAGTACATGCGAGAAGTCTATTATGTACTACCTCAAGAGGGATACACGGAATGCATTGAGTATTTGACATAGATTCATTGGGAGTAGTAGTCGATATAACACCACTCTAATGAAATCAAAGATATCAAAAACGATAATATATCCTAGACTAAGAATTACCTTCTTCCAAAATCTCATCACTTTATACTATAGAGATATGCGGAAGAATAATATGTCTCCAATATCAAATTCTAGGTGCCATTGATGGTTTTCATCACAGTTATTCTATCAACTATGAGTATCCTAGATGTGATGCTAAATGGTTTTAAAATTGTGCAATATTTCATTAAAAATTTCAGGACCTAGCAGTTTTCATCCCCAATTTAATCCCATCTTGCAGGTGTTCTACACCTCTTCCCATAAATGGGTTCATAGGGATCCATTTTGACGCTTGAGTAGAAACTGTTGTTTTAAGAGAACTCAGACAAATGAATATGTTGGTCTCATCCTTCATTTAAGTCCCTAGAATCTTCTAGCAACATGTATTCTAGTGTATGAATAATCCACTCAGATTAGTCATCTATTTCAGGATGGTGGTCCATACTGAAGTTCAGAACAGTTTTTAGGGAATGTACAAGACTTTTCGAGAACTTGGAGGTGAATCTCAGATCTTGATCGAAAAAATAGACAGTGGTACTCCATGCAACGTTACCGATTTTCTAATATATATCCATGAAATATGATCTAATATAAAGTCCTCGGGAATTGCGATAATTTGAGTGGTATTTGTAAGAAAATCCAAAACAACCCATATAATATTATTTCCCCATGATGTATTTGAAATCTCAATGATGATGTCTAGGGAGATGTTCTCCTATTTTCAAGTTGGTATGGGTAATGGTTGTATCATCACCTTAGACATCCTCCTTTCAACCGTCCCTTTCTAGTATACCATGCGTATTGATGTATATTCAGTGATATCCTTCCTCATATTATCCCACCAATAGTTCTCATGGAGATCTTGATATATCTTTATGATTCTTGGGTGAATGGAGTAAGTTTAACTATTTGCATCATCCAACAGTTCCTTATTTAACTTAGGATTTGATGGAACACATAGGCTTTACCCAAATCTCACTAATCCTTCTCAATTATAATTGAACACCAAGGATTTACCTTTCTTTATAGTTTCCACTGTCTTCATAATTCACTACTGGAAAAGAAGGGTATACCAACGATTTTAAACTATTGGTATAGGCTATAAAACCGTTGGTATAGCGTATACCAACGGTTTTCCAAACCGTTGGTTAGTAATCCATGAGGAAATCCTTATACCAACAGTTTTATCTAAACCGTTGGTGTATTGTTTTATTAGATTTCTCTCAATGCATACCAACGGTTTATAACCTTTGGTAATTCATTTTTGAGAATTGTTATACCAACAGTTCTAAACCGTTGGTAATGTGATTTTCATAAGACCAATACCAACGGTTCAAAACCGTTGGTATTGTGTTTTTCCAGAATTCTAGAACAAATATACCAATGGTTATAAACCGTTGGTATTGTGTTTTTTCAGAACACATATACCAATGGTTCTAAACCGTTGGTATAGATGTTTTTCCAGAATTTTAGCACTCTTATACCAAGGGTTTAGAACCGTTGGTATTGAGTTTTCCCAGAACTGCTGCACAACAGCCCCTCCAGTAGCCCCTCTACTACACACCTACACCTGCATAAAAAACATCACAAAAACCACATACAAACTTAAAACAGTATAAAAAACACCTAAAATAGCACAAAAAACACATAAAACCATCAAATTCTTCCAACCATGTCATGTACTACAATTCCCTATTTCAATCTTCATATGACAACAATCATCCGATAGTAATTCACCTCACCCCTGCACAACCCCCCAACCAGCACAGCCCCCCCACCTCCCCATCAAATTCTAATAGGCATAATAGTATGAGAAATACCTATTAGAGTTGAATAAGAGTTTGAAATTGGCTCATATCCCTTTTTTTCTGATCATAGATTTGGGTATGTAATGATTTGAGATGAATTTTACATTGAACATGTATTGTTTATAATATATGGTGAAAATGTATTTTCTTAGAAGTCTCTTCACTTATGACCCCATGAGTGAAACTACCCAACTCATGAAAAAGAGTTTGCGACTATCGTTGATGAGTGTAAATTTCAGTTGTATTCACTTAAAATGATGCCCTTTTCAAACAAAAGAGATACTTTGAGCGATGACGTCCACACCACACCTCGTATTGAGGCGGGGTTGACTTGTACACGTCACGTATGACCCATGGATCTTTTTCTTAAAGTTTCAACAAAATCCGAATGCGTTTGGTCAGTTTTCCGTATGCCAGTAGTTGTGTTCACTTAAAATCCTGTCCATTTCAAATAAAATTGAGACAGTTTGAGTGGTACCAGCCACACCATGCCTCTGATTAAGGCGGGGTTGACTCGTACACGTCATAAATGACCCATGGATACTTGTCCTAAAGTATCAACAGAATCCGAATGCGTTTGGTCCATTTTTCATATGTCAGTTGTTGTTTTTACTTAAACTGTTGTGCATTTCAAATAAAAGTGAGACACTTTGAGTGGTGCCGGCCACACCGCACCTCGGATTGAGGCAGGGTTGACTCGTACACATCACAAATTACCCATGGATCGTTTTACTAAAGTATCAATACAATCCGAATGCGTTTGTTCTGTTTTCTGTATGTCGTTTATTTTACTTAAAAGCGCATCCATTTTAGACAAAAGAAAGAAACTTTGAGAGGTTTCGTCCACACCATGCCCCGGATTGAGGTGGGGTTGACTCTTACACGTCAAATATGACCCATGGATCATTTTCCTAAAGTTTCAACAGAATCAGAATGCGTTTGTTAGTTTTTCATATGCATGTAGTTGTTTTCACTTAAAATCCTGTCCATTTTAAAGAAAAGTGAGACAGTTTGAGTGGTACTCGCCACACCGTTCCTCAGATTGAGGTGGGGTTGACTCGTACACATCAAAAATGACCCATGGATACTTTTCCTAAAGTATCAATAGAATCTGAATGCGTTTGGTTCGTTTTCCGTATGTCAGTTGTTGTTTTGACTTAAACTGTTGTCCATTTCTAAGAAAAGTGAGACACTTTGAGTGGTGTCGGCCACACCTCTCCTTGGATTGAGGCGGGGTTGACTCGTACACATCAAAAATGACCCATGAATACTTTTACTAAAGTATAAACATAATCCGAAGGCGTTTGGTCTGTTTTCCTTATGTCGTTTATTTTACTTAAAAGCGCATCCATTTTAAACAAAAGAAAGACACTTTGAGTGGTTCCGTCCACACCGTGCATCAGATTGAGGCAGGGTTGACTCTTACACGTCACATATTACCCATGGATAGTTTTCAAAAAGTTTCAACAGAATCCGAATGCGTTTGGTCGGTTTTTCGTATGCCTGTAGTTGTTTCACTAAAATCCTGTCCATTTCAAATAAAAGTGAGACAATTTGAGTGGTATCGGCTACACTGTGCCTTAGATTGAGCTGGGGTTGACTCTTACACGTCAAAAATTACCCATGTATACTTTTACTAAAGTATCAACAGAATCTGAATGCATTTGGTCCATTTTCTGTATGTCAGTTTTTGTTTTGACTTAAACAGTTGTCCATTTCAAAGAAAAGTGAGATACTTTGACTGGTGTCGGCCACATTGCTCCTCGGATTGAGGTAGAGTTGACTCGTACACATCAAAAATTACCTATGTAAACTTTTCCTAATGTATCAATAGAATCCGAAAGCGTTTGGTCATTTTCCTTATGTCAGTTGTTGTTTTGACTTAAACTGTTGTCCATTTCAAAGAAAAGTGAGACACTTTGAGTGGTGTCAGCTACACCGCTCCTCGAATTGATTCGGGGTTGACTCGTACACATAAAAAATGACCCATGGATAGTTTTCCTAAAGTTTCAATAGAATCCGAATGCATTTGGTCTGTTTTCCGTATGTCAGTTGTTGTTTTGACTTAAACTGTTGTCCATTTCAAAGAAAAGTGAGACACTTTGAGTGGTGTCAGCCACACCGCTCCTCGGATTGAGGTGGGGTTGACTCGTACACATAAAAAATGACCCATGGATTGTTTTCCTAAAGTTTCAATAAAATCCAAATGCGTTTGGTCGGTTTTCCGTATGCCAGTATTTGTTTTCACTTAAAATCCTATCCATTTCAAATAAAAGTGAGACAGTTTGAGTGGTACCGACCACAACGTGCCTCTAATTGAGGCGAGGTTGACTTGTACATGTCAGAAATTACCCATGGATACTTTCCCTAAAGTATCAACAGAATCCGAATGCATTTGGTCCATTTTCCGTATGTCAGTTGTTGTTTTTACTTAAACTGTTGTTCATTTCAAAGAAAAGTGAGACATTTTCAGTGGTGCCGGTCACACCGCACCTCGGATTGAGGCGGGTTTACTCTTACATGTCACAAATGACCCATGGATCGTTTTCCTAAAGCATCAACACAATCCGAATGCGTTTGGTCAGTTTTCTATATGTCGTTTATTTTACGTAAAAAGCGCATCCATTTTAAACAAAAAAAGACACTTTGAGAACCAAATGCATCCGCAATGAAGACACCCTCCCCTTCCCTTACCTCCCCTCCCCTCCAACCTACCCAGCCCCTTCCCCTCCCCTTCCCCTGCCCCTCCCCTCCTTCCCACCCTTTTCACCCAACAGCCCCTCCCCTCCCCTCCCCTCCCCCTTCCTTCTCTACCCTCCCCTCCAACCTGCCCAGCCCCAGCCCCTCCCCTCCCCCAGCCCCTCCCCTCATGCCCACCGTTTTCACCCAGGAGCCTCCTCCCTTCCCCTTCCCACCTCCCCTTCCCCCTCATGCCCACCATTTTCACCCAGGAGCCCCCTCCCCTCTCCTACCCCCTCCCCTCCCCTCCCCTCCCCTCCCCCCTGCCCAACCTTTTCCTCCAACAGCCCCCTGCCCCCTCCCCTCATGACCACCCTTTTCACCCAGCAACCTCCTCCCCTCCCCCTACCCTTCCCTCCCTCCCCACCCCCTGCTCACCCTTTTCCTCCAGCAGCCCCCTGCCCCTCCCCTCCTGCCCACCCTTTTCACCCAGTAGCCCCCTCCCCTCCCCCCTTCCCATCCTCTTCCCCCAGAAGATCCACCATTACTAAAATAAAAATCATCCCCTGAACAGAATGGAAATTCAAAAACAGCACGATTCACTTCAAAATCACAAAAATAAGAACATAATCAATAATGTACAATTACTACTTGCAAATCACATTTATTTTCATGTGATTATTCCACGCATGTTACTATCGGGCATAAAACTATCAGCCATAAATGACATAAAATGCAGTTCTATGGTAAAATGACATAAACATGAAATACATGGATAACTAAGAAAGATAAGTAATACAAAATAGAAGAATTGGTATCACAGTACCAAGGAATACTAAAGGTCTAGGTAGTATACTAATCATACAATAAGAATCAAGTGCAAAAAAGAGATCTGATAACAACATCCCTATGAAGCAGAGGAAAACCCCAGAGTGGAAAACCAGGTTAAAAAATATATAGTTATACAGAATTAAAAAATGTAATGGATCAATATACCCCTGATCACCATCACCATCACCACTGTCATCATCGGTCTCATCCTCGCCACCATCTCTTTCCTCGTCGTCGTCCTCGTGATCGTCCCCATGCTCATCGTCGGCCCCCTCCTTGTCCTTGGATCAATCCTCGCCCTCGGCCCCATCCTCACCCTTGGCCCCATCCTCGCCCTCAGCCCCATCCTCGTCCTCGTCCTCATCCTCATCCTCGCCCTCGTCCTCTTTAGTATCCTCATCATCACTAGGAATATCATCATCTTGAACGCCACTAGAGCTGCTGCCTGGTGCATTGGATAATGCACCCATCGACGACATAAATGTCAGACAAGCCGCGCTAGCCTCTAGTGGAAGTGATGAAGATAAAGCTTTCATCAGTTTCATAAATTCTTTTTCCCTCGTTTGAACTTGTACTTCCAACTCTGTGACCCTATTATCAGACTATCTTGCATACTCCTTGACCTATTCCAAATCAGTGGTACTAGAATGGATACTTGGAGAGGACCAATACCTGGTTAGGATTATATTCTTACCAGGTCGGCAGCGTACTTGACCAGAGTGCTCCTCTCCCAAAACCTGATATAAATGATCATGTGGCCCAAAATTGTCAGGCTTCTGGGCATCAAGAGCCTCTAAAGCAGCCTATTAAAAATATTAATAGATTAATAACTTTCAAAATAGATATTAAACTTTGAAATAAATAAATAAAAACTTACAATATTTTCTTGGGTTGATTCATTTACCGCAGTTCCATATTTTTTTCTTCTACTTGAGCAAAACAATTTTGCTCGAGCGATACGTCCATCAATATTCAACTTGTGATTCTGTAATGACATTGAAACAATATAAAGTGAAAGTATAATCATATATTCAATATTCAATAAATCACATAATTTTAGTAGGAAACAATAAAATGGGAAAGTCCTAAAAAAGTTATAAACAACTATATCGTACCAGCTGCCTCTCATGATCTGACATAGTTGTGTGCTGAAAAGTGTGGAGGTATTGCTTTGAATCAATGTTTTTTTTGTTTTTTTCAGAAGATTCCTAAATAATGTTTAATAATAAATAATATTATATTAATGAAAAATATGAAAACTCTCATTTAAATACCTCAAATGAGATTAATACCTTAAATTTGAAGTCACCCAATGGGAAATCATTTGTCGATATTGCTCTATCGGACAGTCATCCACGATAGGTAATGTCTCTAACTCCGTGCCCACTCTCTCACACCAGCCAACATACAGGTCATGCTTATAAGCTCTCCAAAGATCTCCTAACTCTTTTAAACGCGCTGGTCGTGCACCTTCGCCATCAGGGAAGTTAAACCGAAGCTGAAACCCAAAAGATTAGTTCATATAAATACAAAAAAATACTACATTAAATCCAATAGATTTTTTACCCATATTTGTTCCCACGCATTATATTTGACTTCGTTTGGAAGATGTATCCAAGAGAGAGGGATGACCGGAATGATATCAGAGTATTTTGCTAGCGTCACCAAAAAACCCTGACATTCCTGCCCAGATTTCTCAATCATTTGTCCATCAACATTGTATTCAACCATCAACTGTGTCTGGCGGTTCCATACCGCACACAAGCGAGTACGCCCCCTCCCCCGCCTCTTATATGTAGACGAATCTGTTATTAAAGAAAAATAATATCAGTACAGGTTAAAATAAAATAAATTTTGGTATAAAAATTTGATATTATATAAATATACCTGTGGTAGTCAGATCAATGGGCGTCACTGGATGTGCAGAAGATGAAGGAATATCTTGTACAGGTGGAGTTTCCCTCAGTGTATGCTCCTCAGCCACATACTGTGTCACAGTAGGAGTCGAAGAAGGTGGAATATAATAGCTCAGAGATAATGAACCAGAATTAAAAGATGATGGCATAGACGTCTGGCCAACTGGTAGTGTAAACATTGGAGGTCTAAATATCCCGTGTGTCCCTGAAGACACGCCATGATCAAAATGGGGTGAAGAAGATACATCTGTGGTATTGGATCGTCTAACTCTCTCCCCATGAGTCCTCGTACCACCGACCTCAGTACCGGGACCACTAGATGATCGTCCATCTCTGACACCACCCCCCTCCTACCATCAACCTCTCTACTGGGAGCAATATCAGGCTCCTCATCAGTTATCTCTCATCTAGGGGGTCGATCCTGAGAAAGTTTAACACAAAAGTAAACACATGATATTATAAGTCAATTGAAATATTTATATTTGAAATAAAATACTCACAATAGGGATGAGTGGAGGAACACCCATATGTACCATGCGACGATTATTATCTGTCATCTTTTTCCGTCGCCTCTCTTCAATGGGTGTCATTTCCTACAATGAAAACAAATATGGAAGTAATTAGAAATAGATAAATAATGTGTAACCCAAAAAAAATATAGAAAAACATTATGATAAAAAAAACATAAATTAAAAGAACATTTATGGTGGTTTGAAGGTAAGTACTAGGATACACACTCTGAATGATGTAAGTGAAACATGTAGGTGGGAACACAACTGTATGATTCTATATATTTCCCACCACAACTTCGGGTTTCACAATCAACTCTGACAATTGAGTTATTGGCATCATCATAAGTAATAAACGTATTGCTTCCAATTGCAGTAGGGATAGTGTCAATTTCATCATCACCATCATCAAAAATATTTCTGGGATTTACTTCAATAATTACACCAAATTTAGGATGACGACAATCTTTCACATAAAAAACTTGTTTCACCATTGATTCCAATACATATGGTTCATCAGTGGAAAGAGTGTGAGTCATGTCAATAACTCGAAATCCACAATCATCAATAAAGGTTCCTTGCCTCGTCATTGAATCAAACCATTTACATTTCATCATCGTGACTCGACCATGCGAGTAATAATCCAAAATTATTATTTTCTCCATGAATCCATAATAAGAAACATTTTCAGAACGAGGTCTACTATTCGATGAACTGGCATAATAGTCTGTTGTGGCAGTTATCATGACACCATTATGTTGTGTTCTCATGTTTCTTGCTCGTTGAGTGATAATAAATTTGTATCCATTGATCACAAGTGATTTACAAGCACGAACCATGGTATTAGGACCAAAATCCAAAGCTCTTATTTCCTCAGAAACAGATTCTACAGGCAAACTCGATACCTGAAATATAAAAAAATAGTAAAGTTAATTAAATATTATTTTTATTTAGTTATTACAGAAATATTTTTACCTTTAATTTCAACCAAGATGAAAACCCTTTGCGATGCAAAGTCTCTTTCCATCTCAAAGATAAAGAATTATGCTTTCTATATATCAATTATTTATGTTCCCTATAGATATAAATAATAATAGTTTAACAAATATTTAAAATTACAAGAGATAAGATAAGAGATACATGTACAATTGACTTACTTGATATACTCATCGAACAAATCACAATTGAACAACATTGTGCGATGTTCCATCTATCGCTCTTCAAGGCTTAATGTCGTCAATGTATATGATCCCGGAATTACTCCTGTTTGAGGAAGTGATGGAAAACTGGGTTCAATTTTCCCATATTGTTCTTCTTCATTTCTCATTGGTCTGTTTATTCTTGTAGTAAGATCAGAAAAATACATTGCGCAAAAATCCGTACATTCTTGAGCCAAGTAAGCGTTCACAATAGAACCTTCGGGATAATTCCTATTCTAAACATATGATTTCAATGTGCACATGTTTCTTTCAGTTGGATACATCCAACGGAAAGCAATAGGTCCTCCAAGAAGTATTTCGATCGGAAGATGGACAGTCAGATGCAACATGCATGTAAAAAATGATGGAGGGAATATTCTCTCTAACTCACACAAAACTAAGGGTGTCTCCGCCAACATTTTTTGCAAGAAGGATTTGGAAAACCTCTTAGAAAAAAGATCTGTAAACAAATAGCACAACCGAATAACTAAGACTCTAACATTATTAGACAAGAGATGACGAATTGCTATTGGAATCAACTCCTGCAAAAGGACGTGATAATCATGAGTCTTCAAAGATTTCAACTTCAACTCTTTTCTGTTGACCCGTTTTGATATATTTCTTAAATATCCATCAGGAACTTGAATAGTCTCTAGAACTTCTAGAAATTTATTTCTTTCAACATGTGTCATCACATAAGAAGCACATGGAACTTTCCATCTATTTTCACTGATACAGACAGGATGCAATTCTAGTCTGATCCCCCAATCTACCAAGTCATGCCAAGATCGTAAATCATCTTTTTTCTTCCCCTTGACATTTAGAAGATTCAAAAGAAACATTTCACATATATTCATTTCAATGTGCATTACGTCTAAGTAATGATGTAACAAGTTGGTTGACCAATACGAAAACTCAAAGAATATACTCTTATTCTTCCAATTGTAACAAGTATCATTGGAAACATTTTTCCTCTTTCTAGATTTCATTACACCCTTCCCAAATCAATAACTGAAATCTTTCAATTCATTAAGAACATCAGTTCCAGACATACGCTGAGGTGGATCGTCATTCTCTATGGTATTGTCAAATCTTTGACGACTGTTTCTATATTGATGGTTCATTGGAAAGAATCGTCGATGTCCCATAAAACTAAAAATATGACGATATTTCAGTCTTCTTGATCGAGTATTGTTTATAAAAACATGACATGACAATTTTCCTTTTGTGCTCCATCCAGACATCACTGCATAAGCAGGAAAATCATTGATTGTCCACATAAGCGCAGCACGCATCTGAAATATGTCTTTAAAACATGCATCGTATGTGGGCACACCCACATACCAAAAAAGTTTCAACTCTTTTATTAAAGGTTGCATGTATACATCTATATCTTTTCCGGGATCAGAAGGGACAAATATCAGTATACTCAAGAAAGTGTAAGGCTTTTTCATACACAACCAAGGGGGAAGGTTATAATTGTGTATGAAAACCGTCCATGTGCTGTGCGAAGTAAGCATCTTCCC
>CAUJRU010000462.1:0-95649 GCA_963277665.1 Viscum album
AATAAACTATTCAGAAATAGAATATGAATAGATCCTCTGGATCATTTTCTCATAATGGAATTAGAAATAAAAATAGATTTCATATTTGATGGAAACTAATTTTTGAGAAATATTTTAAAATAATTTCTTAAAGAAATTATACCTTCTAATTTAAATAAAATACTATTTAAAAATAGAGCATTTTGAAAACAAAATTCATTTAGAATAACATTGTAATCAGAAGACTCAGGAGCAAGCAACCCTACTCCTAGAAAAGCTTATATATAAAAAAGAAAATACAGCGAAAGGGGAGAAACAAAGGTTCAACAAAGGCGTGTAAACACATCACCAAGCGCAACAGAATCAACCAAACCACAACAGAAGGGTGGTGTAACAAAGGAACATAGAGAGAAAACCTCCTCAATCGCACGCTTAGACAGAGCATCAGCAACCTGAATTGCCTCCCTGTAAGCATGAGTGACGACCAAACAAATCTGATCCGCAAGCCTGAGGCAGTCATCCCATGCAGAAAGCATTCTCTAGGGGACATTCCTTCAACACGTTCGAAGAATATCGACCGCCAAAGTTGAATCAGACTCCATCCACATGGTCATCCAACCATGAAGAGAAGCATACCGAATAGCCTTGATCATAGCCCATAATTCCGCCTCAATAGCCAATCCATTACCTAAGAAGTGGAAAAAACAACCTTTAACAAACCCACAATAAGTGTGGAAGACACCACCACATCCAGAAGGCCCCGGTGAACCTGAAGCCTCCCCATCCACATTAACCATTAGACACACAAAGATAGGAGGAATCCATTGGATATATTTCATCACAACTGGCTTCTTACACCTTCCAGAAACACCTAGTGTTCGCAAAATAACCAGATCGGAAACATCATTCCACATGACCCCATTGTGATCCTGTACAGAAGCAAGAACACATGTATGAAGCTCCCGAATGCCAACAGAAATCAGGACATTTCTGTTGTCAAAGACCAGAGCATTTCAGGCTCTCCAAATAAAAGAAACAACCACTGAAGCAGCAGAGATGAGTAGTGGTTTCACCTGAGAACTGCAATCATCTCGATAAATAGAATCTGTAAGCTGTCCAAAACCTTCCAAGTTCAGATGAAATCAAAAAATAGCCTGAAAATAATCCAATAAACCAGAGGCAGAGCAACAAGATATAAAAACATGATCAATAGTCTCATCAGCAGCAAGACAACGAAAACAAACAGGTGGAAGAGAAATCCAGCACATTGTATCATCTGTTGCAGAGGTAATATACACTTCCAAATCCTCCAAAAAAGAAAATACTAAGCCGGTGGGATATAGGAAGCATGAAACATAAGCAGCAAAGAAGGGACCATCAGAGACTCAGTACACATGAATCGATAATCCTCCCTAGTGTTGAAAGTTCCAGTGACACTGGGCAACCAGACTAAAGTATCCATCGTAGAGTACTGATAACGTACCAACTCCATTTTCAGAGACTCGGAAAGCAGCCCCTTATCCATAACATTATTATTAAATTCAGAAATTGAAATATCCTTCAAGAAAGATGGATTTTCAGTATTCTCAGCAATAACCCATGACAACCAAACAGTCCTCCAACAGTTCAAAAAAGAGTTATGACAAACAACCCTGAGTAGCTTGGATCTAAATCTGTTGAACAGAAACTCCAAAGAGAAATCACTGAAGGTTAATAATGACCAAGTAAACTTTTTGATGAGAGATTCATTAAAACGCTTAAGGTCCTTAACCCCAATACCACCCATGTCAACAGGCCAAATACATTCACTCCAAGCAACTGTAACAAGCTTCCTCTCATGAATTGAGCCAGTCCAAATAAAATTCTGAATCAGCCATTGTAAATCCTTAAGAAGAGTTCTAGGCCATCGGTACGGGGAAAGAATATAGACACACATAGAGGTGATGACATAGTTGACAAGGAAGACCTGCCCTTCCTGAGACATAGATTTACCTTTCCATGTAGCCATTTGATTTAGAATTTAGAGATAGGTATTTTCCAAGTAACACCATTTAACAGCGCCCCAAAATATGGGAACCCCAAGACAGTTAAAAGGGAGAGACCCTCTTTTAACCCCCAACTTCCAAGCAACTCTGTTTTGCTTTGATGAGATGACCCCTTCCCTAAAAACACAGAGGGCTTCTCCCAGCTGATAACCTGGCTAGAAACAACTTCATAATGCTCAAAATCCACCTTAATATATCGAATAGTACATCCATCAGCCTTACAAAATAGAAGAATATCATCAGCATAAAAGAGATGTGAGGGAGAAAAAAGATTCCGGCCACCAGACATTTGCTGGTACAAACCAGCATGAACAAGATCCAAAAGACACATACTCAAATAATCCTCTGCAATAGAAAAAAGGATGAAAGATAAAGGATTACCTTGCCGCACTCCCCTGGAGCATTTAAAAAAGATTATAGGAGAACCATTCATAAGAACCAATAACATCGAACTTTGAAGGATGCAGTTAATCAACTTAATAAAGCCAGTGGAAAATCCCTGCAATCTTAGCACTAAAAAAATGAAACTTCATTTCATCGTATCAAAAGCCTTTGAGATGTCAACTTTCAGAGACATATTTCCATACTTCGCCTTTTTTCTCATAACATTAACACATTCAGACACCACATACAATCTGTTTTGAATGTCCCTTCCAGACACAAACCCAAATTGATATGTAGAAATAAATCCCTTAGCAATACTTCCCAATCTGTTGGCCAGGATTTTACTGATAACTTTAGAAATATTCTTACCTATTTCCAAAGGCCTAAAATCCCGAATGTCAAAAGAATTCCCCTTCTTTGGAATCAAAGCAATAAAGCTAGCATTGGCACCATAAGGGAAATAAGAGTGATAAAATTAATATCTAACCGCATGGACAATTTCTGTGTGAAGAATATCCCAAAAATCCATAAAGAATCTATTGGAGAAACCATACAATCCTGCCACACTATCATGATTCGTATAGAAAACCGCCTTCCTGACTTCCTCCTATGAAGGTATAGAAGTGAGCATATCATTCTGGGAGGCCTCAACCGACGAAGGAATATTGTTGAACATATTATGAGTATTATCATGCCCGGATTCAGTGTAATGTTTCTCAAAATAGCTACAAGCAGCATCAGAAATGTCTTTTTCATAATTGAAATGAGCACCATCATCCATGAGGGCATTCATGCCACACCTCACCTTTTTCTCCCTGTGGAAGCAAAAAAAAGTCTTGTATTTCTATCCCCTTTATTCAGCCACCTGACATTGTATTGAGCTCGAGAAAGCCTTTCCTTTAAAGCCAGTAACTCATTAAATTTAGAAAGAGCAAGAAATTATTCCATATTCATAACATCCTGACCCTCATTGATCCTTTGACAGTGCAATAAATTATCCTTAGAATTTTGGATATCGTGATCAAGACATACAAAAGATTGCTTACTCCACTATTTGAGCTTTGCTTTCAGAACCTTCAGCTTCATAACCATGATATGAAAGGGAATTCCAATCACAGTAGATTCCCAAGCCTCAATGACAACCTGCCTACAACCTTGAATAGAAAACCAGGCATTATTTACCCTGAAAGGTAAGGGAGAAGATCTCAAACTGTGGCGATTCAAATCTATTAAAATAGGATTGTGATCAGAATTATCCCTTCGAAGAGTAATATCAGACATAGTAAAATACTGAGATCTCCCATCAACATTACAGAAGCACCAATCTAGCTTACTGGCTTGTAACCCATTTAGAGTGTATCTATTCTAGGTAAAATCATTCCCCATGATTGGGACTACAATCAAATTGCAAGCATCAATAAAAGAAGAGAAATCAGATGCAACCAACCTGTAGAAACAATCTATTGTCTTCTCCTCAGGCCGAATCACTGAGTTAAAATCACCAATAATGACCCAATTTTTTCACATTTCCATAGCTACACATTCAAGAGATGCCCAAAGAGTACGTCTCCCAATATACTGATTCAAGGCATAAAAAAGGTGAAAGACATGCCAAAACCACCTATCTCAGCAGAAAGAGTGATCGACTATTGGTCATAACAGGATGGAATCAAAGAGAGACTCTCATGCTTCAAAACCCAAAGAGACAAGAAACCTGATCATCATTATGGGAAACCAATGAGTACCCAAGGGTTTACCATTTTATTGCTTTCCATTTACAGAATGGCATATGAGGCTCAAAAATTCCTTGAAGGAGAGGTTTATTAGCCAAAATAAAATGCCCAAGGGTTGTGACCGTGGGAGAATTCCCAAGCCCTTTGCAATTCTAGAAGAAAATCCTCATAGTAAAGAGTATTTGGACCTGGTTATAGGCCCACCATCCCATTGCAATGGCACTGCTTTATCCTGCTTATCATCCTTCAAATTTGATGACTCAGAATCTGAATCAGCAAGTGAACCAGTGATGAGGACTGGACCTTCCAAAGGTCGAGACTGTTCCGCCCTGATAATATCATCTTTAACATCAGACCAAAAAAATACCAGTCAGGGGTGTAAACTTAATCAAAGAAGCAACTGGCTCCGGACTGGTTTGGGAAGAAGGTTTCCGCGCAACCTTAGACAAAGGAACCTGAACAAAGGACCCATCATCATTTTTGTCACCACTAACAATCTCAGCAGAAGAAGGATCCAATTCATTAACAGCAATTGGGACCTGTTCCAGCCTCTGTACAATATCAGCAGGAACAACAGCAATTTTCTGCCCATCTAGTCTACCAGACTCCAGGTCCAAAGGGACAACCAGATCTGTAACAACAATTGTAGCAGGACCAACACCAGCCTACCCAAACCCATGCAAAACAGACCCAACATTCGGCTGAATGCTCACTGCATTCTCCACTTGACCCTGCACTGGCTGAGGAGTCAAATTCTTCTCCTGTGCACTGTCCCGAATGACATTGACCTGGCCAGAGTCCTGGGGAGCCACAGCAGAACCGCCATCCAATGGACTTGCAGCACCAACACTGCGTATAGATTCACAAGGGGCATCAATAGCTGCATTCTGATCCTGACCTCCAGACTGAGCAGCAGCATCACTCAAGGCATTCGAAGCTTCATTCAAATGGCCATATCCCAGAGGTTGCATAGTAGAATCACTTGAATCTGCAGCACCAACACTTTGAATATGATCACAAGGGACATCATGCTCTGCATGAACAACCTTACCCTGCACTGCCACCCGACCAGCAGGTTCAGCAACCTTCACCGAGTCCTGAAGACATTGTTCAACAATAGGAGAAACATTACCCTTCAGCTTGCCCTTGGATGTTCCCTTCCGACAGAACTCAGGAGTGTGGCCCTTAAGATTGCACAGACCACATGTCTTATTCCTGTTATATTCGAAGTCCATATGCCCGAAGAAATGGAAATTGAGACAGAAGTGAGGTCTTCTTTCATACTGAATTTCTAGATTGAAGCTATCATCCCTCGTCGTAAGAACCACCTCCTCCACCAGTGTCGAGGCCATGTCTACTTCCAACAGAACCCTCACAAAGTGTCCAAACCTAGGATCATCCGTATGCTTATCCATCCGAATTGGGATGCCATCTGATGAAGAGATATCTCATATGATCTGAGCATGCCAGTACAATGAATTTAGTTTGCGTATACATATCCAAACCTGGGCGTGAGTATATTTGACATTCTCAGGATCAAAGATTCTAACCCATTCTTGAATTCGAAGAACGTCAGGTTTCAGTGACATAAACCCAAACCTCCAAGCCCTTCTCTTCGATTCCTCAGACAAAAAGAGAATGTGATAATAGCCACGGCCCATCGAAATCATCTTCAAACCCCTAGATCTATGAGAGTCTTTGAGAATGATCATTGAACTTCCAGAGCGACCCACCCTTCAGAAGAACAACCCGAGAAATAATAGAGAAGTGGCAGAGATTCAATCTTTCATCAATTGAAATATGATCCGCACAACATGTGCGATTCTCCCTTTCTTAATGATTCTCCAAGGAGGAGGGAATTCAAAATCAGGGAAACTGTCGACCGATTTCACGACATCCGCAAACCTCCTCAGCCCCGGGGCTTCAGAACTAGAGGCAACCACCGATTGCTTTGGAGGAGAACACCGAAACATCTCTTTATGGCTAACAGAATCGAATTACTTAGCATTTGAAGAAACATTCTCAGGCAATGGATTATCAGCCTTCGGCGCGCTCGAATCAGGTTCATCCGGGCTAGGGTTTCCCCCAGGAGTTCCGCCTTGCAGCTCCTCCATCATCTAGAATAACATTGTAAACTGATAAAGGAATATTGAAAACATTTGGTAATACTTTTTCCTTAAAAATATATATATTAATCTGGAAAAAAATTGGAAAACCATTTTCATTGAAAATTTAGTAGAAAAAAATTAAAGGAAGCATTAAGATTAATTTAAAAAACTTCTTAATCATTTTTTTGAAAACATTATCATTTCAAAACAATATTAAAAATTTATAAATAAGGATTGAAAAAATTTTAAAACAAATTTTATACTTAAGAATAATTGAAAACGTTTTTATAAAACATGGTTTTGAATGAGCATTGAATTTTGACTGAATACGGAGATAAATTATTACTTTATTAAAAAATATTCTTAATTATTGTAAGTGAAAAAGGGTGAAAAATGGTAACAGTATATGAATATATAATTTATTACCAGTGGAAAATAAAATTCATGAGAATTATTTGAATGATGGATCATAATATTTCATCAATGACAGCATAGTTATAAACAATCTCGATAAATGATGAGATAGTTGCAATGAAATCTTACCACTTGAAAAAAAAAGAATCCTAATCACCATGTATGAAAATGAAATTAAATGAAGCATAAAATTTAATGGAGATGGAGATATAAATTATATATACTATCAAAGGGTAGTTTCTACACCTCATAGGGGAAGACATGTTCATAACATGGAATTTTTCTCAGAGATGGAAAATTGAAAAAAAAAACTTACATTACTGATTTGGTAACTTTGGAACCATAAACACCGTGAAATATAGAACGAAAAATGGATTTGTGAATATCGATAAATTTATGAATAATAATAATAAAATATATTAATGGGTAGTATATACACCACACAGAATAAACAGGTGGTTAATAATGCATGAATCTCCTATCACTAAATGTGAGATGAGAAAACTCTTAACTTATGTTTTGAATCTCATCATACAAGTTATTACCACATGTATAATAAATATAAATTTATTATAAATATATAGTAAAACAATATTATTATATATGATATCATATATTATTTGATTATGAATTTATATTACTCATTAATTAATAAATAAATGTTAATGTTAGGTTTCGAGAAGTATTCTATTTGTTTTCTATATATTTTTTGACTTATTATTCATTATCCTATTACTTATTTCATGATTTTATTATATCTAGAATATAATGAATGCTATATATATCATATATATCCATTATATAATTATTTATACGAGTATATGGAATGTGGATATAGAAAATGAAATATATAGTTCATAGAGATGGTAAACCATATATATAGATGAACGTTGTTTCCATCTAATTTTCATTTTGAATGAAATAATGTAAATGACATATTGGTGTATATATACACACACACTATAATTAATGTATAATTATTATTTTATATTGATCATATAACTTTACTAAACACAACCTTAATACATTACATGAAAATTATGAATGAATCATGTTGCTTAGAGGAGGTGGTAGTCCACAAATCCACAAATAAAATTACAATATTTAAAAAAAAGGAGATCATAATGGAATGTGTTATATAATAATTCTAGAATAATAAATACATTGTAAATATAATAGGAAACATCTAAATGTAGTGAAACCATCATAGTTCACAACCATGGGAGGTGGTAAATGAAAAAGAAACGACATAATTTCGTGAGGTGGTAGCCCTCCGCACACACGAACTGTAATCTTATTACCCATTTGAGCAAAGTGGGTGTATTTGGAGGTCAAAAATGTTGAATTAAACACCCCAAGGTTTAAAAAATAATTTAAAATTAATGAAACACTTATTGTCTACATAATGAAACTTTTCTTACGTATATAGGTATAAACTAGATGTTAAATATAATATTGCATCTTCAACGATTTGAATTTAAAAAAACAAACATCTACGGTTGCGATCTGAAAGTTATTTGGAGTCTGATAGAACCAAATTACTTTTTGATGAATAGTATCATACAGTTATGAATATTAATATGAACATTATTATGACCCTTATGAATAGTAAATCGTATTGTTATTTTATTTCTATAAGGCTATTAGATAATGAGATCAGGATTAGTTTTTCGTGGTGATATAAAATGAGTTATAGTTTTAAAATTGTTATATTTGGAATAAAATATGATTTTATGTAAAAATTAATTTTATCATATTTAGAAATTTATTTTCATAAAATGGAGATCAGTTTTTAAATTATTCACTTCAAAAAATGGTTATGGTTTTTTTGTTATTTTTCTGCGATATTTGAATTTTTGGTGAATAGTATAAAAATGGTTTTATGTTTTCAATGTGTTTGATGTCATCATATTGATGAAATAATGATGTAATCATTCTTGTAGACTCTTGATGATTAAAAAACTATATATGGTGTCCCTAGTGGCCAACATCTTGGGAATAAACCATGGTTATGCCCATGGTTTTGAAAATACCACTAAGGAGGTGTCCTTTGAAATTAATTAAAAACTCCCCAACTTTCACTATAAATACCAACCTCACCCCCCTCTTCCTATCACAACTTTATAGGTTTTAGTATTATCTAAATTATAACCAATTTACTTCTCAAAGATCTTACCCAAGTCCAAGACCCTCTTGAATCACCAGAACGTCAAAACCAATTTCCTTATGGAGGATCTCAAATAAAAGAGATCATGCGGTAATAAAGATCCACATTCATTTTCTTCTGTTTTTCTTTTCAATTATTTTATTTTCTTAAACTCATTTAAACCTACCTTATCCAAGAGGAATTAAATATCTATTATTATATATATCCTATATTTTTATCATGTTTATGAAAAAAATTCATCATCATTCTTCCTCTCTTCATCCTCTTATACAAAAAATAAATAACACCATCTGTGATGTGTCAATTTACTAACATCATGGACAATGTGTATTCAATTTTCATTAATTTCATAAATTATGGTTTAAAAATAGTATTAAAGGTTTAAAAGTTTTTAATGTGTATGATATAACCTCTCTTATGTTCTATGATTAACTGATACACATAATTTTGAAGGAATATGAGAAAACAAGTTCGTGATTATCCAAGAACCGCCAAAATGATCTAAAAAAATATCCCCAATGATTTATCCAATGATTCATCCATATGAAAAAATAAAAAAGATTTATGAAATAATTTAATATTCTAGAAACATAGTATTACCATTTAATTTTACTTCTATAGTTTCTCCTCTATTCGACAAGAATATCCTTTACAAACTAACCATGGAAATCATGTAAAGAACTCTACCAAAACAATGGAAATAATAAAATATTGTTAATAAGTGGCTTGAATGATGATATAAAATGATCATATAAGGGGTCATAAATATTAATAATTTTATATAAAATATTAGTAACACCCTTTTAACAATTATAAAAGGGGTTTTATCATGTTTTATAAAAATCAACTCGATATAAGGGAATTTTTAACCCTATTTTCATTCTTTGGGTTGACCTTCTATTCAATTAATTATCTCTTAATAAGATTAGTTAGGTAATGAATTATACTCATATTATGTTTTATTATGTGTATCTATATTTTATACACATATACCTTTCATTATAACAATTCTCACTTCAATTATATGATATTTGTAAGAGTCTTTTCTTAAAAAATACTCTTTTAAAATTCTATTTTATAAATTCAAAAGCCTTATTTTAATGAAATTATTTATGTATTATGATAATGTTTTAGTTCATGAGAATTTTTTTTAATGAATTGTGGGACCTATATCTACATCCAATGCATTTTTTAGGTGTAAGTTGTAGGTCAGATTTTTGGTTACTCCTAGTGTAACTGTCATGTTTATACCATTAGGTAGTTTTGAGGGTTACATTGTAAGGTAGTCATGAGCACTAAAAATCATAAGGTATCCATGAGGGTTATAATATATTTACAGAAATCCAAATGATACATTTATGGTTTTTAATATGTCCTATATTGTTTAATGGAAATTTCATGTTTAACAATGTAAGTATATATGGGTGAGAAGTATGTTTTTATGAAAATGAATTCATATGTTTATATGTATTCATGAAATAATGGTTTCTTTCCATATTTTTATCACCCATAATGTTATTTTTATACTCATTCCATTTTTTTAAATGTTTTTCATAGGTTATAAGGATTTTTAAGATAAATAAGTAAGTAATTTTAAATGTTATGAAGATTTATCAAAGAAATCATGTTGTCATTTTGTGTTTAAATTTTATGTTTTGGAAGAAACGAACACTATTTTAATGGTACCCACTTTGTATGCTTGATGGATGATATGTATAAGTTATGTAATAAAAATCCAAAATAATAAACTGAAAAGATATTTGGGAATGTAAATAAGTGGAATTTAGTTGAATTAGCTATATTATGTAATGTTTAAGGTTGGGTCCTTATAGTTGGTATTAGAGAACGATTTAAATAAAATTATGATACAATATAATGATAAGCTAATACCATAAATTATTTTATCTTCTTTTTACGTTGAAA
Source organism: Viscum album (assembly GCA_963277665.1). Taxonomy (NCBI): domain Eukaryota; kingdom Viridiplantae; phylum Streptophyta; class Magnoliopsida; order Santalales; family Viscaceae; genus Viscum; species Viscum album. The sequence goes on from CAUJRU010000462.1 coordinate 10,754, forward strand.
TGTAATATAACTTAAATATTACCATGTTTATTCATCTATAATATGTTTTTTCAGAATGGTTTTCCGCCAAAGAAACCATGATTCTATTGTTAGAAAGAATCAAAAGGCTTATATATTTTCAAATCCGCAACTGATAATGGTGGGAATTAAAACCAAGAAGTTTTTTATAGTAATGAATCAAATTACATAGGTAATAAATGGCAGTGGCCTCCTTGAAAGAGAACAACCAGAGCTACCAAAAATAATCATGATGATAGTGGAATATTTTATGTGGCAACACCCTTCTGATTTTAGTGGATCTTCTGACCTCTAGTAGCTAAAAGATATATTAAGTCCCTTGAAAAGATATTTGATTTTTTGGTATGTTCATATAATCAAACGAATATACATTCCATTTCTCGTTTTGAATGGGAAGATGATCTGTGGTGGTCAATGGTCAGGAATATAATGGATATATATGATATTTAATCCCTATAAAAGGATGAAAATAAAACTATTTTCCTTGAAAAATATTTTTTTTATGGTTGTTTGACTTAGGATAGAGACGAAATTCCTTTTATTGAGGTAAAATGGGGACGATTCAGTGGCCGTGTATAAAGAAAAATTCACCTAACTGGAATAGTTTTCTCCAAATCATATTCTGGATCTTAATAGAAAAAACAAACATTATTACTCAGTATGGAGTCAATGATATCGAAGTAAATTGGCCCCTAGATAATTCAAAATTTATGAGAAACAAGTATGACATGATGAGAGGGTAGAAATTAAGTTTTCAGTTGATCACATGTACTTTCAGAACAAAGGGAAGAAGAGTACCATATGGAATGTGATGAGTAAGAATCAATCAATGAAATATGATGGTACGAATGTTTAGATTATAGTTTGTGAAAAGTGTGGTGAAAAGTACCCTGGGGAATGCCTTATTAAAAATGAGATGTGTTCTACATTTGGTATGTTTGGACGTATGGCCTAATATTTTAATGAAAATGATCTTAAGATAATTTATAATAAGAAACTCATAATTTTTTTCAAATATGGTGAGGTGGGTCATTTTTGAATACCTTCCCAAAGAAAGATATGGGTGATGGAAAGAAGCTATACTATAAGAAGAATGGTGTGTTGAGATCCTTTGTGAATACGCCAGTAGGTTTCATGACATCTAATGAATTTGTATCAGGTAATTTTTTTTGTTTACTCGGCCTTTTCTAAAGACTTGTTTGATATGGGGACTAAACTTTTTTCTATTTCTGAAATCATTTCTAGTAAATTGGAAATATCACCTCAAAAAAATAAAACCAGAACATATTGTTAAGACACCAGGGTGAAATATTTTAGATGAAAATGAATTTTTAGAATAATTCTGTTTTCATTTGTGGAAATACATTACATAAAAACCTTGTTATTTTTACCTTAGTTGAGTTTGATGTCATTCTTAATATGGATTTGATTTTTATTTATTATGCTATGATTGATTATAGATCTAAAAAAGTTGTTTTTCAAAAGGAGTTTCAGTTTGTAAACAAGATTGAACCCATAAAATTGATAGCATATCAGGAAGCAGTGAAACTATTGAAATAGGGAAATTAATTTTATCTTGATCATATTGTTGAAAACAAGAGAACTATTCAGATTAATTATATACAAATAAGAGATAAATACCCTGATGTTTTTCCTAAGGAGTTACCAAGTGCTATGCCTGATCGGGAATTCAAATTCATAACTGACTTAGTTCCAGATTCTAAGACAGTTTCAAATCCCCTATACCAATTGTCTCAAATTAAACTTCTTGAATTGGAAAATCAGTTGTATGAGTTTCTTTATAAAGGCTTAATTCATCCTAGCGCTTCACCATGTAGAGATCCAGTTTTGTTCGCCAAGAAGAAATATGGATCCATGAGACTTTGAATTGATTATAGTGTTATGAATACCATTACAATTGAGAACAAGCATCCTTTTTCCTCACATCAATGACATGTTTTATTTTCTCTATAAATATAAGTATTTTTCTCAATATGGACATAAAAACCAAGTACCATCAGTAGAGAGTGAAGGAAAATGACATTTTAAAAACTTCTTTTCAAACTTGATATGGTCATTATGATTTTCTTTTACGTCGTTTGGGTAATCTAATTAACCTATTGTATTCATGTATCTTATAAATATAATATTGAATGAGTTCTTGGATAAATTTTTGGTTATTTTGAAGGATTGCATTCTGGTATATTCTAGAAGTAGAAGGGATTATTTAAAACATATAAGGGTTGTTCTAAAACCTTAAAATAAAATAAACTATATATAAATTATAGAATGTGTGAATTTTGGTTGCAAAAAATTTCATTCCTTTCCCACATTGTTTGTGAAGATGACAGTACTATTCATCCAGATAAAATAAATGTTGTTTAGGAATTGTCAAGACCCAAAAATATCATCTAGATTCTTACTTTTCATAGTTTATAATGTTATTTTTGGAATTATGTTAAAATAATTGCAATGTTATCTATTCCACAAACTAAGATAACATAAAAAGGGGTTAAATTCATATAGGCAAAAGAATGTGATTATTTTTTTCTTGAATTGGGAAGAATATTGGTAAATGCTCGAGGCATAATCCTACCTTCTAGAAATTGATATTTTTTCACACACAATGATGCTTCGTTAAAGGGACTTGGTTGTGTTATGATGCATAATGACTAGATAATTTCTTATGATTCAAGAAAAATAAAACCACATGAGTGAAATTATCCAACAAGTGATTTAGAGATAGTATATGTGGTTTTCACTTTAAAAATTTTGTAGGCATCATTTATACAGAGCCATATGTAATATATATACTACCCAAAAAAGTCTAATATATATTCACTAAGAAGGAATTATACATGAGGAAGAGAGGATGGCTTTAATTGACCAAGTATTACGATTTCACGATCAATTACCATCCTGGAAATGAAAAAACTTTGAAGTTTCCTTGATTAGAAAACATCATGAATCATTATTATGTTACGGCTGGAACAAGACCCTTGGATAAATGATTTTACGAATTTTGGCTAGGAATTTGTTGGTGTATGAAATAACATTATTTTGTATCAAGTTTCAGTGTAATAATCTTTGTCAAACAAAAATAAAAAAGTGTAAAAGGTAGATGCAGTGCTACATAAAAAGATAAAATTGGTTAAAATGGGCAATTTTATAGAATTTAACATTGATAAGGATTTTATTTTGAGATTTAGAAAAATATTATGTGTTCCTTGTGTTTTATTGATAAAGAATGATCCGTTGTGTTAATCTCATAGTTCCCCATTTTTTAGTTCATCCTTATAGTAAAAATATGTATAATGACCTTTGGGAGTATTACATCTAAGATGGAATGAAATAAGATATTGTATGTTTTACAGTGAAATGTTTAACATGTCAACATGTTAATACAGAGTGATAGTTACTGAAGGGGATGCGTCAGCCTTTACCAATGCCAGAGTGGAAATGGTAAAATATATCCATGGACTTCATTGTAGAACTACAAAATACTTCTTAAGGTCAAAATGCAATTTGGGTTATTAATGATCGACTAACTAAATCTTTTCATTTCCTTCCAATTCGATATACTATGTATTTGGATCATCTTTCACAATTATACCTCAAATAGATTGTTAAGTTAAACAGAGTTACTCGATTTCATTATACTTTATCATGATCCTAATTTAACTTATATCTTTTGTATAGTCCTTCAAAAGTCGTTGGTAATAGAATTAAATTTTAGAATAGATTTTTATCCTCAATCAGATGGGCAGCTAGAACAGAAGATTCAGACATTGGAGGATATACTTCGATCTTGTTCAGTAGGCTACTAGTGAAGTTAGAATAAACTTCATTCAATAGTTTAGTTTTATTATAATAACAGTTCTCATTCTAGTATTGAGATGATACATTTTGATGCATTATATGGGCTGTGATTTCAAACTATAGCTTTTTGGAATGAATTCGGGGGAAAAAAGTTAATTGGACCGAAATTATTATAAGATGTGGTTGATAAAATGAAGATGATCCAAAAATACATGATGAAAACTCATTAAAGGCATAAATGTTAGGCTGAAAATAGATGGAATGACTTTTCTTTCGAGTTCGGTGATCATGTGTTTCTTAGAATCTCACCAAGGAAAAGTGTTATGCATTTTGGTTTGAAAATGAAGCTAAGTCCACAATTCATTGAACCTTATTAAATCATGGAGAATATTGGACTTGTTTCTTACCAAGTATATATACCTCCATTTTTATCTTAGGTACACAATATTTTTCATGTTTCAATGTTCAGAAAGAATGTTGTAGATTCATCTCATGTTTTTCGAGTAGAAGAATTTCAGCTGGAAGAGGACCTTTCTTATAAAGATAAGCTTATTCAAATTCTTGATCAAAGTTCAAAAGTATTGTAGAATAATGTAATACACTAGGTAATGTTTTTCTTGAGAGACCACATTATTGAAGAACCAATATAAAAATATGAAAATTCTATGAGGGAAAGGTACCCTCACTTTTTTAATATGTAAATAAAATTACGAGGATGAAATTTCTAGAAGGTGGGGAGAATATAACACCCTATGAATTTAAAAATAAATCGAAATGCATGAGATAACGAGTATGTACATAATGAAACATTAATTTACGTATAATGTTATAAACTAGTTATTAAACATATCTTTTCTGCTTCTATGATTTGAATTTCAAAAAACAAAATTCTATTATTGCTATCACTATGTTAATTTGAGTCTGATAGAAATAACTGGTTTTTTGGTGAATAGTAACATACCCTTATGAATAGTAATATGAATATTTAAATGACCCTCATGAATACTAAATCATATTTTTATTTTATTTTCCTAGGTTTATAAGATAATGAGATCTTGATTAATTTTTCAAGGTGATATTAAATTAGTTATAGTTTTAAAATTACTGTTTTTAGAATAAATTATGTTTTTCATTAAAATTTTATTTTCTCTTACATAGAGAATTATTTTCATATAATCGAGTTCCTATTTTAATTATACACGAAATAATCATTTATGGTTCTCTTTTGGGATTTTTCGGTGATATTTTAATTTACATAGAATGGTAAAAATATTGATTTATGTTTTTGGTGTGTTTGATGACATCATAACAATGTAATGATGATGTAATAATTCTGGTGAAATCATAAGGATTAAAATATGATATTAGGTGTCTTAGGTGTCTAATACCATGGGTAAAAACCATTCTCAAGACCATGGGTATTCAAATTCTACTAATGAGGTGTCCTTTGAAATTAATTAAAAACTCCTTCACTTTCACTACAAATACCACTATCACCCCCTCTTCCTATCACAAATCTAAATATTTTAGAATTGTCTATATTCTACCCAATCTCTATCCCAAGGATCATTCCCATGTCCAGGACTTACTGGTCTCCCCAAAAGTCCAAAACCAAAGGTGTTAAGCTGGATCTCATGACGAAGAGATCAATAGGTAAATATCCCCTTTCATATTCATGTGTTTTCTTTTCAAGTATTTTATTTTATTATACTCTCTTTTCTTCCCATTATATAATAGGTTTTAAATCTATATTATTATATATATACTGTATTTTTATCATGTTTGTTAAAAAATTAACCTCCATTCTTCCTCTCCTCTTCCTCTTATTCTAAAAATAAAAACATTGTCCGTGATGTATCGATTTACCAACATCGTGGACGATGTGTCATTAGTATCCACTAAATCCATCAAATATGGGTGCAAACCCAATTCATTTTTTATTTTTTTGAACTTGTATGATATGAACTCTATTATGTTCATTAATTAAGATCTACAAATAATATTAAAGGTATATAATGAAACAAATTTTGTGATTATCGAAGAACTTCCAAAATGATCTAAATGGAAATCACTAATGATTTATCTACAGATTCATCCTCATACCATATAATAAAAATTATTTATGAAATAATTTAGTATTCAAGAAACTTATTAACACCATTTCATTCTACTTATGGTGTTTCTATTCTATTTGACAAGAAAATCCTTTACAAACCGACCATGGAACCCATGTGAAGAACGCACCCGAAACAATGGAAATACCAAAATATTATTAATATGTTGGTTGAATTATTTTATAAAATGATCAAATAAAGTGTTATAAAAATTAATATGTTTCTGTAAAATATTTATACCACACTTTTTACCATTTTACTGGAGGATAAAACAAGTTTGATGTAAGAAAAACCCGAGGTAGGGTAATTCTTACCTGAATTTCCATTATCTGGGTTAACCTTGTATTCCATTAATTACGTGGTACTAAGATTATTTTTGTAATGAATTTAATTCAGATTATGTTTAATTATATTTATTTATAGTTTATTCATATATTATTTTCATTCTATCAGTACAAACATTAATTATATGATATTTGTAAGGGATTATTCTTTAAAAAATTTCTTTTAAAAATCTATTTTACACAATTCCAATGAAATGATTTTATGAAATTATTAATTTTATAGGATTATGTTATAGTTCTTGGGAATTTTTTATGATGAAGGGTGGGACCTATTTCTCCCTCAAATGAATTGTGCATGTGTATGTTGGAGGTCAGTCGTATGGTTACTCAAAGTATAACTATGATGGTTACACCATAATGTAGTCGTGAGGGTGACATTGAAAGGTAGTCGCAAGGGTTAAAAATATTAAATAATACACAATGGTTAAAATATAAGTAATTAATCCCACAATTTTCTTTTATGGTTTTATATATTTTCTCTAATGTTTTATGGAAAACTCGTGTTTCAAAATGTATGCATATATGGGTGAGATGTATGTCTTTGTGAAAATGATTTCACATATTTATAATTATTCATGAACTAATGGTTTCTTTACTTCTTTTTATATCATTTACTATGTTTTTTATTATTATCCCATGTTTTTAAATATTTTTCATAGGTTATATGGAAGTGTATGTTTAAACAAGAAGTCTTGTTAAATGTTATAAAGATTTTTCAAAGAAATCATGATGTTGTAGTGTGTTAAAAAATAATGTTTTAGATGAAATGGATACTGGTTTAGTGTTACCCACATTGTATGCATGTGGGATGATAGGTATGAGTTACGTAATAAATTTCTAAAACTCTAAACTGAAAATGTATTTTGGAATGCAAAGATGTGAAATCTAGTTGAATTATTTAGATAATGTAATGTTTAATGTTAAATACTTATCTATAATAATAGAATATAGTATATTGAAGTTGCTGAGGCTATTATATAAACATGTAATAAGAATATTTGTGTGTTTGGATAATTAAAATTAAACAAAAGATCTTATGGAAGGATGTTACATCTTATTGGGGTAACTCCCCTTGGTTTTCACCACAGTTCATCCTTGGTTTGATTTATACTAAATTAGAGGATTCTAGGATGAAGGAAGGGGAATTGAGAGGATATTATGTAATGGTTTATCCTAGAAAATTGGATTAATAGGTTTTAAATATTTTAGGGGTTAAGTGCCATTTTATATTGAAGGAGTGACATTCTTGTAAATATAAAAAAACACTATTGAGTGATATACCTTACTAAATTTGCCTCCAATAATTATAAATATTGGATCTAATAGGGTAATTGGTATAAATACTACCAACCAATGTATTTTTGATAATTTTATTGGTTATATATTCACATAAGATAATTATAAACCACTAAGTAATCTTGTTTTTACGTTAATTTTTTAAATAAATTTTAATTACTTTCACAAATATTTTTGGTCTAAAATAATGTTAACCTTATTATAAAATATAAATTATTTTAATTCCAAATATTATAACAATTTTTCATATTCTAATCCTAGAAGTGGTATAAATTATTTTAAAATTAACACTACAAATGTGTTGTGACAATGGGTTTTTATGCGCAGATATTTAACAGTTTCATATGTTTTTATATCCAATGTTAATGTGAAATTTGATCAAGTGACCCAAATTAGATTATAATATCTAAAAATGATATAATTAGACATTAAAAAAATAATATATAATTTAATGATATAAATAAAATATACAAAAAATAATTTTTAAATTAATATTTATTATTTTCACAATTAATCTAAAAATGATGTTTTTTAGAAAAAATAATAACAAAATTCACCCTATGTTAATTTAGAAATTTTGGATAAAAAATGGTTTCTATTTTTTAAAATTCAATTTCAAAAATTTTATAATGCTAATTTTATTGTTATTCATATAAGGGAATTAAAATAAGTTCATTTTTGAAAATAGTATTTTCAAACATACAAAGACTTTAATAACAACTATTTGTTTTATAATCAATGTGTTTTATTTTTATTAAAACATTATAAATAATATCTAAAAAGTAGTTATTATTCAATATATTACTATGATTAATGTGGTTTTTATAACTATCTCATCTAAATAATTGTAATAATAATTTTTTTGGAGAAACTCACTACTACATGTAACTAAAGCCATGTTAGTGCTGTAAAAAGTGAAATACTATATTGGTGAAACATATTTTTTTGGAATTAATGTAAAATTAAATCCAAGAATTAAAAGAAAATTAATTTATAAAATACAAAATGGTTCAAAAATCGTAATGTGTTACATTTTTGTACAAATTATATTTAGAAATAACACCGTAGACTTCATGTAGACATCAATTCTCAATACAAGATCTGAAGTACCTGGATGAAATAGAAGATTTGATCATTATTTACTTGTCATCTAGATTGATAATAGAATCGAAATATACAAGAAGAGTCCAAGATATCCCCATTATACTATTTAGGACCTTAATAGACAGCCACATATATTCTCTTTCTTGATAACCATTGTAATCATAAATGGGATAAAAAAACAAAGTCTTTCCCAAAAAATTATAACTTAATATTATCATCTTCTCTATATAAGCTAATAAGGGAAACTATATAAAGTGTCAAATGACAAAAAAAACCAAAGCCATTTGATATAATTACTCTAATTATTTCCAATAATGTGTTAGTATCCATGATTTTCAAGAGCATAAAACTTTTCAAAATAAATATGACTGGGCTTAGAGAGACATATAAGGTCATACATTTGATTATTGAGAAAAATCATAATATATATAATTGTTTTATCATTGTCCCATCCAAAACAATTCTAGAACATAATCTTCATTTATTATGGATAGGATTTATAATTCCCTATCTCGATTATTTGATGTAATTTTTATTTACTCTTTTTAGAATGTGGGTTTTGAAAAAAAAATGTATTTTCAAATGTCAAACAATTTATTATAGTGATCAAGATTAAATTAAGAGGATATAATTTATTTTTGGGGGTAAAATGTGACATCCCAATATTTTAAATGTGAAAATTCATATATGACATCATATACGAAACACATCGCCAAGATTATAAGTGATTATAACACCATTAGACTTTATGATAATTTTTTAACAATTCAATCCCTTGGATAACTTACAATTCACATAACAACGGGCCTAAACAAGACATGATACTCTATTAAAATATTATTATTTAAGAATGAAAATTATAACATGCCATTAAGTTCTTGGGAATTAATATTAATAACCAAGTTATTGAAATTATTTTGTTTTAATATTTATAATATATGTCTAATATATATCTACTTATTAGAATAAAAATAAGTATCAGTTGATATAAAATAATCATTTTTTAGGAACTATTTTTTTTAAAAGATGGTTTAGTCACCCTAAGAAAATATAATTTAACATTTATATTTTAACAATTTTAGAATATATATTTTATAAAAAACAATAGTTTTTAAATATGAATTTAAATATTACCTTTGTGTGAATTTTTTATAATTCTGTGATAAAAAAACATTTTGATGAATTATAAATATACGGATTTTGAATAAAAACTACATTTTCATTTAAATGATATTATTATTATTATTATTATTATTATTATATAAATTGGTAATAATTTCCCATTTTGAAATTTATTTTACAATTTAATGAATTTTGTTCATTTTTATCAACTTCAATTTTAATTATGATATAAAAGATTTTTAATATTTTAAATGATTTTCTTCATAAAAACCATTTTTTCTACCTACACGTGGGTTCAATTTTATATTTATTTCATCCACATATGTGAATTTAATTTCTAAAAAATACTTATATAATTTTATTCATCATAATTTATATTATCTGATAAGTTCAACATAATTTTGTACCGTAATAAATAGTGAAAATGTCAAAAATTAATTTTCATGGTTACAAAAAATGGTTTTATGAGGGGGCTAAACTGAGGAATTAAAGGTTATAAATGACTTATAACTTCTTAAAAACACATTTTATGGACATATATCATCCTTATAACCGATAAGGATATATAATTTCTCATTTAAAAGGCTTATTTCAAGATACAAATACTGTTATCACTTTTTCATTTCAAAAACATGATGTGTGTCGTCTCTCCAACTTAAAAATGGTCACACCCTATCCTCTATTTTTCAAAATTAAAAACTATATTTTCCATGTGTAACTATCCAAATACATACCTTTATAATATAATAACATCCTATAGGTATTTTTTTGATCATAAATTTTATCTAGGAAGTCATTATGTATAAACCTAAAAGAGTTCTCTAAATAAGAGGTAAAATTCATAACATGCATATTTGTTTTATTTATTATTCCACATATTTAAATTATTATTAAATACTGATAATATAATAACACAAGTATCTAAAATATAATAATATGTTTTTATGTTTATATAATATTCAATTTACATATAACATTCATTAAATGGAAAACAAAACTGGCTATCATGTGTACGGTGGATCACCACCTCGTGAATCAATGTAATGTGTTTTTCATCATCACCTTTAAAAGCTGGATATAAGGATGGATTTATAATATTTAAATGAAAGTTATTTACTTATTATAATTTTTAAATTTTTATATCAATTACACATTCTATCATTCCATTTAGTTGGGGGTATGATAATGTTTCTCGTGGGTACAATGGACTATCGTCTCAAGAAGTGATGTGATTAATTTTTATATTACTCTTTACAAGTAATATGGTAAAGAAAAATTTAATTAATATATGTTCTATTTATGAAATATTCATACTTATGGTAATATAACATCCCATCTGACTTCTTACCTCCCAATCCATTGGGAAAATAATAATGTCGCTTGTGAGTACGTGTAGGCAACCACTTCCACATAGCGATGTGAAATGTATTTCATTTTAATTTTTCTTGTATAGTATCAATGATGAATTTAATTAATATCACTACTATATATAAAATAATAGTTATTATTTAAATTTTAATTAATTTTTTTTTTCTTCAGTTTTATCCATCGAGAAAATTAAAAAATTTAATGTGTACGTATGTCATCATATCTCCATAAATTTTTTATTCCATTTCCTATATCTTTATTTTATAGATTAATATAAAAAAATTAAATTAATATATTTTATTTTTACCTCATGTTTTAAATAATGGATATTATTGAACTTATATTTGTGAAAAATGATCAAAATTACCGAACAAAAAAATAAATGAAAAACAAAACAATTATCCCCCGAAATAGTGATTTTGACAATGAAATGTTATTAAATGGAAGATAAATGAATATAATTTAATTCTATATGGAATGAAAATTATGATTATAATTTTATAATAGATTTATTTTAAACATATATTTATTTCATTACAGTTTTGGACACATATAATGGAAGTTGAGTACGAGGTAAGGGTTTCTCATATCACTATTACGTCAATAAGACTAATTCCATATTCCCCACTTATTCCTCCATGTGGTTTCTATTCTAACCCTTTTTATATGTTATATCAAGAATATATTTCTATTAATTTTATTAAATTTATAATTTTATTCTGTTTGTTCTATAGGGCTTATGATTCAAAAGTTACAAAAGCGGTAAGGGTTTCCTTCACAATCTCATCTTTGTTCGGGATTGTTTTTATTTAAGACACCCATGTGAATTTATCTATATTTATATCATAAAAAATATATATCTCCTTATAAAATAGTTATTTATAAAATATTAATATAGTAGTTAAATTTCTACAATATTTGGTACATAAACGTATTGACAAAAATTTTATATTAATATATTACTATATCTATCTTCGATCAAAAATACTTTTTTCATCAAAATATATGTTTTATAAAAAGGTTTTATTTTTTTATGATTTTAATAATGATTTAATAAACAAATTTATACAATCATTTAGTTTTTAAAAAAGAAATTCTAATGTGATATTCATGGCATTTTTAAAACAAATCATGTTTTTCCTTTATAGAAAATGTGGAAGGAAGAATTATTTTATTGTGTACCACATGAAGGGAATTTTCTTCTATCACAAACACTAAATGTTTTAATTATTAAATTATAATTCTATAAAATATTATTCAATTTAAACTATTTTAAAAAAAATTACATTTAGTTTTGAAAAAATTATTTTCAATTTGAATAGGGTATTTTCCTAAAAAATGTTTTTATGACATTCATAAAGTATTTATATTTAACAGAAACATCATCTATTTATTTTAATTATAATAAAATGGGGACATATTTTATTTATATCATCCTTATTAATTCTTTTGATGGTTTATGGTTAGTTTTAAAGAGGATATACATTTTTTTTACCTCTCTCCATATTACATTGGATGGTTTATGATTTTGTCAATTTTATTGAGGTAAGTTTTTAAATTTTGCATGTTTTCTTTTCAAAACAATTAATAATGTTTAATACGTATCACCCCTTTCATATGAGGAATTAATTTGAAATAGTCAATAAATGATGGGGCCCAGTTATAGATAACCACTCTACGCATCATCAACTATCAAGATACAAATCAGTTGGACAAATTCATGGGGGTATTACCCATATATTTTAACTTACCTCTGAAAAATTACATGAAAATATGTTTCATACGATCAACATTATTGACTCTCATATTTTTCCATCACACACATTTCCATGAAAGGATACATGTCATGCATATCACATGATGAATAAATGACACAACACATACTGGAGTTTCATCCCGTTAGTTGTGTCTGAGATAAATATTTTACACCAACTGATCCTCAAGAGCACATCTGCTTCACTTGTAATATATACAAAACACTATAAGGGACTCGATCAAATGAGTCTCATGTCACCATATATCATATTTCTCAATTTATTATCAATGAATTCAGGGGACCATAATGAAAATCTTTCTTTTATATTGGTATGACCCTTTGAAGTGTTGTAATAAGGTATGTAGAAAAGATATCCACATTAATTATGGTGATTAATGGGTATGCTTAACCTTCACCATCATAGAAAAACATAACATTATCATGCTCGCACCACAATGATGTGGTCCATTTGCATAGCTTTCATGAAGTTGTGATAAATTGTCAGAGAATGCATGCAGATGGTGATGAATATTCGGTGAGCATTAGATATTACAGTTCATGGAATCATACAGGTCCTCTTCATGGAAATGAGATCCTAAAAAATTGGTTGTGGATGGTATAAGAGTGCCATGCATTGTTCCAACCCATAATTTGAATCGATTACTCACATATGATACACAACACATGAAGAAGATGAGTGGATCATCTGCCTCACTATGTTCATGGATGAGCTCTAGACTAATCTCTATATGGGGGAGAGCCTACATTCTTTATTATAGTCATATATACAATCTTAACTCAAAAATATAGCATGGATGTAAGAAGAAAAGCCACTTTTAGAATCCATTTCAAGAATAGTTGATGCTAGAAAAACCTACCCAGTGCATGTAGGGAACTCCCAAAGCAGATTATATAATGATGTAAAGGCTCCATAAGATTACATGATTTTGCAAATACAAATGTGAATCACATCAATAATGCTGAAATCATTTAGTATTTGAATACATACCTTAATTTGATATTTTTTTTCTGATCTCCTGGTAGAATAAGTCATTCTCAAGAATTGAGGAGTGTGATTATCGAACTAGTGAACATTCTTTGGTACAAAGATGTGTCTGATACTTTGTGTATAAATACATGAAGATCACAATATGAGGAAGGTAACTACCACTCTGAAAGGATAGCTCTTCTTTTCCATCACAAAATAGATGGTCACAAACCCCATAACAGTTACTCAAAAAAGGTCACTTGGGACTCATTATTCCACTCACATAACGATTCAGGACACTTCGTAATCTATCACACTATGGGAAATTATTCGTATATCTTATCATGTGAAGAAACTACCAATATATAAGGAATATATCTTTTTTTAAATAGATAATCATAATATCTGACAACTAATGTTCTAAATGTTCTACATCAAAAAACATAGTAGTTGAAAATACTAGTCTGATGATATGTTCACTGGATGGCTTGTTTTGTCAACCTGAAATCTTGATTCTAGGATAGTTGGCACCACATAACCTATACTAGAAAAATGGGTGGCACTTCATAACCTATAATGTAAAAGAATATGATACTTCAAGGGGTTCATATCATGAAAGGATTGTACTCATGAAATGTAAATAAACACAGTCATGCAAAAATGGATCGATGTTCATACAATGAAACTGCCTATGTCCAGATAGAGATTAAATTTCTCTATACCCGTAAATGCAATGAATTGTGCAATGAAAATCGATGTTTGGTTATGTTTAATTCCTAAATAATTTATTTTTTTTCCATTAAATCTGAACATAAATAACATTTAAGGATTAAAGCACTATGTCGATCTAACAGAATTCCACAGCACACACATGAAACATTTATTTATGCATTAAAGTCTTTATATCATTACTGATATCATCTTGATAAGGTGAAAAATATTCCATGTACATGGGTCGGGATATTTTGTTATTCAAAATTTTTATGACAACTTGAAACACTATCCAAGAACCTTTTGCATATAACTTTAACCTGAAAACTCCCTAGATAATGGTAAGGAATGATAATGAAATGGAAAAGTGGTGAATCACTATTAGGAAAAGAAAAAATCCCTGAAAATTTCTTCACTCCATTAAAGATCCATCACTAATCATGAAAAACACCATAGATATATATAAGGGCTGTCCTTGATAATATATGTGTGCAGCTGTATGATTCATTAATTGATCAATTGACATGTCAAAAATAGGGAGAGTGATTTTCTTCGACAACACTCTCATGGTGTAACAAGATCTCCAAAATCCTATTAAAATAAGTATTAACATATGAAATAAGTGGAGGTCACTGGTAGTCATAAAAGATCATGTGTCACATCACCGATGGGAAAGGAAAAATTTCATAGGTAATATTCAAATGAACTTGTGGGACCCTTGAGCTATTGTATAAAAAACAAATCGATAAGAAGGGAGGTGGTGGAAGATACTCTATGTCATTGAACGTCTTGATACATACCCCTGGTGAACAACAAGACACCATGAGACCCATATGGCATGCTTTTCTAATCTCATGAAATCTCTTTAGCTAGTCATCCTCGATGTGTGAAGTGCCTTGTGTATGTCCGGGAAACATCATTCTTCCCATTTAGCTCCCTAATTTCAAATGAATTAATTTTCCCAAGATGTGTGTGCACAACTCCATGTGGCCTTTATTAGTAATGAGATGCATCATCAAGAGGTAGAGTAATTGTATTATAAATTTTTCATGTAATTCCACATGACACTGTAATTTTGGAGATAAAATAATTGAAATAAAACAAAAATGACTTAAAATACTCTCAAGGCAGTAAATCTCTTGTGACACACAAAGGAAGTTCGTAGTGTAGTCCCATGAGACTCCTAGATAAGCCTCCATAATCTTGAGAAAAACCATAGAAAATCCATCCTTGTCATGCAAAATGTACCGGGAAAGGCTTTGTGCCTATCATGAATGCCTCTTAGTAAGAACTTCAATCTCACAAATGCCCTTGGAAATTTTAATAAGACAATATGATGTCAATCAACAAGAAAACATATCTCAACAACTTCCTCATAAATTATAGATTATCAAATTAAAGAGGTGTTGATGCAAGGGACTCATTGTCACTAAAAACCATGTCATGCCTTTAGAGAGTCCCACATCAAAGGCTCATAAATACTCGTGTCATTGGAACCCTTCACTAAATCCATAATGCATTCATGTATGATATGTTGTAAAAATTAATGAACAACTGGGGTGGAAAGGCCTATAAATTCCCCATTCTAGCCTCAAAGAAATAGGTTGTATTGTTGATGTAGAAGCATTTCCACACACATTAATTGTAGTTTATTTCTCATATTGACTTATTTCATGACTAAAATGTCTTCTGTTAGGTTATATGTTAATGAATAGATGGTGAGATCGTGTGCCACACATAAATCACTTGGTATTATCATTCATAGATCACATGAAGGACTTCTGAAAATATGAGCAATGAAAATGCCACAAATTTTCCGGATCATATGAGACTCAAAATAATTTGACACTAACTAAATCTAAGATATTCTCAATATAATGTCTAAAACAATTATTAATGGTGGAAGTCTTAACTAGATAACCTCTTATATGACCCTCTTGTAATTCATGTGACCCATTCAAGACATGCAACAACACTACATAATATCACCTAGATTAAGTGATTCTCTTTCAGTATGCTATTTTGGTCTTGTAAAATCTTCCAGACATGTTAGAGAATGTCCAAAGCCCCCCTCAGGGCATACCACATTTTAATTTTGAAGCCCCCAAGGGTCTATCACCCAAATCTTGAGATGCCTATTAGATATGTCACCTGACTTATATAAAGACACTTTCTCATATTAGAGGTGTCTCACTATAGAATCATGGAATATCAATCAGCACTCATGATAACCTTTGTAAATTCATCTGAGACACATGACACCTTCCAAACATGTCGACTAGGTCACAAGATGCCACCCAAGAGTGTCATCCAATACATGTGATACCATTTGAGTCATGTCGTATTGACTCCCAAGACAAAATCCATATGTTTTAATAATATATTATGAATGACATAATGGATTTTCAGCTGGATCATGAGACACCCACTAGATAGGCCATCTGGGTGATGTGATGACTTCAAGGATAAATCATATGGGTCTTGGGATGTCCACCAAAGAATATATCCTTCATCATGAAATAACCTTCATATGTGTCTCCCAGGTTACTCGAACTCCATTATAAATACAAACTAGATCATTTAGTTATCATCATATATGAAAGTAAGATACTATCTTACATATTAGGATGAGCGGACAATTTGTGCATGTTTGGTAGGAATGCATGCCATATCAATAATAAAACCTAAGAGTGTAAGCCCAAATGAGCTGAACTATGATGAATCTCATTCATTCCATAACCAGGATATGTAGTAGGTCTTCATGAGGCTCATGCTCTACACTAACCATATCAGGGGAAGCCCCAATAGTTTAGTCCCTGACATACCGAGAGATAAAATTAATAATTTTCCATCTCTTATTTCTCTTAGAGAGAATATCTCACTTGAGCATAAAGGGTTTAAATAGTCACATAATTCACATCACAAGTCTCTGCTAGCAATGTAAACATTATTATTATAAATTCCAAATGAATGGCATGAAACATTGTCCTCACCATGAGGGAATCTACCTTGGGGGAATTCCCAGGGGTGAAGTTGAACTACGACTACTCCCATTCTTACAAAAACCAGGATACGTTGGATGACTTCTTAAGTCCCAGGCTTAAATAAACAACCATTTAGATGTAATAATTATATAAATTCTATTTCAACCATCGAGGACAAATCATTCCTATGGGATGATCACTATACCTCATCCACCAACAGGATGGTAAATAAACTAATCTACGATTACTCTAATTTCTTCTATAACCATGATACATCAGATATCTCACTAAGGCCTAAGATCTTTAATAAATCGCCGTATGGTGGTCCCAACACAATTTCCTAACACCATGAGAAATGGAAAAAGATCATTTTCTATCCCTTATTTCTCAAATTGAGCATAACCCAATTAGAATTGGAAAACTATAAGAATCATGTAATCTGTGTCATGTGTCTCTACAATGAAAAGAAACACCATAGTGTATAAGACCCAAAAATTGAACTGAAAAAACTGTATTTTTTCCAAAATTGGGATACTTTGTAAATCCCTCCATGACTCAGCCTTGAACACCTGGTGTTTCATAATATCCATATAAGCCCTTTCTACAAGATGTTAAACTACATGGGTCTAATGAACTACAGGGATTTTGATTCCTACGATAACCAGGACATATTGGATGCTTCATAATTGCTCAATCCCCTCCTTAGATAATTTATCTTCCCCTTACATGACATCATAATCTAAATCCCTTGGTTATAGGGTTTGATCAAATAAGAAACCACCCATTACAAGAAAATTATGGAGAACCATAGATATATAATGATGGATTCACAAAAGAGACACAATATTTTTAACGTGAAAGATAATTAACCCATGATATTTTTCATAGGGTAACTAGTCTCATATGCAGATTGGGAATATATTTGCAAACATATATTAAATATATAAGAGATTATTGTATTAGGAAATATTTCCCCACCCCCAAAAGGGTATGATAAGCCCGACCTTCTATCCTCTTGGCCAATGTGAGTCCCCAAAATTCATTGACCCTGAAAGGATAGATGATCTCTTGCCTTGGGAAATTAGTTATATAACCAGCTACCAATGATGGAACCATTTGGAGCTTGTGATAAGTGTGGGAATGGTAAACTAATGTTCAGGATTGTGCACAACAAAAACACCCCCACCCACAGACACAATAAACCATTATGTCAAACCAAACCCACATTGATGAGGGTTCCCGATCATGCCTCGAATCATGAAAAAATAGAAATGGTGATCCAAACGTGAATATCTATAATAAAAAATTATTTTTTATTATCTATCTACACATTTTGTTTTTGAATCCTGATAAAACAAAAACGGAGATGATGATAGGAATCTTCATAACATAAAAATATAGGTTATTATCTATCTGTCCATTTTTTGAATCTTGAAAAAATATAAAAGGAGACCCAAAAAGAACCTATCTTATAGAAAAAAGTTTGGGTTATAATTCATTCATCAATTTTTTTACACCCCATGTGTAAACAAAACATATAATCCCAACATGATTCTCCCAAATGTAATAATGATAAAAATGTAGTCCACTTTTTTTGCATACTATATAAAAACAAATTAGTAACACCGTCATGATCTTTTAAATGATCCTCATAACTAGAGTTCTCATGAAATTAGTATATCCTTTCTTTGATAAGTATTAGCGAGTAGAATGTATGAATTGGGAATAATAAAACAATTATGGAAACTATGGATATCTAATTTGTCATATTATGCCTATGATATTTCACTAATCGGTAACCTTGTTCTTTTTCATCTACAAAACTTCATATACTACTCTCATCATCCCAATTAAAGACAATGTTATCATCATCTAGTGTTCCCTTTGATAAAACCATCTTCGTCTGAAATGCCCGAGGGTTGCAAAATGATATCACTTTCTCAACAAATCCAATGTCTGGTGGAGAACATGATGGTCCTGAAGTACCACCGATGTGGTAAAATCCCAACCATGGAATATTACCATGAGGTTATCTATGGAAAATAACTGTTGAGTCTACGTCACCTAGGGAATGATGATTCTTATGGTAGATTACCTTTTCACTTCAACCAACTGATTAATGAGATTATACCCAAATAAAGACAACTACATCCATTAGTCTCTGATGAAAGTGGGTCAAGAATCCAAATATGGATCCCTTTTGGTTCAGGTTCCACTAATGAGGGAACCTACCAACTTTCATTGACAAAACCATCCCACTAATACCCACTAGTCTCGAGTTGATGGTACCTATCGACACAATTCCACCGATTATTACCTTGCATGGGAACAAGGAATGATCATTGGAGGAGGAAGGAATTGAATGACAAGGAGAGTGATCGTATCCTCACTATTACATATGAAGTCATCTGGCATATTATGGGAGGAGCCAGCTAGCATGATCATATTCTGGATCACTCAAAAAAAGTCTGTGGGAATATTCTTGCAACCGACATGGGGGAGGTACATATCCCTACCGCTATGAATGAATCCCATAATCATATTCATATAGCACAAGGATGATGGAAGTGGGTGCATATTCCCACCACAATCAAAGACATATCCTTTTATAGAGTGGAGATGGAAAATGTGATATCTTTTGTCTATACACATGCTTTGATCAATTGCCAATATATTTTTGTAATAATTGAAGAACCATGTCAGCATATTTTGGAACTGTTGTAGATAATGGGATAGGTTCATACTCTAAACCCTGTCACCAGGGAAACTCAACACACTTATCATTTTGATCTAGTTGTTGTACCTAAGCAAGTTCCAATGCTTACTCTTTTACAGGTGGAATATTTTCATTTTTGATAAAGGAAGCGGAATTGGACCGGTCTATTATTACCATTACAACTAGGATTCAACGGGTGAGAGTACCACAAGCCTCGAGATATGGGAACATACCTATTTAAAAAGTCTGGTGGCATATTCCGTAGGACCAAGTTCAAACTCTTATCCCCATTCTAGCTAGGCCTCACCACTTGAGTGGGGACTAATCCTTAGGACATGCTCATATTTAGGTCAAAAAAATTATAGAGTCATAATCCAAAGGCCCAACACTAGGAATATATCCACATTTTGGAAGGAGTTGATAAGTGATTATTGAAGAAGCATCAGGATAGTCTCATAATTATGATTTTGAATCTACCTAAAATATTCTAGCAGATCTGGGATGATAGAAACATATTCCTAAATACGCCAATGAATGATTGCTCTATCATCATTATAAGGCGATAAATGAGAAGGCTCATATCCCATCTCTCATTCTGATGTTGTTCGGAATATTACTGCAGGGAATGAATACTCAGACTAGGATCATATTCCTATGGAAATTGGGGTTCACCAAGTGATTATGAAATATGCCTTAGGTTGGGCTCATACTCCTTCCCATAAAGTCCAATGAAATATCCCAAAGGCTAATGATCGGGCTCATACTTCCTTCTTGAATGAGTCGTGCCAAGTGGGAATGACACAAGCTTTAGGACTGGTTTATATTCCTTTCCATAATTAGATCATCAACATATTTCAATAGATTATTAGTAGTGGACTCATAGTCCTATAGCATTATATGGTTATATACAAGTTTTAGCAACTGTCATACAACATGATCATATCCATGAAAAATTACAAAATAAAAGTGGAATACTTCCGCTATAACACAGAACATTGCTCGTATTCCTAATATTCTCCATTCTAGTTTTCATGAGGTTGATTGAGACACATTTATTAAACCACAAGGTTATGTCAACTATTCCACCAATGAGGAAGCATGAGATGTTTTTATCAAGATATTCCCCATCAAGGTAGTGTGGATATGGATCACATGGACTCCACACCTGACACTGATCATGGTCAATATACCCATGATGACATATCCCACAGATAAATAAATCATCCTTGTTCGAAGACACCTCTGTATAGATTTGGGTTTAGTAACTATGATGCATTCATATAGAGAGGTGCTTGAAATAGCAGGTTCTACTATATATAGTTCCCCATCCACATCCAGCAATACTTCACTCACATCACCAAAAGACCATCATATTCATATTCTATGGTCTGACCAAATAGAGGCATGTAAATATGTTGGGGAAGATGTTGACACTGAAATATGGAGAGAATCAGCTGCAAAAAACCTACCCATTATGTTATGGCCCCTCGATACTTCTGAATATCAAATCCCATATGATCTAGAAAAGGAGTGCATGCCTTATCTATGCAAAAAATATTTGAGAAAATCATTAGCAGCCAAAGGATCTTCATCTCCCTTAACTAGGACGCGAGTTTCACCTTCATAGTATCAATATAATATGTTTTCATCTAAACATGGATGTTATCTTCATAGCTCAAGATCCAAAACCGGATAAGCACAACACAAATATGCAACATGACTTCCGCCACAGGATTGTGAAAATTTGGAAATAGATATTCAAATCCACATCATGTATCTATATATTAGGATTGAGATATTTTTGATAATTACACTTTTCCACACCCCTAGAACAACTAAAAACCACAAATTTGGCATCTTATAATGTTGTATCCTTTGGTAAACAAAGGGAATCAGGTAATTATCTGGATATTATTTCACTATAATGTCATTATCCCACTTCAAAAATGTGTAGACATAATGAAAAGTGGGAGATGATAGCCAACAGAACATCAAATTGGGACCCCCAAATCAATAATAATTGATTTCAGACATGGATAACGATGTTGTAGTAATCTGGACAACTTCCCATTATGTACGGTTCACAAAAAAGGCTTACATCACACCTATATCACACAAAAGAACAAATATGAATCATAAAAAAGATTCATAGTAGTAGCATCCCTAACCAGTGTCCCGGAGGGGACCCACCCCCTGGGCTAGGGGAATATCTACCACCATATTCATCCCTCAGATCATCAATTCCCTAGAGGATTCCGGACATATTCTTAGAAATTTTGACTAAACCCCAGCCAGTTGGGCTAGTGGAATTTATATATCAATGAACATTTATATGTTCATTATCCCATTAAATGGTCTGTGTAGAATCATTGGTGATTCTATATCACTCCCACACCACTATTTTGGGGGCATTTATATCTACATGTTTATCCCGGGAATCATGAAGTCCCTGACTTGAATCACGGAATCATGAAAATGGGACCAATTAATTATTTTTAGCCCCAAATGATCACCAACCCATATTTATGAGGTAATTTTCTTCATCATCACCACAAAAAGAATCAGTCTTATCTAGGATAGGAGGGAAATTATCGGTGTCCCGCTGCTCCCTCCCACCGTGAGACAAACCTCTGCTAGTCAGGGCTCATACGACAACCCCAACTAGGAAATCCCTCATATAGATTATTCATATGTCAAGAAAGGGGGTGAATATGACAATGGTGATCTGAATCAACTAGGTTTATAATCCAAATAAGAATAATATGGCCATGGGTTCAAATAATGACCCTCATAAACACAGTGCATAATCATCACATTGCGTTGAAAATATTGGCACAACTACAATTTCTCAACATACCTATGTGAATGTTGTAACTATATAATTTGCAGGCATTGATCAAGGTGAAAATGCAGAGGTTTGCAACATATAAAATTTACATCGATAGGAGGGTGATTTGGATGCACCAACTGAGGCTGTATTCACCCAAAACCAGAGAATGATCTAAAATTTGGCACCTCCGAATGCTAAGATGTCACCTATCCAATGGAATAATACCATATTAAAAGGGAAAGACCTGGATACATCCCAATAAGCATGAAAAATATATGATATTAATCCCATGGAAGAAAATTTACCATAACCTGAGAGTGAAATAAAAAATCATCGTCAAAACAATGAGGAGATACTCATGGGAAATATTCTTACATGGTATCATCTATTTTCAAAGATGAATATTCTCACTCCCATAACTGATTATTCCAAAAGTGTTTTATATGAAGATCAAATTGTATTTTGATATAGAAATATAGTCTACCCAAATGAGTATGTAAAAAATGATCATGAATTACATCTGTTATGGGGAAATCCTCTCCCTCACCAGAGTGATCATTCAACACTAGGATGAATCAAGAATCATCTGAAGATGAATTCGAGGACACCTCATCAACCACCACATTCCTTATAATGAGGGAAGATTTCTTAGACAATAGTTCCACTTAGAGTTTCATAACATCATCATGTCCATGGATACTCATATGTAATCCATGGAATGGTGATGCAAACCTTTGTGGCCTGAGAAGAAGCCATGTCCAAACTCGGTGGATGAAACTCTACCTCTACCAAATTTTATAAATCATAAACTTTCCACCTTTTCTGGTGTAATATACCCTTATCAACATTTCACAAACATTATATCCTTCTGTGAGCTAATAATGGGCCCTCAAGATTAGTAGGAGGAAACAAATATGAGGTGTTTCATGCATACACTAATAGAGACAACATTTGTTTGGTAAAGAATCCCACCAGAATGAACTGTTTTGGGATAAGAAGGACCTCATCGTAAGTTCCTTTATAAGATCAACTCCACATTGAGAAAAATGATTATTTTAAACTTCAAGAACTAAAAAAATGTGATAACATGTGGGTGTATAAATTTATAGGAATGTTAAAAGGATTAAACTTTTTTCTCATCATCTCTCTATTGTAATATAATCTAAAAGAACTCTGTATTATAAATTTAAAGGATGAGTTTCATAAACATATTATCCCCATGATGTATCCAAGTGGGTTTCGTGAGTTAACTAAAATGAAAAAATGTATTGAGGAGGATATTATTTATACCCGATCATGATCTTGATTCATGACCACTGCATAGAGGAAAAGAAAAGGTAGAGAAGAAGCATCAAATTTTATCTCAAGAAAGTATTTGTGCCCATCCAGGATCCTAGGAAGGATCTTAACTTCTCAAAAACTCTTATTGAGCACTGTTGACCACAAAAATATCCCTCGGTTAGAAGAACAATAAAACCAATTTTTCTTAATATTTTTGCAGAATATGAATATACTATATTCATTACAATATGAAAAAGTCGCCAATAATTTCTTGATAGCAATAGACAATAACCTGATCATATTACCATGGCATAAGAAGCCAGATGTGGTCAACCTCATCGACTATCCCAAATATTACCCTTGATGGCTGGTTCATAATATCCAATAATGCTTCATCTTCAAATAAATCTCTCAAGGAATGATATAATCAGGAAATGAGATGTTAGAAATATCCCTATAATAGGTTTCATGGATAAACATTTTCATTTCAAAATAAGAATAAGGATGGAATAATGTCCTATCCATGCATGCACAAAGTTTAAAAAATAGAATCAATCACAAAACAGTTGATTGAGCTCATTACACCCTGAAATCATAGCTTTTAAGACCCATAATATCTCCACCACATAAGAAGGATACATCATATGTTCCTCCCAAAGGTGGGAGGGACAACCAGAATCTAGAAGAAATAGAAGAGAAGGAATCATATTTTTATCCAACACAAGACCTAACTCATGAATATTTAGTCTGTAAAACATCCAAATCATGGGAAACACCCCAAAAAGTTGGGTTCTCACAAATTAAGAGGTAATATTTTTTTATGTTAATGTGATACACTTTTTAGTACTCTTTATAGACGATTAATATGCAACCAAATATGAATTTGACACATATAACTGGGGAACAAGAGGACACATGCAAAAGAACCAGGGATATTGGGGACAACATGGACACGATCAGACTCAAAATTATAGTAATTTACCCATGGGGGACATATATGAATATGAAACTCATGGTAATGTTCTCCAACAATCCCAAAAGATATATGGTGGTTCCCCAGATCCATATAGTAGTTTCCACCATTTGATTATCTTATTTAACCACATAATAGGGGTCCAATCTGATCATCCCACACAATGGGGAAGGCCAACGCGACCTTCCCCACTAGCAGTAGATACTACCTCAACATTTTCACATTCCCTAGGCTTTTCATCCAAAAATTCCTTATATTTTAAATCACATTCCCATGAGAAGACCCACATCGAGAAGCACCAACATTTTTCAAAAAATTACGATGTTTTAGAAATACCTATTTGTTGTCCCTAATAATATCTCAATCCTGGAAGAACTTTGTATTTCAAAAGAACTCGTGGAGGGACATGTTGAATCCATCCAGATTCTACATGAGTTTTATAAAAAAGTTTCTATTACCAAGGTTTATTGAGTGGAGAACATTTCTTAAGAATGTTCAGTTTCCATGTGGTTCACTGATCAAGATTAGGAGGAGGTCATACAAGTACACATCATACCATAATATATATTAGGAAAACATAATAATGTCAACATTCAAATGCCTCAGATTTATTATGGTTCATGTATCAATCTCATACTATTTTTAACCCTCTTTCTTTTGGGGTATTTTGAGGGAGACATGTCTCCCACATGGATTCCCATTCAAGAGTATGACAAGCATCCACAAATCCCTTTTGGGAGTATCTAACATGAATCCTAGTTTTAGTAAATAACATCTAACACTATGCTTTTGGTTATCTAGATAGACACCTAATATAATGCATACATAGATGGACCTAGCTCCACAGACACTTGTAGGTACCTTCAATATTACATTTGTGGGTGAAGTACCATGTCAATAGGAATGTTGGTATACTACATGGAGATAGCTCCCCCTTAGAGGCCCATGGAGAAATATATGCTCAAGTGGATTTCTAAAATATAAGAAGAAAGACACCAATAAATGATGATGATATGTTGGTTTTAGCCAGTAATGGATTGGGAAACGTCCCTCTGAATCCCTCGAGTATGCTCAAAAGAACCTATCACCTCCCCGTAAATCATTCCAAAGTAATAGATCTAGTCTTGGAGGTCCAATCCCATCCTATCCCTAGTGACAGTTTAAAAAACAATCAATAATGGTATCTCTCTATAATGACTTGGATGGTAGGGGATGATAATGTATCTTATCATTTATTTCCTCACCCTAATAGTGATGAAAAAGCCCTTAGATTCCCATATTCACGTGAAAATATACCCATTAACATAAAAAATGAAGAGAACAAGGTTGACCTCAGGAATACCCCTCCCACAATAGAGGAATGTGTATCCACCAACATCGATGGGCATAAAAAATATACATGGGAAAAGAATAAGACCTATAATCTTCTCAAATTGGTGCCGACATTCCCCTCCAAGAGAAATAGATATACAATTCATTTCTAAGGAAACACCAATATGTGTTCTCTGTAATGTATACAGTATTTCCTAGACTGAATCCAAATGTGGATACACAGTATCTCAAATTACCCAATGAACATCAATGATTCATAAAGAAATCTTTTAGGATTAACCCATCTCATTCCACCAATGTAGTGATGAAATTTGACAAGTTGATAAAATGAAACATTATCTAAGAAGTGAAATAACCATATTGGATTCCCAACATCTTCCCCATCAAGAAATATAATAGATAGATTAGGGTCTGTATTGACTTATGATACCTTAATAGGCAATGGAAAAAAGTTGATTTCCCATTGCCGGTCATAGAACTCTTGATCGATGTAATTGCAGGAATTCAGGCCATTTTTTATTGGACTTGTATTCAGGGTACAATAATATCATGATGGCCTCCAAGGAAGAAGAATTCAATGCATTCAAAGTGACTCAATGGTTCTTATACTATCAGGTCCTTCCATTTGGGTTAAATAATGATTTCTCCACATATCAGCTTGCTTTTCATCACACCATTAATTCATTCCTGGGAAGCCTAGCTAAGTGTTACACTGAAAACCTGGTTGTTAAATCCCAAAAGTGATGTGATCACTTCATGAATCTCTAAAAAATATTTGAAAAGCTATGATAGTGTAAAATGAATATGAATCTACTGAAATTCACTTTCAATGTAACATCAAGAATGTTCCTTGGATTTGTATTTCACCCTCATAGCAATGAAGTTGATAGAAAAGGCTAGTTCCATTTTATCAATGCTCCCCATAAATCTCAATGAACTAAAGGGAATACAAGGGAAACTCACCTATATTAAGTATTCATAGACATTATGGAAAAACAAATTTTTCCCCTTCACCTGGATAATGATGAATGGAATCTCATTTCAATGGGATGATGAATAACAAAAATCCTTCAAAAGTTTCAAGTAGTTTTTACATCACACACCAATTCTAGTGCCTCTGGAAGAAGGGATTCCAATCATCTTAAATTTCTCCACTATCAGGCACTCACTAGGAACCCTCCTGATAATGAAAAATGATGTGTGAAGTGAGAATAATCTCAACTACCTCAACTGAATTTTACTAGGTTCTAATAATAAATAATCTAATGTTGATAGGAGCTTCATTGCACTCAACTTCACAGTAAAAATCCAAGGCATTAAATGAAGTACCACAATGTCCATTTGGTATCATATATTGATCCACTCAACTACATCCATGGTCATCCCAAATTGAATGGGCACTTGTCTTGATGGTCTATAATTATTATACTATATGATGTCCAATTCATATCAATGATGTTTGTGAATGTAAAATACCTTGATCATTTCTCGATAGCACATCCTACCATAGAAAATACTATAGAAGAAATCAAACTTTTATATTAATAGGTCTTCTATGTCCATGAAACTCCCTATACATGGAAAATGTACATTAGTGGCACCTCAATAGGTCTTTTTGATACAAGGATGGAAATTTTGAAGCTCAATAATGTGGGTATAGGGATTGTATTTTTCTCTCCAGATAATGTAGTTTTCCCTATTTTTTATCACTATCTGAAGGCTTCACAAATAATGAGGTATAATACCAAGCCTACATAACATAATTTGAACTATCCCTATAACTTCATATATCCTACCTAAATATCATCGGGGACTCATAATTTTTTATATATTAGATCAGTGATAAATATTGTATCAAAAAAGAAGAACTATCTCCTCTCACTAGCTATAATAGGGGACTAATGGAAGAGTCCCCTTTTTAGAACACATTACAACATGTTCTTCGATCATAGAATGCTCGCACCTATGCATTTTCTAATACAACCTCCTTCGTCAACAACCCTTATTTGGAGGAAGAAAACTTTCATATCACACATCAAAGAATGGTATCGACAATTTTTTATGTGATATGGAAGAAATAAATCTGGTCAACACAACCCCAGAGTGTGATGCACAAATGACAACCACTAGATGGATCGATCTTGTAGTTGGTTATATTTATATAGGATTCTCCGAACAGACTGATCTATATGGGAATATATTCACCAACATTCCACAAATTCCACTATGTAGGATTGTCTAAATGATCATAAATTCCTTTATAAATGATGATTCGATGGAATCCACCATATTTGAATAGAAGGATAGATATATTCCATCATGGAAGAAGTCTATTTTGGCTTTTTTGGTTCTCACTAGTCTAGAACGAGGCTCTCCCACCACATCAGGTGGTTGAGATATTATTGGCTAACCATGATACTAGAATGCTTGTATTTGACAATTAAATTTCATGTAAAGACCAAAATTTTCTTTCGTGTACTTTTTTTTAAATTAAATGAAATTTTTATGAGTCCGCAAAAATTGATGGCATGTGATTCTGAGTCCTGGTGTGTCCGGAATGAATTTCTGAACATTTTTTCGGGTACGTTCAGTAAAAATGCGAGAAACATTTTGTAACTTTTCAACTGGTGCTCATAATTGAAATTTGAGGACATTGTTGAACTCGCAGTTCCGATATTCTGTTATGGAGACCTTCACCACGACTACATTAGACCATGGGTGAATATTTGTTTTAAGACTTTTTGTGGGAGAAAATAAACTAAACATGCATTATTTAATTTTTGAGATTTAAAGATCTCATTTAAAACATGAAGTTGGGGACCACACGAGGGTGGTTGGGCATTTAATGATGGGAATTAAATGATTGGTTACACAAAATTTGTAACTACATTCCACCTTAATCAATCGAATTCATTAATTCAAAATTATAGAATCAAATTTAAACTCTTGGATTTCTCCAAATTAAATGTGCCAACTTAAGTTAATTAATGTAAAAAATTAATTATATTATTGCTTAATATTATATAATTTGGCACCTCACCTATCACGGGAAAAAGGACTGGAAAAATAAGGGAATGATTTGGAGAGTTGGAATGATCTTTCACTAAAAAAGTAGATCCCCCAAAGAATAATGACTTCCAGAATCGAATAATGAGGAACTGATCTTGGGGCGTCTTGCGGGAGTGACAAATGTCGACATCAATCTTCAAAGAATTCATCTTCTTCCATGCACAACCTCCATTGGGAAATCATGGTAGGAGAATAATATATGATTGAATTTATTTATTGATTCATCATATTACGCTTTCACAATGATGATGGCCAAACTAACATGACCACCATCCTGCACATATACCTTGCCTCTTATCTTTTGATTCTCCGTACGTTCTTTGGGAATTATTCAACGCCATATATTTAATGATGCTGGAATCATTTTTTGGGCGTTACATATGGTCATGGATCCCTTGACCCGAGGATCATGAATCTGTGATTGTTTAATTTTTTTCGAGCTAAGAACGGAGATGCGGTGATCAGCGGAAGAGGAGGGCCGACACACCAGCTGGCTGCATGAACGTAGGGTGGCGCACATTCATGCCACCAGATGAGCAGGAGATCACGACCGCTTGGCCGTGGTGGAGGATGAAGAGCGGTCGACACCCGTCCGACCATGGTTGAGCAGCGGCGCATGACCACGCCATTGGGAGGAGGACCGTCAGGAACACCAGTTGGCCATTATGGGATGGCGGGACTCACTCGGGTCTCACGCGTGTCATGGCAACACCTAAGGTACTTACCTTTGGTAAAAAAATGGAAGGGGGTCTGCTCTACCTTCAGCGCCAGCTTTGGTGGACCGCGCCTTCTAGCCGCGGCACCAGGCCACACTAGGCTGCCCCCTACGTGGGCCGGACCCGGGCCCATCCAGACCCATTTTCTCCTTTTTGGCCGTAACTTGAGAACCATGAATCCGTTTGATGGACCATATACAACACCAAAATCCTTGTATTGTGACGGTCCTTTTGGTATACTCTACTTGGGTTTTGTATATGGTTGGAGTATGACCGGGTTAGATCGGACCCCGAATCCAATAGGGCTCTCAGAGCAGAAACACTGATAACTAACAGACCGGGCGTCCGATTGACACACCGTCTTTTGCGGTGGGTCCCTTATGACATGAAAATAACTTTGAGATACGTCTTCATGGGAAGTCAGTGAAGATGAGGTATTAATTATGGCTTGGGGAGAAGTTATCCCAAATATGCTACGTTCTGAACCCAGGGACTCGCTGATACTTGATAACTGCTAACCATTTCAACACGGAGTGACTCGATAGACCTATTGGGAAGATCCTCTAGCGGGAGCGGTAGAACCATGATAGGGAGAACCTATGTGTGATATGACAAACCCATAATAATCGACTGGAGGAGTACCTCAACAGGACACGAGGGGAGTGCCTCTATGTGATGATGTCGACCCACGGTGGGGAGCACCACTGTGTTACATGGCAGACCCATGATACTTGACAGGAGGAGTACCTTAGCAGTACAAGGTAGTTGGGAAGTTCTTATCTATGACTTGACATGCACACTGTACTCCATAGAGGAGAAGTTCTCGAGCATCAGAGGTGTTCAATGTTGTGACTAAAGATGTTACTTGTTACTATACATAGAGAATCTTGTGGCTGGCTATTAGATTTCATAGCGATCTTGTGTGGGTCTGCATCATAATATTGTTTCTCAGAGTTGTAGACCTGGTTTGAGATGAGTCTTATATCTTAATCATGTACCTGTGTGGTGCTTTATTTTCATGGTATTACCTGTGTGGCGTTCTTACCTCCTGTGTGTGGTGGGTATATTATGATAACATAGGTATATGTCTGGGAATATACCTAATTAGGTTTGAATATTGTTTCTAGGTTTTATGGTTTATCCATTGTGGATTTGAGAGACCTTTGGGGGTCTCAGGGTCCCAGCTGAGTATTGTTATACTCACCCATGCAGGGGAAACTCCCGCACCTTGTTGTCTCTCGTGGATATGACAGACATCACTGACTGGGGACAAGGGTACCTGGACTGGAGACTGCTCAGAGGTGGACCATAGATGAGGTGATCCATAGAGATGATCGTTTGAGAGCTATACCTACCATTAAGGTAGGATCCTTAGTGCGTGTTCACAAGATATGTACATAGTTTAAATTGTACTTTCCAGTTTTTTGTGTACTTTCAAGTTGGGAATCTATTCTGGCCCCTTTACTTTTTGTACACTCCCTATTTACTATATAGATTACATTATGCTTGTATCTAGAAGTATTATAGGTTTGTTAGAGTTTATAGTTTTTAAAGGCAATGGCTCCACATATTAGATAATACACATTTCTCTGCTTGTCCCCATCCCCGAGCCTATGGAAGGCGGGCTTAGGGTAGCCACAGCACGGGCCCCGGGGAAAAGGTCATGAAAAATTGCTATCAGAGGAGTTCAATTCTACTGAAGAACTAGAACATTGGTCTTTTCTATGTGGATCAAAACTGTTAAGTGTTTTTGAGTGTGGTTTTCAGTTCAGGGAGACCAGTGTTGGAGCGGTGGCCGACGTATCCATACACCAGAACCCTGACATCCGATTTCTAAATCAGTACATGAAAACAATAATTGCGTTTGTGTTTTTAAAATGTTTTCATTGTGATATCTAAGATTCATCTTACCTGGTATAAACTTAATGACCGTGTCACACCTGTTTCATTTAAGTATTCCTCTACACAGGAATCCTGCCAGGATTCAAGTTAGAGTACATGATGACAGCCCTCCGAGCGAAGAGGCTTTGGTGCAGGCACCCCATATGGCACTTGTACCATCGTGGTGGTGTACTAGTAGCACCACTACCCATTCGGTAGTCTATGCCACCATCTCCACCTACAGAGGGTGCACACCACTTCAGCGTGTTTAATGAGTACCAGTACTCGAGTCCACTGAGGTCTCGGGGTGAGATAGATCCACAGGCGGTTGAGGACTTACTGGAGTCCATGGTTAGAGTTTTCTGACTGGTAGGCACACTTGCTGATCTAATTGTGATTCTTGTTGCCAGCATTCTTTAGGCTACAACTGATAGATGGTGGATCTTGATTTTCCAGGTTCACGACGAGGTGACTGTCATCTGGGTGGGATTCGATAGCCATTTTAGGGCAGAGTTCATCCTAGCATCCTTATGCTCGGTGCGTATAGAAGAGATTCTCCACTTACCGTAGGGTAGAATGACTGTGGCTCAGTATTCCGGGAGGTTCACTGACCCCTCGCGCTACTCCACTATTCATGACCCTTTCTTCAGGTTGCAGACCTTCAAGAAGGGGCTCATAAGGGAGATTAGAACATCGATGGTTTCTCTCAGAATCCTGAAGTAGGTAATATAATTAGACCGAGAGCTCTTAGTAGAGAGTTTCCTTGCTGAGAAGTCACTGGTAGTGAGACCCACCACCAGACAACTCGTAGCGGAGTCATTGGCAGCTAGAAACATACAGATGATGCAAAGGTCCAAGAGAACTAGACCTACAGGTGGATGACCGCATGATACATGGTCGGTGGTGCGGGGCTCTTGAGGATGAGCAGGATAGGTAAGGATCGTGCAATGTTACTCATGCGGCGGGTAGGGTCAGATGGCTCACGACTACCCGAACTTCCATACAGACGACCCGAAAATGGTCAAAGTACCACCTTGGCAGAGGTGAAGATTCAATCGAGGAGGTTAGTAGGCAGGAGGAGAATGTGGTAGGGGATCAGGCCAAGCAGCAGGCGGTGGCCATTGATTTGCGGTTCTACCACCACCACCACCAGGATGTCCAAGTCAACCATAGGGAGCAGGTGGACCGAGACGAGCTCAGCTCCAGGCAGTTGAGTCCAATGACCATGGCGCTCCGTAGATGACACGAGGTATGATCTGTGTCTACTCCTCCATAGCTGAAATACTTATAGGCACAGGTTCCAATCACTATTTTATTACCACAAACCTCGTTCAGAGCTTGAAGATTCTAGAAGAGTTTTTGGCTCGATCCTTAGGCTAGAAACTCCTACTGCAGTATATTCGATGATTACGCACTAGAGATAGTAGTGTGAGCTTACTCTAGGAGGCGATAGCTTCGACTGGGATATTCTAGTAGCGGCATCGCGGCCTTACGACATCATCATGGGTATGGACTAGTTATCCCCAGTCCATTCTCAGATTGACTGTATCAGGTGCAAAGTGTAGTGTGTCTGTATGGATGGGACCAGGTTTTCCTTCACCGGTGAGGAGAAAACCTTTGCAACACAGGATGGACATACCCAGAGGAGGGTGTAGCCGATCACACATCAGTTGTATAGGCTTACCCTCGGAGTGGTTGATGTTGAGAGTTCGAACAATCCTATAGAGGTGGACCAGTACGTCAATGTTTTTCTTGATGATGTTTGGGGTCTACCTCCTAAGAGAGAGGTGGAATTTTACATCAACTTGTACCCCGAGACAAAATTGATATCAACACCAGCATATTGGATGACTCCCACAGAGCTTCAACAGTAGTAGGTATAGCTAGATTACTTGTAGAGAATGGGGTTCATTAGGCCCAATGTTTCCCCTTGGGCAAACATGATTTTGTTCGCCAAGAAGGAGGAAGGGAGTTTGAGACTCTGCGTGGACTATCGATGCCTGAACTAGGTGACTGTGAAGAATAAGTACCCACTAATGAGGATTGACGATATCTTTGATCAACTAATGGGAGCATGATTGTTTTCGAAGAAAGGCCTCCAATCAGGCTATCACCAGCTCATGGTACAAGACGAGGATGTGTAGAAGACGACCTTCAGATGTCGGTATGGCCAATATGAGTTCCGGGTTATGCCATTCGGGAAGACCAACGCCCTAAAAATGTTCATGGGACTAATAACTAGAATCTTCCAACCATACCTTCATCATTTTGTGGTAGTCATCATCAACTACATCATAAAATACTCAGCGATGTAGGAGGAGCGTGCCTATCATCCACAGATAGTTCTGGACACACTTCGAGAGTAACAACTTTATGGTAAGCTATTTAAGTGTCAGTTCCAGATACGAGAGATCCACTTTCTGGGACACATTATCTCGGAGGCTAGAGTTGTGGTGGATTTAGTGAATATTGAGGGTGTGCTTGCTTGAGAGCCACCCAGGAGTGTGATGGATGTGGGGTGTTTTCTGGGTTTGGCCGGTTACTACTGGAGGATTGTGCCTGACTTTTCTAGAGTTTCATCACCATTATCAGCATTGAAGAAGAAGGGGAACCCTTCGTGCGGTTGGAGAGATGCCAGTGGAGTTTCCAAGAGTTGAGGCAGAGAATGAAAAGTGCCCCCATATTGAGGCTACCAGAGGAGGGAGTTGGGTTTGTAGTCTACTGCGACGCATCAGGGACCATGCTTGGATGTGTCCTGATTTAAGAGCGAGCAATGATCATGTATGGTTCTCAACAGCTAAGACAAAAATAGCTGAACTACGTTACCCATGGCCTAGAGATAGTAGTTCTGGTATTTTTCATATATATGTGTTGACATTACTTGATGGGAGAATGTTTTACAGTCTACTCTGATCACATGACTCCTAGGTATATCTTCTCTCTGATGAACGTCAACATGAGGCAATGACATTGGATTGAGTTCCTCCAACTTTATGATTTCGAGATAGTCTATACTCCTTGGAAGGTAAACATAGTAGCAGATGCACCCATATAGAGATCTATTATATAGTTTCTGGGTGAGGTGAAAGAGCACCTAGCCACTCTGTGTATATCCAATATAGATTGAGATTGAGCATCTTATCTTTGGTCTCTAATAGTCACTCCCCCACTCCACCTCCGAGTAAGGGAGTCACATCTTGGGGACACTGACTGCGAGGCTCGACGTGCTTATATATCCATAGGATAGGCACCTAATGGATTTTTTGAAGGTGGGGAGAACGTCATTCTCCTCATAGGGTGAACTATGGTACTGATGGCGCTACGATAGGATGTGTTGAGGGAGTTCCATAAGTCCACTCTTACGATACATCTAGAAGTGGAGAAGATAAACCAGGACCTTCGGCGTCATCATTGATGGCTGGGAATGAAGAAAGATATAGTAGATCCTGTATCATGGTTCCTCACTTGTTGGCATGTTATGACAGAGCATCAGGTTCCCACGGGCTTAGTTCAGGCACTAGAGGTACCAGAGTGGAAGTGGGATGTAATTTCCATGGACTTTGTGATAGGACTTCCATGCACATCCAAGGGTTATGATTCTATCAGGGTGATCATTGACCGACTCACCATGTCAGACCAATTCCTACCTATCAGAGAGCTGGGATCAGTAGAGATATTGGCATGCCTCTATGTACAAGAGATTGTACGACTTCTTGGTGTGAATCTACGATTGTCTCCGATCGTGATGCACATCTGACTTCATGGAATTGAAAGGGGTTGCACGAGGAGTTCAGGAGAAAGATTCAGTTGAGCACTGCCTTCCATCCTCATTCGGATGGTCAGGAAGAGTAGACCATTTAGACCCTCGAGGACATACTACATTCTTGTGTCCTAGATTTTGGGTGCAGCTGGGAGGATCACTTACCTTGGGTGGAGTTTGGGTAGAGAAACAGATATCACTCCACTATTGGTACGACACAATTCGAGGCATTGTACAGTCGACCTTGCAGATCAACTATGTGTTGTACTGACTGAGCGGAGTCATAACAAGTGGGGATAGTGATAGTATAAATTACCACATAGAAGGTGCATATCAACCAGGAGCGGATGAAGACTAAATAGAGTGGGAATCAGTCTTATGCTGACAGGAGACAGAGACCTCTTGAGTTCAAAGATGGTGATTATGTCTTTCTACGGGTCTCACCTTGATGAGGTTTGTAGAGATTTTTCAAGGGCGATAAGTTATCTCTGAGGTTCTTCAGACCCTTTCAGGTCCTCAGCAGAGTGGGTGAGGTGACTTACCGCTTAGATCATCTACCTCATTTGCACCGGTTGAACGAAATTTTCCACATATCCCAACTGAGGATATACGTACATGATCATTCACACATCATTGATTGGGTTAAGATGTACATCAACGATCTGTCAATGTTTTTGGAGGTACTTGTGGATATTGAGGATCGATAGGAGCATGTTCTTCATGGGCGGTCGATACCTCTAATGCACATTCGTTGGTAGCATGAGAACCTTCATGAGAGAACATGGGTGTAGGAGGCTCAAATTTGTGCTTAGTACCCGCACTTGTTCCCCTAGTTTGGGTAGTGGCTTTCCGGGATGCAAAGCTCTAAGGTGGGGAGAATGTAAAGTCCCAATTTTTTTCCCATGTACTTTTTTTAAAAAGTTTACGGAATTTTTACGTGTCTGCCAAAATTGATGATGCATAATTTAGATGACTGGTTTGCTCGAAATGAATTTCTGAACATTTTTTGGGTACGTTCAGTAAATTTGCAAGAGGCATTTTCTAAATTTTGAACTGGTGCTCAGAATTGAAATCTGAGAACACCGTTGAACTCACAGCACCGATATTCTCTTAAGGAGACCTTCACCTTGACCACAGTTTGTCAAGGGTGAAAGATAGTTTTCATACATTTTGTGGGATAAAATAAAATAAACACACCTTATTTTATTTTTAAAATTTAACCCTCCCTTTTGAAACATGATGACAGGGACCACATGGGGGTGGTTGGGCATTTAATGATGGGAATTAAATGCCCAGTTACACAAAATGTGTAACCAAATTCCACCTTAATTAATAAGATTCCTTAATTTAGAATTAATTAATCAACTTTAAACTCCTGGATTTGTCCAAATTAAATGTTCCAACTTAATTTAATTAATGTAAAAAATTTAATAAAATTATTTCTTAAGCTTATATAATTTGGTACCTCAACTCTCACGGGAAAAGGGATTAGCAAATGAGGGAAAAACTTTACAGATTTGGAAAGAATTTTCTCCAATAAAGGAGATACTCCAACGAAGAATGACTTTTGGAATCAAAGAATGAGGAACCGACCTTTGAGCGTCTTGCGGGAGTGACGAACACCAACGTCAATCTTCAATGACTTCGCCTTCTTCCTCACCCAACCTCCATTAGAAAATCGAGGTTTAGAATTTATATATGATTTAATTTATTTATCGATTCATCATATTCTGGTTTCACAATGGTGATGGACAAACTAACATGGCCATCGTCCCATGCATATACCCTAGCTCTTAAATTTGGATTCTCTGTGTGTTCTTCATGTGTTCTTCAACGCCATATATTTAATAACGCTAGAAACAGAATATTTTTTTGAGTGTGACATATTGACATGGAGCCCTCGACCCTGGGATTGTGAATATGTGATCGTTTTATTTTTTCAGGCTATGAACATATATGTAGTCATTTGTAGAAGAGGAGGAGGGCTGTTACACCAGCCAACCTCATGAAGGTAGGGAGGTGTGAGTCCGCGCCACCAGAAGAGCAGAAGACCATGAACGCTTGGCCGTGGCGGAGGCCAAAGAGCGGTTGTCACCCCTCCGATAGTGGTGGATCAACACCACACGACCACGCAATTGGGAGGAGGACCAACAAGAACACCGATCGGCAGTTGCAGGATGGTGGGACCAACTACTGTCTCGTGGGTGTCATGTTAGTGCCTAAGGTGATCCCCTTTGGTAATATGAATAAAAGGGGGTCCGCTCCCCCTTCGATGCCAACTTGGGTGGACCACACCTTTGGTCCATGGCACCAGGCCATGCCGGGCCGCCCCCTATGCGGGCCGGGCATGCTAGGGCCTAGGCTATCCGGGCAGGGCCTGGGCCCATCCAGACCCAATTTCACTTTTTTCCGTAACAGGAGAACCAGGCTTCCGTTGGATTAACTTTATGCGGCACCAGAATCATTGGATTGAGATTGTCCATTTGATATACTCTATATGAGTTTTGAATAAGGTTGGAGTATGGTTGGTTTGGATTAGTCCCCGAATCCAACAGGGCCGTCGGAGAGGAAACACAAATAACATACATAACGGGCATCCGAATGACGCACCAAAGAGTGGCCGACACCCGACCAACCATGGTTGAGCAGCGGCGCCCGACCGCACCGCTGGGAGGAGGTCCGACCAGAATACTGGTCGATATTTGCAGGTTGGAGGGAACCTCTCAATTCCCACGAGTGTTATGGCAGTGCCTATGGTGCTTCCCTTTGGTAATCCGAACGGAAGGGAGTTTGCCCCACCTTCGGCACCAGCTCGGGCGAACCACGCCATCGGGCCATGCACCGCGTGGGTGGGTCCACGCCCAACGGGCTGGGCCGGGTCACCCCCTATGCATTCCGGGCTAGACTTAGGTCAATCCGTGTTGACTAGAACTAGGTCGGGTTGGTCCGACCAGGTCGGACCCGACCGGGGTCCATCCTTACCCCAATTTCGCCTTTTTGGTCATAACTCGAGTACCAAGTGTCCGTTTTACGAACCATCTATGGCACATGAATCCTTATATCGTGGCGGTCCTTTTGGAATACTCAAATTGAGTTATATATAAGGTTGAAGTATTCCTGGGTAGGATCAGTCCCCAAATTCAACCGGGCCCTTAGAGCAAAAACGCTAATTGCTTACAGACCGGGCATCCGATTGACGCAACTTCTGTTTAGTTGGGTCACTTATGACATGAAATACCATTGGGACAATTCATTATGGGACTTTGGGGCTTCTGAGATATGAATGATGGCTTGGGAGCTCGTTCTTCCAAGCATGCTACATACGGAACCCTGTAACTGGCTGAGACTTGACGACTACTGACCATTTTTACTCAGAGTGACTTGACAGTCCTAGTGGGAAGAACCTCTGTGTGACGTGGCAGACCCATGGTGGGGATCATCTCTATGATATGCGATAGACCCACGGTAATTTATAGTATAAGTAACTTAGCATGCTACGAGGGGGAGTGCCTCTGTGTGACGCAGCAGACCCACGGTGGGTAACACCTCTGTGTAACATGGCAGACCCCTGATACTTGACAAGAGTACCTTAGCAGTCCAAAGTTAGTGTGAAGTGCCTCTGTGTGATGAATCCTGCCCACTGTACTCTATATAAGAGGAGTTCTCTATCAGCCCAGGTGTTCGACGTTGCTACTAGGGATGTTACTTGTTATTATCCCTAGAGAATCCTGCGGCTGGCTATCAACTTTCAGAGCGATCCTGTGTGGGTCAGCATCATAATCCTATTTCTCAAAGTTGTATACCTGGTTTGAGATGAGTCTTATATATTAATGGTGTGCCTATGTGGTACTTTATTTTCATAGTATTACATGTGTGGTGTTATTCCCTCTTGTGTGAGGTGGGTATATTCTGATAACTTAGGTATATGTATGGGCATAAACCTATGTATGGTTGAATACTGTTTCTATGTTATTGGGTTTATCCATTGTGGATTTGAGAGACCTTTGAGGGTCTCAGGGTCCCTACTGAGTATTGTTATACTCACCCCTGCACGGGCAACTCCCGCACCTTGTTGTGTCTGGTGCAGACGACAGACAACGCAGACTGAGGATACAGATACCTGGACGGAAGACTATTCAGAGGTGGACCATTGATGAGGTGATCCACTGAGATGATCATTAAAGAGTTTTACCTACCATTTGGGTAGGATCCTTGGCGGGTGTGCACAAATGTTGTACACAGTTTTACTTCTACTTTCCTGTTTTTTTTGTACTTTTTAGTTGGGCTTGTATTTTGGCCCCTTTACATTCTGTACACACCATGTTTACTATATAGTTTACTTTGTGCTTGTTTATGTCTGTGCGCATGGTTTGTGTGAGTTTATAGTTTATAAATGCAATGCCTTCCCATTTTAGGGAATACGCCTTTGGGTGCTTGTCGCCAGCCCTTGGCCTATGGAAGGCGGGCATGGGGTAGTCAGAACACGGGCCCTGGGGGACGGGTCGTGACATTTCTTGAATTCCAGTTCCATGAAAAATTCATCCATCATCCCCCATTATTGATACATATATATAAATATACCAACCATATTCTGTTGGGGATTTGATGTTATGGGGCCATATCCCCCAAACACAAATATATAGTTGAAGTACATTCTTATTGATATTAACTTCTTTTCCAAATGGGATGATGGAATACCCCTCAAGGAAGTTAGGACATGGAATATCATAAACATTATAAAGTAACATATCATAACTGATTTTAGATTCCCTCACACAATATTGATAAACAATGTCACCAACTTATGTTATACAGAGTTGAAGACACTATACAAAGAGTACAATACTGAGTCCAATCACTCACCTAG
This sequence comes from Viscum album, assembly GCA_963277665.1. Lineage (NCBI taxonomy): Eukaryota > Viridiplantae > Streptophyta > Magnoliopsida > Santalales > Viscaceae > Viscum > Viscum album. The sequence continues at coordinate 51,803 of CAUJRU010000462.1, forward strand.
CTATCACACAACCACAAGGGGATAAATAATGGCTGTCAATAAGATTCTATCAGATATACTATAGAAGATAGTTAACAAAGATAATAATTATGGAATGTAAAAGCTCCACCATGCTTTATGGGCCAATTGTACCACCATGAATACTTCCACACAAGAGAAACCATACTCGTTGGTGTACAGGACATAGGAAGTGTTACCTATAGAGGTCCAACTACTATCACTCTAAATATCCATTTGAGGAAAACTCTCAAAAGACGAACAATCACAAAAGAGGTTGGATGAATTGGAGAACTATATGATAACATGCTCTTCACACTACACAACTTGGAGGGCCATCTGAACCAGATCGCAAAATACTTTAATTAAAGGGTTTACCTTTTTTTCATCCCTCCTAGGAGAACTAGTCTTCGTACTCAAAATCCCGATGATAGTAGGAATGAATCCCTTGACGAATAAACCCAAATGGTATGGTTCATGAATCATATATAATTTCTATTATAATGGATACTCCTCATTGACCACCATTTATTTTAGGGTGTTACACCACCCCCCATTGAGAGGTTTCTCATGAAATAATTTTCATAAATGTAATCCCCATAGGCATCCAACTCATTGTATGTCATATAAATTGTCTTGGATACATGATGTTAAACTGAAAGAGAGCATCCTATACACATGACGTTACACTATTTTGAGACCTCCAAGAAACTAAACTAAATAGATATTAGTTCTGTGATAAAAGACCATAATCTACATCAAGAAATTTACTCAGAATGAAAAAAATAATGTAAGGACTAATACACGGTCTTTGAAAAATATAGAGACACTATCCAATCCTTTAAACATTGAAAAAAGATAGATCACTCTCCTTATGACCATTGTACCCTACCTCAGTAATCCTTCAGCAAATTAGGTGATCTCAAGACAAGTAGAACAAGTATTTCCATAGAGAGTCTTGTGTTTGTGGGAATTCACGAGTACTTCTTAAAATAAATATTAAATCATTTAAAAATATAGATCCACCCATTTAGGTTTACTTGAAGTTATGTAACAGATGGGTAGTGATGATGATTCTCAAAATATTGGAGCAATATAATATCATGCACATCAAGAATGAAAGAAAACTGGATGACATCATATAATGTTTATCAGATAAATTAACTGATATCTTATATAAGGATTAATCCATAATCACTATGATATGTGGAAAAGTGATATTAACTTTACCATATAATTATATTATTTTAAATATGAACGAATATAATTCTATGGGGGGTCATTTGTTGATTCCCATACATGAACATAATAATCTTTTTCATGGAAAGAATCATATAATACTTCTCATGTGATGAATAAAAGACATCACACATACTAGAGTTTCAGTAATCTTATTGTACATGGGATTTATATTGAACACCAAATAGATCCTTAAGAAAAAAACATGTTTTTTTATAGTTGATACCTCAAACAAGCAGGGCCTCAAGAAAATGAGCTTCCTTACACCACATCCCCTATTGAATTCCCTCAAATTTGTGCTTGTGGTGTACCATAATGAAACACCCCCTTTCATATTGGTACATCTGTATGAAGTGTGGAAATAAGGTATACCTAAAAGAGATACACTAGAATAAAGATTATGCATGGTATTTTCTTCACCTTCATAACCCTACGAAACAAAAAAACACGAGTGTGATCGAATTGAAAATATTTTATCCATGTGAAGAGATTACAAGATTCCATGATACATTGCAAGAGAATTCCTGGAGCTGGTCATGCATATTAGTCAAGAATGAGATCTTGCAGGTCATGGAATCATATGGGTCTCAATGTTCACATGTGATGCCATAATAATGGATTTTGGATGGCATAAGAGTGAGACGCATTGTCCACCACAATCATTTAGATCACCTACTCCTGTATGAGATACATCAAATGATGTAGAGTAGCATTACATATTCCTCAATGGTTGCATGGATAAACTCTAGGCTAATATAAATGTGAGGGATAACCTATAATCTCCATTAGAGTCACATATGATGTCTTTACCAGAAAAAATTTCATGGATGTAGGAACATATCCCACTGTGAGAATTTAATTTAGGAGTGTCCAGCATGTGTTAAAAATTTCCCAGTGAATGCATGGAACTCTCAAAGTGGAATATGAAATGATTAAAATCCTCCATAAGGTTACAAAATTGTGTGAATACCATTGTGTGTCACATGAATAATTCCTAAAAAACATTTATTATTTGAATAAAAAAATTGAAATGACATTATTTTCCAATCTCATGAAAAAATAAGTCATTGTGGAGAAAGGAAGATCCCAATTATCAGACGTTCCACCATTCTCAACTGAACAGATGGAGTTAAATATTTTGTATATAAAAACTAGGAGATCACAATACAATGAAGGTCACTGCCACTATAAAAAGAGATATTATTTTTTCCCTCTCAAAACAGAGAATTGTAATCCCCATAAGGGTAAAACAAAAAAGGTTAGGTAAGACCTATTCTTCTACTGATATTATGATTCATTCCACTATGTAATATATCACACAAAGGTATGCGTGTCTCATATTCTATCATGAGAAGTGGATCCAACTATATAAGTGATATCTCTTATTATTCATAAATAGAGCATTAAATGATCCCACTCTTGAGTATTTTGTTGTTTTTTATGATAAAACAGAGATGTTATAAATAATAGTTATTATGATATATGCAGTGGATGAAATGTTTTGTTTACTTAAATTCTTGATTCCACGAAATTTGACATCGCATGTCCCATTATGAAAAATGGTGTTCCACTACATAAATAATCATAAAAGGGACCCTGATAACTTATGGGGATCAAACTAAAGAAAATATAAAACTCATAACTCATAAATAAACATAGTCATGAAAACATGTATTCCTATTCATATAATGGGGGTTCCACTTCTTAGGAGAATATTAAATTATCTCATACCCATTTATGGGAAGAATTGGGCACAATGAACTGGTGTCTTGTAACAATCAAATCCTAATGAATTTATTTTATATTCGATGATAGCTGAATATAAATAACATTTAAGGCTCATTGAACCATGATAATCTAATGGATGTACACACCACAATCACAAAATTTTCACGTGTGCTACAAAATATCTAGGTCGAAATTTATATCATCGTGGGAAGAGGAAAAATATTCCATGTACATGTGTCATGATATTAGGTTATGTAAAATTTATGTGACATATTTCAACACTATCCACGAACCCTTTATCATATGAACTTGAAAAAAACACACTTGGTCACACTATGGAATAATACCACCATGGACATGTGGTTCATCAAAGGTAGGAAAATACAATATCCTTGAAAATTTCTTCATTCCATCGTAAGATCCATCACTAATCATGTGACAAAACACAAGAAAAAACAGAAGGGTTGTCCTTGGAAATCCTTGTGTGTTGTTGTGAGATTAATTAATTTACCACCTGAAACATCACAAAAAAGTAGAGTGAATTTCTTATACAAAACTGTCATGGCAGCCCGTGATCTCAAAAATCATTTTCAAATTATAATATAAGTATGCAAGAGGTAGAGGCCACATGAAATCGTAAAATATCATGTGATACATCGTTGATGGAAGAGAAAAACAACCTTGTAAACATTAAAATGGACTCACGAGGCCCATAAAATATGTAATATAAAACAAATGAGATAATAAGGGAGTAGGTGGAAGCTACTAGTGGTCACTGTACATCATGAAATTCACGCATGGAGATCTTCAAAACACCATGAGACCCATGTGATATGCTCGCCTCGTCTCATGAAATGTATTTGACTTTTCATCCTTGATGCATGAAGCACCTTGGGTATGTCTAGGAAACATCAAACTCTAGATTTATCTCCCTTAGGAAAAATAGATGGATTTGTCCAAGAAATTTGATCACATATCCACAAGACCATTATTTGTCACGCGATGCATCATCAAGAGAGGGAGTAATTTCCTTAGTCCTTTGTCATGTAATTCTGCTTGACCATAAAATTTTTAGAATAAAACAAAAGAAATAAAGGTGAAAATAGGTGGAATCCTCTCATAGTAATAAAACACTTTTGATGTGATATGGAAGACTAGAGTGTGTTATTATGAAACTCATAGATAAGACGCCCTGAACTTACGAAGACCCACAAACAATCCATCCTTGACTCCCAAAATCTCCTAGGAAAGAATTCAGTAATCTCAGGAATGCATCTTAGATAGAATATTGATCTCATGAAGGCCCTTATAAATATAAATATGAAAATATAAAGTTCGTCAAAATGTCCACATTATTCAACAAGATTATCATTAAATGGTGATAATACAATAAAAGGGTCATTGACCTAAGGTACTAATAGTTGGTAAAAATTAGGTGATGCCTTGGGGCGATCTGTGACCGAGGCTCGTAAAGACACATAGAACCATAATCCTATTCCATCTATATCCTATATTATCACAAGATAAACCATGAAAAATAGAAAACAATTGGGGTGATAAGGAATATAAATCCTTTACCCTAGCCTCAAAGAAAGAGGTCGAATGTTTCACATTTAGGTGCATCAGCACACCCAAGCACTAGAGTGGATTTCAAAAAGAAACTGATCTCAAGACAAAATATTCTTACATCAGGTGATATGTTGGAAGATATCATAACTAATCATGAACCAATAATAATGGAATTTTTGTGATCATTCATAGATTATATAAAGGACTTACAGTAAGATGTGTGAATAACATACTGCTCATCATCTAGATCACTTGGGAATAGAAATAATATAACACTAAATAAATTTAATATATTCACAACATAAGGTATAGAAAATATATTAATGGTGGAATAATTAAGTGAAAAACATGTTCACTAACCCTTATTTACTTACTCTGAACCATCCAAGACATGTGAAAGCACAAAGTCATGTCCCCTAGATCTCTCGACACTCCTTCATCAGGTTATTTGGGTCAGGAAAAATTATCCAGACATGTAAATGAAATTCACACGGTCCACATGGGGAATACCACCATTGTCTCATGAAGTCCCAATGGATCTATCACCCAAATCAAGTGATGTACTCCAAAAATGTCTACTGATTTATATAATAGAGCCTTATCATATCAGCTGAGTATCATGGTAGAATCTAGTATTGTTAAAGATATATCACAATTCCCTCTGCGTAGGTCAACAAAGACTCATGAATCCCTCCAAACATGTCAGTCATATATCACGATACCCTTCAAGAGGGTCATCCAGGACATGTGAATGCCTATAAGACATGTCATATTGAATATCACAACAACCTACATATATTTCAACCAGTTCTTATGAAAGAAAAATGGGAAAGTTATCTAGATCATATGATTCCCTCTTAACAATACATCCATTTAATGATATGGTTTCATGGAAAAATAATCTGGGTGTTGAGATGTCCTCTAGACATGTTTCCCTTGATTATGTTCCAACATTCAGATGTTCAACATGGGTTATGAAAAGTCAATTAGAAAGAACAAATATATCATTTAGATTCCTTTAGATATTTCAATAAGATAGTATTCTAAATATTAGGACACTCAGGATATTAGTGCATGTGTAGAAGGAAAGTAATCCAGATCAATAGGGAAACCACGGTGTGTAAGCCACAATTAACTGAACTACGATGAATCTGATTCATTCCATAACCACAATACATAGAATGTCTTCCTAAGTCTAGGTCTTCACACTAAATATATCAAGGGATATCCCAATATGTAAGTCCCTCACCTACCAACTAATTACATTGATCATTTACCAGCCCTTGTTTCTCAAAATGTGCATAGCTCATGTGTGTTTAGGGAGTTTCAATAGTCATATAATTCACATAATGAGTCTATAACTACCAGGAAAATAAAAGTATGTAATTTCCAATGAGTCACTTGACACATTTACCTCAACATAAGGGAATTTACCTTGAGTCTAGTCCCAAGGGATAGATTAAATTATGAGAACTCTGATTCTTGAAAAAACAAGGATAAGTAGAACGCCTTCCTTAGGACCGATGACAAATAAACATCCATTTTGATGTTAGTAGCATGTCTATACCATTTCAACCATTTCGGCCCAATCATTACCATGGGTTGATCACTATACCACATCCATCAATATAATGAGAAATAAATGGAAATATGATGATCTAATTACTTCTATAAAAAGTATATTTAGTTCATCACCCTATGGCCTGTGATTTATAATAAATACTCTAAGGGAAGTCCTTGCAAATAATTTCATAATCATGAATAATTGAAAAATATCATTTTCCAACCCTATTTTAAAAAACAGAGCATAGATCATGTGATCATTAAAAACTGCAAAAATCATGTCATCTACACCATGAGTATCTACAATGACAAGGGAAAGATCAGTTTATAATCCCCAATCAAATAAACTCTAAATTTTTTTATTCTCTCCATAATCTACATACATAGGAAGTCCTCCAAGACTTGATCATGAACACCTTGTGATGTAAAACACCTATAAAAGTTATTTTGGCATGCCATTAAAATGATTCGGTCTAATGGACTATATGGGATTTGATTCCTGTGACAACCTGTATATATTGGATGCCTCATAATGCCTCAATCCCCTCCTCAGAACATTAACCACCACCTTTCATGGATGTACATTCTAAAATTCTTGGTTATAAAACTTTATCACATTAGAAACTTCCCATTATTAGAAAATGATGTAGAATCTCATATACAAAAAAATTGAATCACTATTAAAACCCCAGTATTTTTCAAATGAAATAAAATTAACACATGACTATTTTAGGGTAACTGTTATGTATCATGATTAGGAAAAGATTCATGAACATATCATAAACTTATAACAGAGTCCTAGAGTATATAATATTTCCCCCTCCAAGTGGTGAGATGAGTCGGACCTCTCATCCTCTTAACCAATAGGAGTTCCAAATACTCATTTATCCGGAAAACCTAGATGACCTAATACATTTGGAAAGCAGGTATGTACTAAGTTATGAATAAGGGAACGATTGTGAGTTTCCAGTAATGGTGAAAACAGTAATCCAATGTTTCATGATTATGTAAAACAAAAACACCCCTCCCCCATAATAAACCATTAAGTTACACTAAACCAACATCAATGAGGTTTCCCAATCATGCCTCAAATACCAAAAAAATAAAATTTAGTGAACCCATTGTGAATCTCTCTAAAAAAATGATTGGTTATTATCTAATAGTACATTTTAGTTTATAATACGGATGTATAAAAAATATTGAACCTGATGTGATGCTCTCTAACAAGAAATAATTGGTTATTATCCATGGGTACTTTTTTAAATCATGTTGCAAAATATATATTGTATTCCCTTATTTAAATAGTAGTTGTTGATTTACATTTTATTGTTGGATTTGTTATAAATCAATTGAAAATTTTCAACATCATGTGAATATTTATATGGATTTATGTTATCATAATTATATCATTATATATTATGAAAAATTTATTGTTTAAATGGATTTTTTAGTAGTTATTTCCTTTTCCATATTGATTATGTTTATTTATTCATTATATAGTTATTCGTATGTGTAACCTTAATAAGAAAATAATGATAACCTTTTCGTATGTTTTATTTTCCCTATAATACTAGGTAGTGTTTATTTATTTATATTAAGGGATATGCTAAGGGAAAAAAAATTTCTGAAAGAAAACTATTTATCTATTTTATGTTTTCAAATGTATGTGAAATTAAAGTATATATCCAGTTTTCCCACAATACAAAACTACTAGGTCCTTTGGTATGAGATTCCATATTACTAGATCCAATGTAAGAAAGATAAATATTACATTGGGATTCTTGGGTTAGGATCATTACAAGTTAAATGATACTAAAGTGGTAAGAGTTAATTTTAAAATCTCATTTTTTTGGGATTTCATATATTTTCCATGAAAGAATATTAAAGTATATCCATAATATAATTCATATATATTTTTTCCAATATATATAATGAAATTTATTGTTTTATTACAACATTTATAGTATTTTTCACTTGAATTAAGAAAATAAATGTTTAAAATTAAAGTCTATCGTATTTCTCTTTTAGATTGGATATAATTTTCATTATGTCCATATTATTTCTAAAGAAATTTACAAAAGTCCTTTCTCATTTTATAATATTATTTGTTAATTGAATTTTATTCTATATACGAACTTTTTTAAGTTTTTAATGAATATTTATTTTTCTTATCTAAAAGGGATTTATTTATATTACTTAATAAAAAATCCAAAATTTATCTTTATTTTTTATGTATATGGGGTTAATTTATTTCACATAAACCATAACCATTTTACCATATATTGATTAATCTATAATTTCTCATTGGTTTTACAAAAAAAATTCTTTAATGAAATATTATTTTATTGTTTCCCTTCTTATTTTATTCTATTTACTAAATGACATTAATTTATTTTAAGACATATATTTTTAATAAATTAATTATCATATTTTACCATTTATTAATTTTGTGATCATTAAATTTGTATAGGAACATTCACTTTCACATGATCATCTATAATAGAAAATTATATTTAAATTAAATATCCATATTACATTTATCATGGATATGTTTATTTCCTAAACCCTATTCCATTTATACATATGGGGTTTTATTATGAATTTTTTATTGAATAGGGAAAGATTATAATTTTGAATTTTTTATTAAATATATATATTTACTGAAATGGAATATTATTTATGAATTTAATTGATCATTCCATATATTAGGAATGAATTGGACATGTAGTGATGTGTGGGGACTAGTAATAAATAGCCTTTTGATTAGTTTACATGGGTCATGAGGAAAGCCATTTTTTCTACAATGTTAAATGGGTTTTTACGGTATACCTACACATAGTTTAAACTATCATTATGAAAGGCCTTGGTGGTAAATTTACCAAGATTTATGAGATCACCACATCATGCATTTTTCATTTCCTCCATTATAAATTCACTTATTATAATCCATGGGAATATTACACTGATATTATCAATGGATACATATTATCATGTTACTGACTAAATAGAATTTTTTTCGAATTATTTACATTTTTCATATTGATTATTCATTATTTACTCATAATAGCATTCACTATAGATAACTCATATTGATAACATTATATCACTCTTATTTTGATTCATTTCCTTAGGATATGAAGAAGGAATATTTAAATGAGTTCAATAATTTGAGATATTTACATTAACTATGTTTTATATTTTATTCCAAATATAGTATTGGAAGAACATTTGTAGTAGGTTTTTCTTAATACTTATAAATAGATCGATCTGTTAGGATGATATCCCTCATGTTTATGAAAATGTAATAATTTCGAAAAAAAATATGGATTACTACAGTTGGGGATTTTATAATTGTTAGTAAGGAAAGATTTGTTGATTCCTTAGGAACTAGATTTATAAAAACATTGATTAGAGAACACCACCCCATGATCGATTTTAAGGATATTTATAATTGTAGTAAAATATCATAAATTTTTTCATAATAAAGGTATAGTGTGTGTTACTATCAATGAATCCCTATCTAGACACTATTACTGGATGTGCTTTTTGGATAGATGCATCGTAGGTTATTAAGCCCTATTAGAGTTGGTTGAATATATATTATCCATCATTCTAGTGAATATTGAGAAAATGGTTATTGTATACCTATTTTGACACTCCTGTGTGATATTATTGGGTTAACTCTTATTTTCATTATAAACCATTATAATATATTTGAATATAATATAAGAATGAATAACATAGGTTAAATAAAAGGTGTCATAGAATGGAAATAAATTATCATGATTTTGACATCCTGTAAATAGTTGTTTAAATTTTTATGATTTCCCATTATGATTATTATTTCTCACAATATAATTTGTTATTTCAGTCAATGTACGGTTCAAGATGGATTCATGTTAACACTGAATAAGATGGACAATTAAATTATTTTACGCATGTTAAACCAAATAAAATAGGGGGTTAAACAAGAGACCATATGATTACTTATAATATTCTATCACAATATATAATTAATAGTCACAACATGGGTGAGATTCCAGACCCACCTAATAAGAGAAAAATTTTGATTCTTGAATACCATTGTGGGTAGAATATTTAGTTTTTTATATTCCATGTGACTGGGGAGAATAACTCAGGGAAATTTATTAATGGATGAGAATATTGTATCTATGTGGAAAGTAAGGGAAATAAGTGAGTAATTTAAATGAAAAATTCATAGTTTGATAGTTATATTTCAATTTCATTTTATTGAAGCATTTATAGTTCAATTTTTTATTTGTGGGGTATACAGTCATAATATAAGTCAATTCCCTATTCGAAGGGTTTACTCCTAGAAAAATAAAAAATGCATGGTATTTCAATCATAAAATTGAAAATAATGAAGTGGTAATGTATCATGATTTGATAATTATATTATATATTTGTTATATAAATGATATTTTATTAATTATAATAATGAAACATCTAAGGATTTTTTCACATTAGTGTTTATTTAATGATTATAAATCATATGAGGAATTCATTCAATGACCAGAAAAATGATTTAGTTATATAGTATTTTTTTGGAGGACACAGAATTACAGAAATTATAACCCTAAATATCATATAGATTTTGTGTTAATAGTGATTTTTTTGGGATAAAGAGTTCATCGAAATTTATGAAATAAATGGGATAGTATTTATATCCGTGAATTGGGTAGTGATTGGAAGAAAATGTGATTTTAGACATTTTTAAGACGTTTATTGCTTTATGGATTAATTGAATATAATCAATAATATATGAAGTTATTTTTGGGATAAATATTTTTTTAATTCATTAATCATCTTAGTTTTAAATGAAGTTTTATGGTGATTTAAAATATTAAAATGTTATAAGAGAATACATGATCTATGTATTCAATAGTTTCATATGTGACACTCTGATCTAATGTATGTAGTATATGTATAAATGTATGAAAAAATATTTCATATTTTTGGGTTTTGAATTTGGTCAGTCATAATTTGGAGGGGGATTATGGTTAAATAATTCTGGAATTGGTTAAGTTTATCTTTGGGGGTAATTAATGTGATTCTAGAGAATAAAGTATTATATTTATTGATATTAGATAAGTTGTTATAATAATTTACCACTAAAATAATATAATACTTATAAATTTAATATAATTATATATAATATGAAACTATATTATATACAAAATAACTGGAATATCTGTAATGAAACATACAAGAAAAAAATGAAGTTAACACCAGAAACAATGATAATAATGATATATTTTTGAAAAATGGGTTATAATATGTTAGAAATTGATCATATAAGATATTATAAATATTAAATGATTTAGATATAAATTAATAAAAAAACTAAACCCATTATACTATATGTTAAATCTGGTTCAAAAAAGTGAAAGCATAAGGTAAGGGGTTTCTTAAATCCAAACTCTTTCAATGAGTTATATCACTCATTCATGGATTATATTATATCAAAACAATCTATGAAACAAAATTTGATTGTATTATATTATATTTATTATTATATTTTATATATTTTCATTTGATAAATGTAATATATTCATCGAAACATTCTCATTTCAATAATATGATCTCTGTATGGGATTTCAACTCAATTATCACGCCAGTGAGATTTATTTTATATTATGCACCTATTTTCCTTTATATGGTGTGTATACTAACCATTCGATACATTTATCATTAATATGTATTAATCCATTATGATTAATTTTTAAATTCAAGTTTAATATTTCAATGGGTAACATTTTAAAAGGTACCAAAGTTGTAAGAATTTATTTTACTATCTAATTGTTTTGGGATTGTATATATATTTCATCGAATGAATCTTAAAATATTTTATTTAAAAACATAAAATATTTTATTATTCTCTTAATATTTAAGGATTATCCCTATTTTCTTCCAACTATTACTCTATTTATCATTTTAAATAGGATATTAAGTGTTTAGAACAAAATATTATCTTATTTATATTTTTTATCATGTATATTTTCCTTCCATGTACGTATTTTTCACAAAATATTTTAAATTTTTTATTTATTTTCTCAATTGATTTATTAAAGAATTGTTATATTATATTTAAATTTTTTCAGGGTCTGAAAGGAATCATTCTAAATGTTTTCCAAAATTTTAATTTCTATAATTATTTGTAAAAAGAAAACTACAATGTTTCTTTTTAACATATACGGGGTTAAAAAATTTTCTTATCAGCATAACTATTTTACACTATTTAGCTTCTTCTATATGTTTTTAATGGTTTTATGATGTTAACTTATTAATGAATGATTAGTTTAATTAATTGATACCATTTTCTTCCATTCACTAAATAACATTATTTTATTAAAATAATTTTATTTCTAATGATGTTAGTGCCTTATTTAACCAATTATTAATTTTGTGGACATTAATTTTTTTTATTAAAAAATAAAATTTATCATGACCATATTTAATTGAGAATTATATCTATATTAAATATACATTTTACATTTATCATGGAAATATATATTACTAAAATTTTATATAATTTTTATATATATTTTTATACTATGATAGTTATATAATTTATATGAGAAATAATAATATTCCATGTTCTTTATTTAATACATATATTTGTTGACAAGGAATATTTTTTTGAAATAAATTGATCATTAATGATAAGAGTAATGTTTTGAATATGTATTAACATATTGATTCTAGTTATAGATAGCCTCTAGTTTCTTCAATTAGTCACATGAGACAAACCAGCTGGTTGTCATTGTTAAATGGGGTTTTGTTTTCTACCTACCCATAGTTTAAACTATCAAGGAGTATTGACATAGTTGTAAAGCTACTGTGATATTGGTGATTATGAAATCCAACTTTATAAAAAAATTTATTTGAGAATTAATTTATTATTAGCGATGATATTATTACATTGACATTATCCATGGATTCATTTTCTTCCTAAGTTGTTGGTTAAATGGCATGCTTATTCAGCTAGTTACCTTCCCATATTGATTTTGTTTTATCGAATCTTGATAATTTACAATATAAATAACCCTTAAGAAAAATTTTATATCCCCCATAACTTGATTCATTTCCTCATGATATTAATAAGGAATTATTTAATGGGTTTAAGGATGCAGAATATTAACTTTTTCTATGTTTAAAATTTTATTTACAAAATTATATGGGAAGAATGTTTGTATATGGTTCATCAAGTGTACTAAATTGATTAGTATTGGGAAAATTTATCCCTTATATATTATTCTAATTTAATTATTCATACAATAGATCTAGATTAATGGATTATGGGTTTTTAAACATAATACATCATTTTAGAAGAATAATCAATACATCTTATAATATAGCACACCCGATAACCTATAGGTTTAGTGTATTTAGAGACATGATACACCAAAAAATTAATTTATTAAAATTATTTAAAACATCCAAACTATGATGCACCCCATGAATTTATAAAAGAAAACTATGTTTGATAATGTATTCGACATCAAACATTAGGCTTTAATGACCTATGATATATATATATATATATGTTATAACCCAACTGTTAAATTGGAAGGTATGAATTATATTAACTAATTTATGAAATATATCTATATTAAAATTTCAATCTCAAAATAAATTTATGATAAATATTTAGAAAATAATTAGTAAATATTTTGTAATGTATTTTTATTCTTCAAAAATATGATTTCTTGAAAAATTATTTTTATTGATTTTTATAATAGATATTATAATTAATTTTTGGAGGTTTTATAAAATTAATTTGATAATATTAAATTATGTTTTTAATAAAAATAAACTAATCTATAATAGTTTAATTTTGGGATATTTTTAATTTTTTTTATTTTTCAGTGAATATAAAAATATCAATTTCATCTAAAAGGTAAATTTACTTATAATTAATTAAACAATTTAAAATATCAATTATTTTTTTAATATGATTTAATGAAACATAATTATAATTTTTTTTATAATTAATATACATAAGTTATTTTTAATTGACTTCATAATGGATATTAGTATAGTGTTTCCTTTGGGTTTAAAAACAAGTTATTTTTGAAATGTGTTTTAAAGTGAATAATTTTTATTCATCTTAATTAGTTAAATTAATTCCTAATGAGGAGTTTTTTAACATAATTTTCTTGATATTATATTAATAAATCCTAATTTATATTCTTTTAAAATAATTATTAGTTATTAAGTTAATTGAAAATCACATTTTCCTTGGAAAATACACTTCTGGAAGACCCTCTTTTTCGTCGCATCTGCAGTTATTGTTTTCAATTTAAATTTTACACTTCTATGAATTTAATTTTTAAAATGGATTAAATATATTTAATCAGTATGATATATATTTTCTATTATGTTTATCTGAATATATTTACCATAATTAATAGTGAAACTAGTAAAAAATAATTAATATTGTTTGTTAATAATGGGATTACTATGCTGTTAAACTGAAAATATAAGGGTTTAAATATCATTAAAACATGTCTAAAGTATATTTTATTCATATATTTATACATTTTCTTGTCTTATTATCAATAATTTTCAATTATTTATCCTTTTACGATGTGAAACATATGGGTGCAGCTATTTCTTTTCATAAACTACAAATGTTCCACTCACATCACTTATAAATGGAAACCCCACATACTCCCTTATTAACATCTTAAAAAACTTTTGGTTTATCCAATAACTACCAAAATAACTTCAAATAATCCATCCAATCACCCTATATTATTTTTATTTGTTATAAATACATTCTAGGAATACCTTAGGTATAATCATAAATAGGTGGTTTGAGAAGTGGTCAAATTTCTAACTACGCATTTTTGTATTATTTATTCATCAACCTTAAGATATTATTAAAATAATATAATATTTACAAAAAATATCAAGTATATAATAATAATTTATTATTTTAATTTATTACCTAAATCCATCTCCTCTTCCATCAAATGGAATGAAAAATTATCATTTGTGAGTATGACGGACTACCACCTCACATACCGATGTCATTCATTTTCAATAATCACCTATAATGGATTGCTTTAATGATGGATTTCAAGTATATATATTCTATTTTAACATATTTATACATATTAATTTATTATATCACATATACCTTCTTTACATTCTATTCCATAGGGGATACAATAATGTTGCTCGTGTGTACAACGGACTACTACCTCATGAAGTGGTGTGATTAATTTTTCACAAACTCTTTATAAAGAAGGAAATAAGGATAATTTTAATGATTATATGAGATAGAAATTACATAATAATTATATTAGTGATATATTTATCATTACTAAAATATAATATATCATTTTGTTTCTTATGCTAAAAATCATTACATAATTTGTGTATGTGTTAGCTATCATCTCCATGAAGTGATGTGATTAATTTTACATCACCACATCAGAGTAAAGATATTTATAAATACATTTAATAAAATAATTTGGTATTTATGATATTATTATCATTCATGAAATATAAAATAATACACATCGTTGTTCCATAATGATCACTGAAATATGGAAACATTATACATGTGTACGTTTGTCCATCTATCCCCAAGATCGTAACATAAATCAAGTTTATAACCATTATTCATTATATGTTATAAAATTTTAATTGATGAATAAATATGATAATTATTTCTTGGTTATTATTTTTAATATATTGAAATGATTTCCTCTTAGACCATGGTCAACACACCAAATTCCTGTTTGAAATAATTTACCAAACTACCTCGAAACACCCGAGCTGAAATTTTCTGATTATGTATTAAAATATTCCATTATAATGAAATGAAATAATTTTTTTGGGTAACTAATTAAACCTATAAAATATAATTACGAAATTAAATAGTTGACATAATATTATTATACCAGAGTTAATGGACTTAAAAGTAAAATCATGATTCATCATAAGGGTTTTTATCATATCACTTTTATTTCTATGAGATATATTCAATATTCACCATATATTATTCTTTTATACTATATGTTATTCCAATTAATTTATTTTCATATTATTATCCTGAAAATTATTATTATTTTTAAATCCTTATGATGTTCTCTATTTCATGGGTTTTGATCCAGATAATATTAATATAGTAAAGGACTTAATCTCAATTTTCCATTATTTGTACATACTTTAAAGTTATTAACATAATTTCTTTTATATGATGTTAATATTTCCCCATTTATAATAATTATCATGAATCATTCATTATTAATGGTTTTTATAATCTAATTCTAATTATTTCATCAAGGGATATTTTATTGGAATGTTACAAAGTGGTATAGAGTTTCTCAGATCACTTTCCTTTCATTGGGTTATAAAACTATTTCATTAAATATGTTATGATATTATTATGTGTGAATTGATTTATTAATTTTTTATTGGGTATTTACAATTTTTAGTTATGGATTTAAAATTTTTAGACATAATATATCCATTGATCAACTATCAATTCAATGATGTGATCTTTATAGGGGTTACTCTTCTCAAATTATCTTTCCTATGGACATATGTTGATTTTATTCACCTACTATATTTTCTGAGGTGAATATGACGACCCTTAAAATTTTTATTTCATCAATATCATTATTTTCATGATATTTAATGCTTCATTTGATTTTATTCTTTTATGATAATTACGAATGAAGTGTTAACAATGTGTCAAAGGCTTTAAGTTATAATATCCTTTCTTTTTGGGATTGTTTATGTTGAAAGTTATTTTGGTTGAAATAATATGATATTATTTTATTAAACAATATATAATATATCTCTACTTGTTATAAACGTGTTTAAAATTATATATTTACATTTTCTTCTTTATTGATTACATAATTATCATGGAATTCATTTACAATTTTAATGGTATTTTCTTTTATATAGTGTATCTTTATCTTTCATATCCATGTTTTCTAAAATGATTTCCAAAACGTAAATTTTAAAAAAATTACTCAAAAATATTTTTTATGTGATCAATTATTTTTTTGAAAAGGTTTCAAAAAGAAACATTATTAATTTTTTCGAAAGGGGTCTCATTTGAATTCTTTTTTCAATAAAAATGGAAATGAATATTTACTTATAATATTTATGACATGAATGGATTTTCCAACCGCCATAACCATTATTTTATTTGAACCATACTTTATATGTTTATAATATTATATTGAAAAATATGTATTTTTTACTAATAATGTGTATTCATAGTTTTTAAAAGTGAGTTTCAAAATAAAAATGTTATTTTCCTCAAATATGATTAATGATATTTTAATGGTATTTACATTTATCAATGTCAACAACTATTGTAGTCACTTATTATCAAATATGGATATTTTTTAATTAATGATTCCTAATTATTCATATGTATAGATTTTTATTATTTCAAAATGATTCTTTTTGAAGCCCATTTCCTTACCACTTGTTAATCATGTTTTCAAGATATTATTATGGATCATGATTCTTCTCAATAGGTTAATCATGTTTTAATGGGATTATTATGGAATCCATTTCATTTTCATGGGTTAATAATGTTTCCCAGAGATTATTTTGGAACCCATTTATTTTTCATAGGTTATTCATGTTTCAATGAGATTTTTATTAAACCCATTTTTCCATGGGTTGATTATGTTTCCAAGATATTTTCATTGAACCATTTTCATTTCGTTGGGTAACTTTTTTTTCAAATGAATAATGGTTTTTTCAAATATTTTATAATGAAATGAATGATATATCTATAATATTCATGATACAGTTCATGTAAATTATTTATAATGATAAGTGGTTCTGTAATAATCCAAGGATAGGTGGTTCCATAATAATCTAAGGATAGGTTGTCACATTATTAACCAAGGACAAGTTGTTCCATTATATACCAAGGACAAGTGGGTCAATTATAAAAATTAAATTCATTGGTAACATTAGATGTGGAAGTATACCGTATAGGTTATTCCATTTGTGAGATGTAATGTGAAGATAATTTGGCAAGATACCAGAATGTTTTACCTTTTCTTGTTATGGGTTAATAATGATTTTATCATCAAGATTGATATCACACAGATCATGACTGTTGATTCACATGACACTTCAATTTTTTAAATCATTATAAAATGTTTTCATGTTTGATGATCAAGGTATTGATTAGTATAAATACTATTCTTTTTATACTTGTGCACATTCATTAAGTCATAAAACCCTTATTCCCTTATTATACTCCCTAATGAAATTAAATTGTTAATGCTTAAATTTACTATCACTAATCATTTAATATCACCCTTATTTTATTTAATTTTACCTATATTAATGAATTATGTTGAACATATTATGTATAGAAGGGTTTATTATTGGTGATTATGATTACCTAATGATGAATATGAAAAGCATGGAATCATGAATGATAATGTTCATATTTAATAACTTTTTGTTTATGAATCCATGATGTTAATAGTTTGTCCCAATTCTCTAAAACTATACACCAAAAAGGTCCCATATAATATAATTTGTACTATATTTTCCTTTTTATGTTCTATGATTTGATATGAAATTTTTTTCCACCTTCATCAGTATAAAAGTATAACATTTAATGATTCTGTTTTCTACACTAGGACTAGGAGTTTGGGTTTGAGGTTATTATACAAGATACCATTCTTAATAACATATATAATGGAAACATAAGAAATAGTGGGTTTAAATTATTTTATTATTCAAACATAAATGATTTTAGTTATGACATATATCTGAGTATATGGATATCACATTGGTAAGATATCAAAATCAAGGTGAATTTATTTAGAATTTGGATATTATGAAAAAAAATGGATCATAAATCTTGAATCATGAAAAAAATAATTGAGAAAAAAATAATACATGCGTTATAATCACAAGGAAACATGATACAATAGTTATAAGCTACAGACACAAAGCATATATATGTTTTATAAAATAATAACTTAGAATAGGATTGTGTAATGCATAATATTATTGAAATCATAGCATATTTCATGGATAAATTAGACCTTCCCATCATAACAGAATAGGAAAACCACTTATACATATCAGAGTATACATTGGATAACCACCTATATCACATATGATTTTTGGATTGGTAAGAACACCAATACACCATCCTGATCTCCGAAGTGTTAAAACATTTAATACTTAATTATAGAGCTATAATGGGCCCACTATTCACATATTGGTAATTAATACAAAATGGATCCATAAGAACATGGAATAAATTTTAAATCTATAATATATTTTCCAACATGTTAAAATGAAACACTACTAGAAAATGGACCTATACCCACATTTTTTGGGAAAACTATGGGTATAGGTCACCCTATACTGATGATTTTGGGAAAACCATGGGTATTGGCATTTTTGATAGCCTATGCCCATTATTTCCCTAAACTATGGGCATAGGAAACCATATACCCACGGTTTTCTCCAAACCATGGGTATAGGGTTTCAAAAAATGCATATACCCATGGTTTTCCCAAAACCGTGAGGATTGGGTGACCTATACCCATGGTTTTCCCCAAAACTGTGGGTATAGTCATCGGATAAAAAAACCTATACCCATGGTTTTGACGAACCATGGGAATAGGTTTCCCGCATTTGTGGGGGGAATTTATTTTTTCCACATGAAGAAAAAAAATTGGTGGGAGTTCTATACCCACTATTGATTCTTCTATACCCATGGTTTAAGTAAATATATTTAATAATATATATATATATATATATATATATATACATACATATATGCGGTGATGGGGTAGTGGTAAGGCCACTCGTGAATGGATAATTTGTCATGAGATCGAATCATGTGGGCCGTTATTTTGTAAAATATGTTATACCCACTATTTCCAACCCGTGGGTATAGAGTTATGACACGTTGCCAAAAACTATACCTAGAGTTTTTCCAAACCATGGGTATAGTTCATGGACCTATACCAATGCCACCAATGAATACAGTTCCCCAAAACAGGGGTATGGCCAATACCCATGGTTTTGGGGTCTATACCAACGGTTTTGAAACGTGGGTATAAGATCATTTTCCAGTAGTGAAACATATTTCATGAATGCATACATAATAAATTATAAAAATATATTTAGGGAATGAAAATGGATGGTATAAATATATCATATCACCTAATGAATCATATTAAAAATTAATTTCTATAGACAAAGTTCAAAAATGTAAATAATAGCATTAGAATTTTACTTTAATAAGTGTCTATTAACTTTTTATAACATTTAATAAAATATAACAGTTTTAAAAAAACATGAGGTATAATAATTCTATTTTGAAATATATTAATACTTGTAATGGAAGAATCATGAATAAAATTGGTTGTAATGGAGGGAAGATGAATTCATGTGTAAATCTATAAATGGAAGATTTTTTTCACATTTTTAAAAATAAATAAAATTAAATAAAAAATTACTCATATGGATAATAAAAAATATAAATCATCAAATGGGTTTGTTAATAATTTCAAAAATAATTGGAAAAAAACCTCAGGTATTTCTTAAGTATAGATAAGTATATTTATAAAACAACCTAAATAATTTTGAATATTAAGGAAATAAATTCCCAATTAAATTGAATAGATAAGGTATGTCTCTCTTATATAAAAAATATCAGTTGAATTATGATCCAATAATAGGTTAAATCATGATAAAACATGTAAAATACATAAATTAATAGAGGATAAGAAAATATGTGTGTTTTTATAGATAATGGACATAAAATTTCTTTACATATAAATTAATACATAAATAATTTCAAATTAAAATTTTCAATTGGAAAGAAAACATTACCATATTATTTATCTTAGATGGACACATTCTGAATCCCTTTATAATAAATTTTGGTTTTCTATTAGTATGATTTATAACCATATTAATAAAAAACTTCTTTATACCATTAATTTATAAATACATATTAGATATATTTTTGATTATTTATTTTTTAATTTAATATTACGGTATCAAATGTTCAGTTTTCTAGGCACACATTTGGTTAGGGGTTTATGTTATTTCTCTTTAATGACATGTTTATCACATGTAAAATATTCATGTTGATTAAATATTTGTTTTTTATATGGATCAAGAACCTCATGGTCATTTTATATAACTTATTTCAAGGGTTCTCATATAATTCTTTAATATATCAATTTCTTTATTATTGATTTTAAAAAAAATAATTAAATTATCTATTTAGTATAAATGATAATATTACAATTCTGTAATTATTAAAACTTCATCTATTAATTATTTTTTCCTTTATATTACTATTAAAAAATTTCTTGTAATCATTATTTATTTAAATGTTATAACATTGTTCATGAATGTAGTTAAAACTAAAGAAACAAGAACTTGTTTTAATGAACAAATGGATATGAAAATTATATTGTATAGTAATAATATCACATTTTCCAAAGCATAATGATTTCAAAAAAAAAAAAAATTCAAGAATATTTGTTTGAAGATGAAATAGAAAAATTAAGTGGGTGATGGAAACAATTAAGTTGATAACATTATCCTCATCTTGAAGAGCCTATTGGAAAGGATATATTTTATACTCTTTTTAGTGACTAATGGATTCCAAACAATAGATAGGATTTTAAGGGAGAATATTATTTTATAAATTGAAGGTAAATTATTTGTAAATATTTTTATTCATGTCGGATAATTAGGGTCCAATTTATATGTGATATTGGGTGAAATTTTTATAAATAAAAATTTATTAACATTAAAAATAATTTATTCAAGGAAACTCGACAAAAAATTAATAATTAGTGGAGTTAAAATAATGTTAAATAACGAAAACCTTATTTTCACTTTATTTATAAGTAGTTTTAATATTTTATTATCATAGACATTAATTAAAACCTTTTACATTATTTTATCCATTCCTATGGAAACAATGTTTTGCCATGGTAACTTATTTTTATAAAAAATAAATTATAGATTATATCATAATTTAAACATGATTATTAAAAATATTAAAACCATATTAGAAGATAAAATTTATATAGGTAGTGAAATTTAATTTTAATATATGTTCACAAAACACCTAATATTTTAGTTTAGATAATTGTGTCTGTAAGAATTAAAATAAATATATTTATATTCCTTATAGAGTAGTAATCACTAGATAATTGGAAATTTTTGAAATATATATATATATATAAACAATTAATTTCCTTAAAATTCACATTTATATCATGAAAATTTAATGTTACATAAAATCATATAACAATTGAAATAATATTTTTAATCCAAATGTTTTAGTTTTTACATGAATAATGAAATTATACTTCTTTATAATTACATATTTATTTTTTGGAAGTTGTTAATTTATTTTTCTAAAAATTCCTTAAATTTTACCAATTTGTTTTACTGATTTCATTCCTATAATGTAACAACTTTATCAAAAACACATAATACATAAAAAAATTTATAAAATAATTTGTATTTTACTAAGTAATTCTGATCTATATAATTTTATTACAAAATCATTTTATTTTACAATGAGTTTTCAACTAAACATCTATTAATTTATTTCAATTATTATTATGACATAACATTATTCACAATATTTTTATACTATGTGTATCATAAACTATCAAAACCAATGACATTATATTAATGTAAATACATATTAAAATCATATGGTGTTATAATTAGTCATCTATAAACCTTATAAGTGGATTAATACTATTAATAAGGGTGGTATAGCCTAAAACCACCACCAAATAGTCTATTTAGTTGATTTTGTTGAATAAGGGCATTGTCAATTGTGTTTTCCTTTGATTAGCCCAGCGATGGTGAACTATGTAAAATAATTTTGTTCTATGGGTGTGATATTATATATTCTTCATGACATCATTTAATACTTTGGGTTATATAGTCATTGAAAAATCTATTTACGATATAATGATGAAAGGATTAACAATCATATAATCAGTATTATAAGTGAAAAAACATGGTCCGATTAATTATAAGTTTATGTTTTATTTCGGAAATGGTTGTTTAAAGATAAAGTGATTAAATTGGAATGAGTTCCATATCCAGATTCACCCACCAATGAATATCTCTCAATTTAATCTTTTATATGACTAAAAATTGGAACCTAATAAAGGTTTATTTTCATTGGAGATGCTTTATGTTGATATAATCTGATATGTTCTTGATGGAATTTATATTATAAATCTATAATATTTTGGTAACATTAATCCAACAATGAAGCCTCATACCCTCAGTGGTACAATCTTTTATGGGCGAAACAATGAGAAGTATAATTTTATAATAATATTGGTAATTATATTATAATATATACCCAAAGGGAGGATAATTTGAGAAATATCTATAATTAATTTTGTGACATATAGAGAAATAAAATTATGAATATATATATCTATGTTTATGTGTTAATGATAAAATAATTATTATTATAATGCATATGACAGTTGGGTGTTGTTGAAAACATTTTTTAAAATCATCATATACAAAGGATTACTTTACATAAACACCAAGAGAAAATATATTTTTGAATATATGATTGAAAATGAAGAATAATAAAAATTGTCTTGAGATTGTGTTATCTTTAATAATGGTGATCAATTACGAATCTAACTAGAAATTTGATTGTAATTGTGTTTTGGAATATCATTTAAAATTTATAAATTTAGATTCCATAGTAGGATTAAATGAAGATAATGATTAAAATTAAGACATGAAAATGACATCATATTACTGACTTGGAAATTGTTCACGAAGAATCCTAGATAAAACCTATAAGTTATGTGAGGATGTGGATCATTGGGGGAAAATTCATAAGGTGGACTATGAATTTATAGAAAAAATGTATAAGTAAAATAACAGAAAAAAGAAAGTGGAAGGGGAATTAAAATATGTTATAATTAAAATAGGTGATAATGTGACGGGAAACTATGATCTACATGAAGAACAATAATCTAATGTGGTTAAAAAATAACTATCTAGAATGATTTAAAATTAAGAATTATCCATGTGAATACACAACAAGAAGAGAGGTGAAAATTTATAAAGGATATTTGGTAAATAATTAATGATTTAGAATCCAATTTTATATAGAAGGATGATAATTTCAAGAATGTCAATTAGTGGTTGAGTACATATTATTAAAAGAATAAGATATTCACCATGACATCCTCAACTAGTCGAGTTTGTAATGATTAAAATTAGGAGTCAATGAGTAGGTGAAGGATTATTAATAGAAATATAATATATGTCTCTCAAGAAATGTTATCTAAGAAATTATACAATTATTTAGTCATGTGACATGCTATGAGTTTGTGTTTATTGGAAAAAGGGTTCAATGGTATGATGAAATATGTTCCAATAAAATTTCAACCAAATCATAATTACATGATATATATTTTTTCTAAGTAATAATTTATTTGTGATATCCATGATCATGTGTATATATAAAATATTAATAAAAAAGCTAAATGTTTCATAATAAATAACCCATATTCCTAAAAAAATTAATAAGTAATTTTACTGAAAGAAAAGCATTAATTTTTAAAATAGAATCACTACATAGAAATAAAATAATGATGGACCTCAATGAGGGTGTAAGAAGAACTAATGACTTTTTTACTAATAGTTACACTTTTCTTGTGTATTAATAAAATGATGAATGAAAATGATTTATGATTCTTCAATTTGGGAAATTATGGGGGTTTTGAATAAAAGATCCACCAATGATGAAAAATTATTAGGTGGATCTCAAGGTTATCAATGATGAAAGAAACAAAGAATTATAATGTGGTATTTCATATATCACGTTGAGGAAAAATATTTTAAGAGATGTAAGAGTCATACATCAAAATACTCATGATGATGAATATGGTGATAATTAATCAAAGGATGAAAAATTTATAGGTTTAATTATTATCATAATACGGTTAATGACTAAGACATTAAAATAGAAGACCAAATAAAACATTAAAATTTTAGTCTGTATAAGTGTTTTAACTCAAATGAGAAGAAAAATTATTGATTTGAAGAAATTTGGTGTCAAATGTTTTTTCGAACATGACCAACTAGAATCCTCAACTTGAGGAAATTTTAGGACACCATCTCACTATATTATTTAATTTTATAATATTCGTTCATTTTATAATGATTTTAGGGAGGTAAAATAATTTGGAAGGTTACATAAATAGATGAAGGTTGTATAGTAACAAGAAATTTTGATCCATATATTGATGTGATCATTAATTTTGGTACCTTTATAAATCTATAATTATAGGAACATGAGTGAAGTAAGAAATATTGAGGTAATTAAATTTTTTTCCAAGTGGTATCATGGTCTTGAAAAATTTTTGGTTTCAAGAGAATATATTATTAACTTTCATTAGACGCTGAATAAGGATGAACATTCCTTGAAGAAGAACCAATAAAAAAAATGGGTTTACAAATTCTATTTTTTGTTATATTATATGATATCATCTTATTGGTTATATACATATTAGAGGCTAAAAAAGGTGAATGACATTCATACTTAATTTTACTTTTATTGTTATTATTTAATAGAATATGTTAGTGGGTTTAGTGAATGTAAATCTAAAAGAGATATCTATAAAAACTGAAGAATGACCCTATGAATAAATGTATACATTTTTTTATAATTAAGTTTTTTTATGATTTATATCAATGTCGGCATCCATATATGATTTTTAATGATGAAATATTATACACTAAACACACATTAAAATTGATATTTATTTTCGGATTTTTTTGTGAATGTGGTATTTAGTTCACCAAAATATTTCCATTTTAAAATCATAATATTTTTACAAATTGTATAATGTTGATGTATGCGACTACAATAGAAGATAGTTGAATTATTAGATTAATGTTTTATTTCCTAAAAAATTTTCTAACTCATAAGGATTTAAGGATTTTTGGATGGATCATCACCATGTGTTAATATAACTCACTAATGTTTTATCTAAATATAAAGACTACAGAATAAGTTTTATAAGAATTATGATTTAAAAGTGATGTTTAAACTAGAAATTGAAATATATTTTGATTATCTTTCAAGTTGGGGATATTAATATATCTAATATACAGCATGGGTTATGTTTATGTAAGGGGAGATAATCTATTGATGATTCCACTAATCTCACAAAAGGGTAAGGAGAATAATTTAATGAATATTTTTAAAAATAAGTAGACAAGTGGTATAAAATATGATAATATATATCCTAACAAGTTATGTGTATAACAAGGAAGTGAATTTTTTGTTTTTTGATGGAAATAAAATAGGGGTAACATAATGATGAATCTTAATTATATGACCCGTTTCTCCTAAGGTAAGGGTTTTTCTAATTCACATGTTACTTTTAGATGAGATATTAAGTTGAATTTTTTTTTCAAATTGGGAGAACTAACAATCTTGAATAAATGAATCTATACATCTCTTAAAGTGGGATTAAGTATAATAATGATAACATGAATTTTTTTTGGATTAAAAGTAACGTTTCCAATATTTAAAAATGGGGAGATTGTTGGAATCCAATTGAGTATTAATATTTATGTTTGATTTTATGTATATCCAAGATGATTCTTGGTGTCATATGTACAATAAATAATTGTTTTTTATGTTTTGGAGTTGTTTCTATTAATTTATGGATGATATAGAAGTTACTATATAAACTAAGTTGTTATAAATGTTTTAAAGATATGACATTATGGAAGTTACGTTAGAAGTTGATCTATTGATTTTCTAGAAGTTGTATGGAATTTTATGTTTTAAAAGTTATAAATGTATTATATAATATGAGTAGAATTTATATGGATAGTTTATTATTTATGATGAGTAACATAATGGTATTCGATGGAGTTCATGATATATATTTTGAAGGCTATAAGCGGAGGCCACTATATGAGTAAATATGTCATGTATTTATGATTTCAGTAACTAAAAAATAGATAAATCTAATATGTTAGGTTTTCAAAGGGACAACTATTATTTTCCAAAATAAAAGAAATCCGCATAGGGAAAAATTCATAAGAGGATATGCAATCTTCTCCAGAAGATTATTTAGATACATTACCTATGGTTCCTGAAAAATATCATATGTTCAAAATGTTTAAATATAACACGGAGAAGTAGATATTTCTGTTTATATATATAAGGTTCATTCTAGAATGAGTGTTTATAAAATCATTTTGGTTTTATCCTTATGAATATGTAGAAAACTTGGAATGAATTCCACGCCATAGTGAGGGTTCCTATAACATATATTACAAAAATTTGGATGTGACAACATAGATTAAATTTTTAGTAGGTTTGTCCAATTTTTTTAATTTTATAACTTGTGGAATGATTCATTCTTGGATAGGGACCCCATGTGTGTTAGTATTAGGGATATATAAATGAAATATCTAATTCAAACATTTGGATTTTACATCAAGACAAGAAATGGATTTATAGATTGGAAAGTGGAAAATTTCATTGATGTATAAGACATATCATTATTGTGATGAGAAGTGTGAGGACATTGTTCACTTGGCAAATTATGATTACATAGTATTTTTCACTGATGTTTTTATGGGGGTGAGCTGGAAAATAGAAGATATGGAATATATTCCATAAAGGAAGTCGAAACATTGTGGAGGTACTTTTTATTGAAGGGGACGAGGATAAATAATTCAAAGGGATATAAAGATCACATTATGATAGTGGTGTTCATATTGTGATGATGTAGATAAAATAGTATTTAAATTACATACTGTCCAATCATTTAGAAATTAAATCAATGATTTATTGGGTGAGTTTGACTCGAATTTCTATGGGAAATCATATGAACATAATTGATACTAGTTAAAATATATTTCCATACCATAATACATGATTTTTTTATTCGTTTTATCACACTATCATTATATTGAAAGGTCATATATGTGAATGAATTTCCCATATGGTATATGTATATCTGTATATTGAACTCCCCCTTTCCCCAAAAGGGACTTCAGATCTATCATCACGACATGACAAATGTGGGTCATGGTGTGTTGCATTGGAAGTAAATTTTAATGTTGTTAAAACCATTTCATGATCCTTGGGGAGTATTGTACTAATATTTTCCAATACATCTTATTGATACATGGAACTCCTTAAGCCAAGTCATGTTGGTGGTGGGAATTTTAGGATGTATTTAAAATGGAATGAGATCCACTTTTTTGTAATATTATTTTATATCATGGTATATTGAGATAGATTGGTTGTAATATGGGATGAATAAATTTTGTTTCGTAGACTAAGACCTATATATTTAAAATCCAAATTTCATGGGGTGTAGAATTATTTTTATTTTTTATTCAGTTGTTTTATTATTTATTAAAGTATAATTTTTGATGTTATGATTTATTAATCTCATCATGGTTGGGAATGTAAATAAAATATGATTATATGAATCCTAATAGTCACGTAGGTTAACATGAAATTTACAAGCATATTTTTGACTACGAATAAAAAAAATTTATAACGTGTTTTTTATCAACTAAATGAAATTAATAGTTTATTTTATGGTTTCATGAATAATTTTGGGTTGAAATATAATCAGTTGCATTGAATGATTAACATTTTTCAAGGAAATATCATTGATTTGATTACGGTCTGGATATGTTTATATTATGTTATGAAAATTCATGACAAGAGATTATAAGAATGTGGTAACTTCCTGATTCTTCTTTTAGGTAGTCAAATACTTTTTTTTATCATATTTGTTTCGAATTCACTCATGTTTTTTGGGAGTCTTTTATAGTTTTATTTAACATTATAGGAAGATAAATTTATTTTACATGATTGGAGAAAACAATGAAGTTATAAACATGAAATTATGTACCTTGTTATAGAGGTATATAAGATGTTGTTTAGTAAGGTACATGTTTAGTGAAAACAATGTGTCTATCTCTAAAACCATGAAACATGAGGTTGATCCATTTCACATGGTGGGCACTTGGTTTGTCAAACCATTTGTCCAAACCATATGGATTTTCCAATTTTCTGGAAAGGGGATCATGGTTGGTTCATGGTTTTTTAAATCGTGTGGCTTCACTAGTATTCTAGAAATGGGTACATAGTTTCTGTGTGATTTTTAAAACCATTCGAAGTGATTTTAAAAAATAAGAATTTTCTTTTCAGACATGAAACAAATTGTTTTTTCACATTATTATTTTAGTTAAATTGTTCCTTAATACAGATACTCTTCTTGGAATGTATTAGATTCCATTCATATCAATAGTGCATTTAAATCGATTTGTTGTTGTTAGATATAGTCTTTCAATGTAATGTGCTCTTTCTTTTTTTAATTAATATTATATATTCACTATTATCTCCCCAAAGTGGACCGTACATATGGAATGTTGATAATGGATATAAGGGTTTTCAAATAAAATAATTTGGATTTTTATAGATCAATCAAGGAATTTGGATTTTTTGTTCGGGTATTAATTGGCCATTATGAGCTCCATGGTAATGTTTTTTGTACGTAAATTCTCTCAAATATTGTTCTATAAATAATGAATTATATTTTCATATATTAAAATTCAGTGATTAGGTTTCTTTTATTATTTACTAAACCCCTTGTCTCTCATAGATTCTAGATCATATGTGAGTGTTTGAATTCCAAGTCTTTCAATGCTAGTAGTTTCATTAATTTTATTTTTTTGACAAAGCATTTTTGGTCACTAAATGAAGTTAATTTTTAATTTGTTGAAAAACATGATTTATGAAAATATGTTGAAAATAAAATTTGAAATGGTTTTTAAAGAAATGTATAATTTTTATTATTAAGTGTATTCTTTTTATAATTTTATGAAGATAGATTTTACTTTTTTTCTTATTAAAAAATGTTTTTATGTCTATTTTTTAGTTTTGATATGAATTACCCATTTTGGAATCTACTGTGGTAATCCCAAATGTGATTGACAATAATTTTGGTATCCACCATTAATGATTAACTATATCCTCATAGACTTTTACTAATAAAGTAATGTGTGAACTAGGTTGTCTATGTGGTTGTAAGGAGATAGTCATGGGAGTTAAATCTCACCCCTACAAATCTTTTTCTATGGTGATGCTTAGACCAAGTGGCCTAGTTATCATAAAATTTTTATGATGATACTCACTCACTAGGAATTAATGATACACATGGGATTCTATTCCATATTATTAAGCATTGAAATGTATGTTTTGGATTACTATGGAAAAATCATGAAAATCAGGTTGTTGGTATGTTTTATAAATGTCTAAAGAGATATTTTTCCATGGTTCTTATTTAATTGTGTAAAATTATATCTCATTATTTAACATTGTTTACAAGATAATTATTTTCATATTTTTTAAATTATACGTATGGAAAACTAGGAGGTATCCTAATGGAATCGTTTTATCACACCCTGCACACACCATTAAGTGTTTGTAGATCATTTGTCATCTAATAGAGAAAATGGAAAAGAAATGTCAGGTAGAAAAAGAATTTTTTGATACAAGGGTTTGAATGTTTTATGTTCACATTCTTTCATGAGGAATTTTGAATTACTATTTTTTGGTTAATTTGGTTTCTCTACGTATATTAGATCATATTTCACATAACAATTTTATCTTTCCATAATCATCTCCATTATGAAATAATGAATGTTTTTCTATATCATTATTTCACCTTATTATATGTTTGTTATGGAAAAATTATTCCAATTGTTATTATTCAATAATAGGTACTAGTTGATAACCCATATGGATTTAAAGTTACCTTTGTGTTATATAAGAACTATTTTGGATTATTTATGGTCTCGAAATACTGTTCATGTTGTGAATGATTGATATCAAATCTTGATTTCCCTATTTCCATAGTCAATATTTCTTTTGGGATTTCTTTGGTTGATGGGAGATATGAATATGGGGACATAATGGGATGGATATGAGTGACTTCCTAGCCACATATCATCATGACTATACATATGTTACCAGGTGTTGTTGGGAAATCTATATTTTAGGTTTTGGGTTTTATAATCAATGTATTTTAATTTTACCTCCTAATTTTTTGAATGAATCATTTCACATTAAATTTATATTGATCCATAGAAGTTATGTTTTTTTATAATTTTTTCATTTTAATTGTAGTATCATGCCCCCAATATATGTCCAAAAATTCCTTTAGATGGGTCTACTGATGAATCATTGTACTGAAACCATCATATTAATCAAAATCATCTCAAAGAAGTGTTACACAAGGTCAGAGCTATGGACTGAGGTGTGTAACCATCCCATATCCAATCTAATGTGGTTGGAATTTAATTATATGAGGACAATAACCATGGAAATAAATTTATTTACTAGAATCCACTAGCATTCCAAGGTGTTAATTATCCTTGGTAGGTGGAGTATTGGTTGGGAAAACATGGGATTATTTGTAAACTAATAGAGACATATGAATTAGTCAAATTGAGGAATGTTATCTCCACAATTGAATTTATGAGTAGTAGCTATTGAGACATAGTTTTCTTGGATATAAAGCAAGAGTCCTTAGAGTGTAAAGGCCAAATGATCATCTTTACTTATATTTCATACCTAGAATCTATAACCATGGGGAAAGCTATATAGTATATAAAAATTGAATAAGGGAATTAGTCAATGATGGAGTATATTAAATCATTCTCTATAAACTATCTATTTTCATAGAAGGTCATATATAATTAATAAATGAAGGCCCAGATGTTTTAGATGTGTATGTGATATAATATCCTATCATAGGATTTCAAGTGATATATTTCTATCTATGTAGATTAAGTGGGCTGGGAATTCATGGCAGAGAATGATCTGGAAGGTAAATCATGATTGGATGAAGTTCTTTTTTTATATAGTGGTTGTTTCCATTGTCTTCTCAAAGGAAAAATGAAGTTAAATGAGTTTCATAGGGCAACTAGTGGTGTTTCTTCTCAACGGGATCTTTAGGAACCATCATCAACAGTTATAGATTTACTTTTTATTATTGTTACCTTACAAGACACATGATGCTCTTTTTTTCCGTGCCTCATATAGTTTGAAACTTGATTAGATGCAACAGTCACTAATAGATTTTTTTGGATCTATCTTTACCTCACAATGGTACCACCATGTCAACACCTATAGGATCTGTGGTGTTTCAAGATGCTTCTCATTCTATATGTTTCTAGAAATGTGCCCCCAAAATGAAGAAGTTCATGTAGTTAAGTAGTTTTATGTGGACATTGATGGTGTTCATATATCTATGAGAGGTTCTATTTCTATTTCTTCAACATTAGAAACTAAATTATCAGATATAGGTAACACAAAATTATTTGTATCAAATCCTCTAGTAGTACTTATAAAAAATATAAAGGAACTAATGAGATTTCATATGGGATTAGTAATGACTCTATGAATGAATAAATTATATGGTTATGGTTTTCAATTTTCCTATTTCATTATATACTACATAGACCTGGTTTTGTATCTCTGGTTTCTCAACTTGGAATTTCTCAGTTTTAATATACAAATTGATTTTTTGGACACTAACAAAACTCATATTGGCTTTCCTCCTTGGTGACTATTCATTACTACATTTGATGGGTGTTCACATGTGTTTTAGAGATAATGGGATCCATGGTCATGTCTGGTGGTGCAATATATTATATAGATTAGTATGTTTAGGATTTAGCATACATCAAAGTTATAATAGGAATCTAGTTTTAATTTCTTTCCTCTGGTCGACAATGAGTTCAAAGAAGTGTTTTTGAATGAAATATAGGGTTTCCCTCTAGAGTAGGAGTCATATTTCATGATTGAATTGTTCTTAGAAACCCATCCTATATCAATTTCATATGATAATATAGATCTATTATAATTTAATGAACTAAAAATTTTGATGCATGATTTGAGAGCTATAATATTTTCACACCAAATTATGCCATCTTTGGAAGATTCAATTCTTTTTTCTAGGAATACCAATGTGAATTTTTTCTTGTGAATAAATTATCATATGATGAGTTGAGTAACCATAATGAAAAAATATATCATTTCATTAAATAATGATATATTTGATCAGTTGAAAGAGGAAATATGCTTTCAAAATATTGATCTTTAATATGGTTAACTTCAAATATGAATTATAGATTTTAATCTTCCAATAACCACCTTGCAGATTTGGTATTTCTATTTCAAGTATCCTATGTTGTCATTTGGCACAACTAATGACTGAGTTATCATTATAGCTTCAATGTACTCGATTACCAAATAATATATTGAATCTATTTTCATGATTTTTGTGGATGAAATATTAGTGCAGTCTAACACCAAAGAATATCATGTGTGTTTCAAATGCCTTGTTTTTGGAATTAATAGTGATAAACCTAGTTATGCTAAATTATGAAAGTGTTAATTGTGGGTTCATGATATTATGTTTTTATGACACTTGATCCTAAAGAGATGTATTTTATAGGATCTTTATATGGGGACCGTTTCTATGTCATGAAAAGAACTAAAAAATGTATTTGGGACTTGTACCTTCCAATGATTATATGGATATTAATGGTTATTTGTAAATGATTTATCTGATATTCTACCACCTTTAATTGATTTCACCTATAAAATGTTGATATTCTCATCAAATCAACATTTTTAGTTATAAATTGATTAGATGAAGTGTTTTTAGACATTATCCACAGTTATAACATTACAGAAGATGTTTAGGGATATGTGGTTTATTCATAAGATTCGAGTTCTTGTTTGGTTAGTGTCAATATGTTGGGATATTACGTAGTGTCTTACAAATCCTTTTGAATTATACAACATTATAGGAATTAAAAAAATAATTATATAGAAATATAAGTAGTTTTACATGCCCTCCAGAGTTGGCATCACTTTATTTTTTATGAAAATATTACCATTTAACATGATCATAATATTCCTAGGTATATATTTTCTCAAAAAAAATTTGACTTCTGATAAAGACATTGAGTCTAATACCTACATTCATTCCATTTAAATTTTTTAATTAAACTATGAAAATATAATTTATTATTGGATACTCACAACAGGATCTTACCTTCTCAAGTGGTAAAGGAGAAAAATGATAAATATAACTTTATTATAATTTTTTCTTAGAGACACTAGGGTGAAATGAAAGAGTGAGTTAATGTTATAGTGAGTTTTAAGGTGATATTATCCCTCCATAAGATTATTATTCTTAATTAATAGAAAAATTATGATTTTGAGAGTTTTTATGATTAATTTTACATTGGGGAGGCCATAAATGAATTGAATCTTTCTCCAGAGGGTATTATTTGCCTATGCAGATGATATGTTGTAACTTAAACTACCATAATGATTATTTTTTGAAATTTTATTAACTATTTCTAGTATGTAGACCCTATAATTACAAATATGTTATCTGACATGAAGCTTCAGTTTCAGTGGACATTTATTATAAAATATATATATAACTTCATATGTCATTTTTATACATGAAAACAAATTAAGGATAATACCTCGAAGAATTTGGGATTTACTAATCCTATTCTCATACTAATGAGGAAGTGGAAATAAAAATATTTAGATTTCATTTTTTCTTTAACTCATACTCACCAATGTAATAATATAATCTTAATGGTAATCGATCAATAAACTATGTCATCTCATTTCATACCAACTCATAACACCAACAAAGTAGAGACCTAGGAATGTTTTTTGTAAATGATTTTGTAAGGATACATGGGATCCCTATGACCATTTTCCCAAATAGGGGAACACTCATTTTAACTCAAGATTTTTGAATGACCTGTAGGTGTAAATCACAACTCTAGTTTGGTTGACCGCCACAAATATTCCCAAGATGGTTGTAAAAACATAAATGGCTCCCTGTATTAAGAAATATTTCCTATTTACCTATTACTTGGACCTAAGAGGTTCTTAGAATATCCATTTGGGGATGATATAGTATTTTTATAATAAAATAGACCATTCATCCATTGGAATGGAAAATATAGAATCTTTGTATGGTTATCTATATAAATATCAACCTTATTTGTCTAATTTGGGAGAAACTTCTTGGGTTTTACTGAGATTGGTTTAGAAGAAAACTAAACTAATTTAATTTTTTCATGAATTTCGTGTGATTAAAGAAAATAATGTGGATCTATCCTGGAAACATAAACCCTGTTATTGGGTTCCAGAGGAGGAAATTGTTTTTGGTGAATGGTTTTTCAAAATATTACTAGATTAGGCACAACCATACTACCATATAATTAGAACCAATGGAATAAGCTTCTCTTTTATAACCTTCACATGATAATCAGCAATACTAAATGGTTTGTTTAACGCTGAAATATTAGGTTATATATTGAGTTATTCCCAATTCAAAAGTTGATTTGAGTCCAAATGATATTTTATGAGTTGGGAAACATAGAAAATGTTGTGGACCTAATATAACAAAGTGTGAAAATTGATGACATACACTACCTTTCCATGTTGTTCAATTATCATGAATGGTCCCAAAATCATAGAGTGAGCTTCTATAACATTTGACGAAGTCAACGACCTAGTCTTGGAGATAATTTCAATAATACATGAAAAGAAATTGAAAATTCCATAAAATGGTGATGTTAATCCACATAAGACTCATTCCATCTCTGAACTATAACAAAAAAAATGAAAAACTATCCTGACCATCACTATTGACTCTTGAAACTACCTATCTTAAATTAAATAATCATTTAAAACACCAACCCTATAATAAGGATATAAGTAATAATTTCTATTTAAAATATTCAAAAAGTGTCATTCTAATGGTTAACTTGTAACTATTATTACCATAAAAATTTACTAGACCCAAATGTTTATCCCAAACCTCTTTTAAGTCCATGAAACTAACCTAAACCATATTGTCTAGTATCAGGTTTCCCATTTTTATTTACCATGTATATGGGGATGATAGGTTTGGCTCAAATTGACATGAGATCCCATATCCTATAACATGACCTTCCAAAACCAAATGGTAAAATGAGGTTTCCAATATAAGAGAATGGATATATAGAACCCATGAATCATTACAATCCCTTACATATAAAACCTTCATAGGTCCTCCAATTTATTAGTGTCATATATTATTATTAAATGAGATGATTTATCCAACCAGCCAATTAAAAAATGTATATTATTATTACCTTATGGAGGACTTGGGGTTTTAAGGTGTGGGATCCACAATGAGAGTGGTGTTCATTAAATGTTAGTGGAGTGTAACACCCCATTAAAAGTGAGACCTAAATTACAATATGTAACTAACTATGTAAAAAAGTTGTACCATAGTTATTGAGAGATAAATGTGTAGATCTATGTAGTTAATTACACATATCCTAGATTAGTTTTAGGAGGGGTGACCACCTTGGAAGATTCCTAGGTTGAATGTGATTTATGAAAAATCAAACTATAAGAACATGTGTTTGAATATGGGGATAGTCATTTGTCTGAAAAACGATCACAATAGGTCATATAAGATGTTTTTCTATGAAAAAAACCATGTTATTACTTCAAAACACATAGTTAGGTTCATGGATAGTGTAAAATGTGTGTACTTCTACTTAAACCATGAAACATTATGTATAGAGATATAAAATGGGTTTTAAACCAATGTAGTTAAATAGTATGGCTTCCCCAGTAGCCCAAAAAGTGGTTTATAATTAGCCCATGGTTTTCTATACTACACTACCAAAAACTGTAGCATCCCCAGTATCATGGAAATGAAATCATTGTTGGTTTATAGTTTTCCAATTTTTTTGGTCAAACTGGGCAATGTGATTTTAATTAATTTTAAATGTACTTATAGAAGATAAAAAAAATTAAATTTTCCCACATTCCAGTCCTGGTCGAATAATATCTCAACAAAGGGAACTCCTCTTAATGATTTTGTATATTCAATGACTCTCTGTGGTTTATTTAGAAGGTTATTTGGGTGTTTAATCAATTATATAATTTGTATTCATGTATTCTTCATCATTCTCTATTAATCATTTATATGCAGACTCCTCTCCTTGAATGATTACATAGATCAAGGATAATGATTCTAGATCAATTTTTTAGGACATGATATAATTGGTTTTAATAAATTTCATTCACGTAATTTTTATTTATTATCTTGGTAATCATTTTTCATTGTTCATTCTTCATAAATCCTTCTATTAAGCTATTTATATCCCCCCATATCTATATAAATGATCAATTGGAGTTTATTTTTTTGGAATTATTTACATTGGTTTCATCCTTTTCTTATTTAATATTTTAGTTCTCTTGACATATATAGCAGTTGAATGTGTTTTGATTTCAATTTTTTATAAATAGGTGGTTTGATGAATTGGATGTGTTTTTAAAGTCGTGTTTTCTCACTTATTTAAATTGATTTCTTAATGGTAGGTAAGATAGTATTCTAAAAATATAATGGAAATGGATATTGAATTTTTTTTAATGGCTTGGTAAATTATTCATAAAATGTATTATCTTTTCTAATATTTTTCAACATGTATTTATCCCTTTTAGTTGTTGAATTAAAAATATTAAAATAATTATTCATTTGGATAAATCTTTATGTTCCCTTATATGACTCTAATGTAGTAATCCTGAATATGATTAATGGTGAGGTATGGATAAACTCCACCACCGAAAAATGTTATTCTAGGGTAACTTGGGCACCAAATTTCTGAAGATGTAGAAATGATCCACTTTTAGGAGTGAAAACTTACCCATTGATCAACTATTCTTGGGTAATTTGAACACCAAGTGGCCTAATGGTCGCAATATTATTAAAATTATCTGTATTAATGTGGAATTTATTTAGATGATGGAATTTTTTTATCATGTAATTATTTTTAACATTATTTCACATTGATTATTGAAATTATTTTATGACTAGTATATTTTTTTGTCTAAAAAATTATGAAAAGAGTCATTTAACTATTGTTTAAATTGAATTGTGTAAAATTGTATCCTAATCCTTAACAATTTTTACATGTGAATATTTTTTCTACTTTGTAATGTCTTCTTATGAAACACATGGTGGGATCTGACTAGTATCTTATTCTCACACCCTACATACTCTTTGAGGTGTGTTTATATCTTGTTTTATAGGATTTTAGGAATATAATGCTTATATAGGGTTGGATAAGATTTTTTTAGTTGTGTGTCGGAGTCTACAGGGGGCATTATGTTGCAAGGAGTAGTGACTTCATAGTTTTCCAATACTTTTTTCATTATATATTGTCACGTTCATTTCCTAGAGATTGTATCTTTTTGTTATTGTGTTTTCTTGAAATACCATCCTTTTTCTATATCCTTATATAACATTGTTATAGGTTCTTTTTTGAAATATCATTCTCATGGTTTATCATGATGACTAGATACATGTCTCCTAGATGAGGTGAAAGGGAACACCCTTTGATCATGCAAAGAACAGTTTGTTTTATGGATGCTAGGGTAATATGATTATGGTCATGAAACGTATTGCCTCATTGGGAGTGTGAGATCTAATGTTGATGATATATTAACTATAATTCGAATGGTTTTTACTATGATAACATAGTTGTATGAGGTTGTATGAATTTTTTATTTTATTAAAAATGGGGATTAATATTATAAATATTATGAATCGTGGATTTTTTATTTCAGATATAATATATATTTTTGGAATCCAATAGTGTTTTATGAGGTTGAATGTGAGAATTATCTAGAGGATACCATATTAGTTCATATGGGAGATATTCTTAGAGTATGAATGTTCGAGATTATGCATGTAAGAAAAATGAGTTATCTATATTATGTCCATGATGGAAGACATAACCATATACTTTCACATTCCAACACAACTACCCTATATAGATATATAAGACCAATTTATACTGTGGAATATTTCAATAATATCCAAAGAATATTTGAGTTGGTTAAAAACTCTATGTAAAAGAGTGCGATCTCAGTTTTCTTTATGCTAAATTGTCCTACTCATTTATAGTAGAGTTTTATGGGGTAGAGTAATCCAAAAATTTGATTTTAGTCCAAAAAACATGTCCCAAACCTAAATAAGATATCACAATCTTATCTCATAATAGAAGGCCTTCCCAAAATCATCCCCATCTAGTAGATGCATAAATTAATGTATCTTGAAGAGTTAATTCGCATATTTTATCACTAAATTTTTCTGTAATGAAGCTATATAAACTCTAAAGATTAATTCACATTATTGATCTACTAGAACAAATCCTCGTAGAGTAAATTTTATGAAGAATCATATTATAAATTATTATTTCTAATAAGGGTATTGAGGATAGTAGAATATATTTTATATTACCTCTCTTTGTATGGTCATTTAGTTGATGATTCAATGGACAGAAGAGGTGGGTTGATGGGGTTGATCTGTGTTGGTCCATGGTAGTATATCATGGGAATATTTTAATCTATTACATCTAGAGTGAGTTAACCTATAGATTTTTTAAAATTTGGAAGTATATAACACTCTCACTAAAAATTCTCCAATCCTCTAGAGGAGTGTCCCTATTTTAGATACATGATGAAATTTTGGTGTTACTATTGTTGAGTCTTAAAAGATTTTGGGTAATATCTAGTGAATGATTATAAATTCATGTTATTTTTAAGTGAATTTCTATTTATTGATAATAGGATGTCTTTGGTCTGATTGGGGAAAATTATTATATGGGGTTTTCATGGACCACAACAGTAGTATTATTAAGGTATTTAGTCATAAGGTGGGTGGGACCATAGTATAGGTTCTACCAATTTATTCATGATGGATTAAAACTATTCACTTTTGGTGAGTGAGATTTTTTAGTTTCAGGTTTTATATTACTTTTATCCACCTAGGATGACTCTTTATTTTACACTGGTCATACACATTCTTTCATTTTATCACATCTAATAGCTATTTTGGGTGTTTTTTAGAGTGTTTTATAGTCTCTGTAAACTTTTAATCTGTTCTATTTAAGTATAATGATCATTTTAGGAATATTATTTGGACTGAAATTATTATGAGTTGATATTGGTAGGTTTAGTACATTTTAATACATATATGTTCACCTTCAATGTGATCATTGGAATAGGCTGGACAACTCATTTTTAGGCACGCATACTATGTTATCAGAGGTATTTTAATTTTCTTCTTATCTAGGAAAATTATTATATTTATAGTTTAATTATATTTAAACTCCTATCATTTAGAATATTATTATTAGAAGTTGGGTTCCATTATCGGCCTGATGGAATGTATAGCTCTTGATGATTATACATCAACAATTCAACCTATTCCTTACATCTCTAGTGTGCAGATACCAGAATGTCTTTAAAAATTACATCTCATTTTTTTATCTGATATTAATTTAATTTAAATTTATCTCATAAAAGTTTTAAACCTATCTATATAACCTCATGTCTAATGTTACCAATTTAATAGAGAGTGTTAATGATTTTACTTAATGATCATGATTTGAATGGGTTAATTCATCAAAATAATATTCTTTAGGGGATACCAATTTTTTTTTCTATAATTGGAGATGGAAGTTTTTGATTTTATTTAGACTCTTATAAAAAATATTATGAATATAAATATATTCCACATCCATAGTAAGTTGATTTAAAATTACATCTTTTTTGATTTTTAATTATTTCATTATGTCTAAATAAAAATATAGTGGTCTTATTGTTTTCTCATAAATAGTATTCGTCACCCATATAAAAAACTCATTACAATAATTTTCATGGGTGTTATTTTGGTATAATCTTAAAAACATAAGAAAAATAAGTAAAATCTAGAGATCATCCCTGGTAAATATAGAGATAAACATGTTTAGGTAATGATCTCAAGGATTCACTTTAAGATTGTCTATGTATGATTTTTCTGGAATGAGATATTAGAGTCAATGATTTATATGGACTCTAATAAGGTTGATGTAAGGACTTCTTGGGAGATTGTAGAGAATTTATTATATATATTTAATTTTATTTGGTAAAGTGGTATAGTATTGACAGTTATATCATTTTATCTATTTATTTCTAATTTAGATGATAATTTTACAAATAAAAGGGTGATTTTTATGTGAAACGTGTTGTATGTGATTTTATTTTATGAGTTAAATGTGAGAATCCCATATTCTCTTATCTTGATAATAAATTAGTAGAGTAATGGTTATGCCAAATATTATAACAAACATAGGATTATAATGATAGAAATTTTATTGCATGATTACTAGGTGGTTTATTATAACTTTCACCGGTTTAGATTTGATGAGTGGAATTATTAGTCATACATCCTAACGATGGCAGTAACGATTCATGAGTAAATTATTGGGGGACAATATCATTTTTTATGAGTTTTTTCATTTATAAACACAAAATGACATAATAAATTTTTTGATTATAAATATATAAATATATATGTATACCAACAGAAAAATAATTGTTCTCATATTACACAAATTTTAACATAATAATAAAATAAGAAATTTCACCCATAAATCTGAAGGTCTTGTGTTTTTAGGATATTATATATATAATAAATATTTTTAAAATAAAAATATCATATTTTAAGTCAATTTTTATAATATATTTACTTATATCATCGTAATCGTATAACATTATGGGACACAATGGGGACATAAATAATATAATGGGTTAGTTGAATTTTCTAAGGGGACAATTAGAATAAACATACTTGTGAGACATCACAAGACTTAATAATCATAACATGGAATCATAAAAGAGAATAATCAGATATAAGAACATTAAAACATTGAATAATATAAATTATATCATGAAAACAAGTAATCCAAAAGAAATTTTAACAATAATAATATAAGTTATCATAAACATAAGTTGAGGGTCATTTTTCGTACATCGTAACCTAATGAGATAAACTAACTAACCCAGAACCATAGATAATATCTCATATTATGTAAGCATTTAAAAATCTATTTGGGGGATGTATAATTTTTGGGCCACTAAAAAATCAAAATTTTTAATTTATATATGTGATTCATGGAAAAATATATCAATGGTAAATTATAAACTTTAAATAAATCTATGAGAAGGAAAAGATTTATATAATAATATAACAAATCCTAGACCTATAGGGTATCATGTAGGTTATTAATAACACAATGAGTAAAAAAGAAAAATTATCATTTATAACAAAATAAGGAAGAATATTTCATGAATATATATCATAAATAACTGAAAATAATAATAATAATTGATTAAGGAGATTTTATGGAAATAATACCCATTATCTTATTTTAATGAAGTGAAATATACATCATTTGAATGAGAAAAAATAATTATAGATTACAAAATATAAAAAATATACCTTAATAATTGTTTTTTAAATAATATGGGTTTTACATTTCA
Organism: Viscum album; assembly: GCA_963277665.1. NCBI lineage: Eukaryota > Viridiplantae > Streptophyta > Magnoliopsida > Santalales > Viscaceae > Viscum > Viscum album. Next base: position 94,440 of record CAUJRU010000462.1, read on the forward strand.
TAGAATAAAATAGTTTTTAAAATAGTGGTTCATTAAACATGAGAAAAAAATACAAAATTTTCATTTTATGAAGATTTCTTTGATTTAATTAAATGATTGTAAGGGGAAATAGAAAGATATTTATATTTTTTAGAACCAATAATGAAATTAAATTGACAATTTTATGAAATTTATAATAAAAACCTTTGAACAAACAAATATGAAATAGATAAATATGAAGAGGGAGGTAGATGTTTTAAAATAAAATAAATATGAAAATAGAGAGGGTCTCCAATCAGAGAGTCTCAACTCCCTCTGGAAAATCCTTGATCATACTGAATGGAAATAGTATATATGTCAATTACGGAGTAAAATCCTTTATTACTATAAATTTCATAATTAATTTTCCATTTATCAACTTATTTTATTCTTCTATTATATTGGTTTTTCTCGCATTATTCATATGTGGTTGTTTAGTTCATAGATCCAAAGTAGAAATAGTATAATAATAATTGTAAATAATATTAATTAAATGGTTAAATCAGATATAAAATTAAAGGAATTTTTTAATTATCATTCTTTAATTATATGGTATTAAAAATTAATAAATTTATCTAAAATATTTACAAATCAATGAGATCTTCTTGGTAGGTTTATTCATGGATATTTAATTTATTGTGATATATTTCTTTAATATTGTTAGTATCTTGATATTTTACTATAATATAATGTTATGTTGTAATATATATTATAATTATTTATAAAAACATTTTAATACCATTCATTAATTGTGATCATATATTTTTCGTTACTTCACCCATAAGTGGTTTTTAAACCAATCGTAATAGGTTGACTATTACAAATAATTATAAAATTGATTAAATTAAAAATATTTTATAAAAAATATTATTACAATATAATTATGTCATTTATTTCATCAAAACACACTATTTTGTGATATTGATAAAAATTTATACGAATAAATGATAATAAATAAATTATAATGCTTTTTAATAGAACCCTAACCTTCCTCTTTATGATTCCTCCATCATAAAACTATTTAATGATATTAAGAGTGGTATTTTGGTTAAACCATGCTTTACAAAAAATAGATATGAGGCTTTATGAAGGTAATTTGATATAAAATTAGAAATTAAAGAAGTTTTGGATGAGAGAAAGAATGGGTGAAAAGGGATGACATTTTCAAGGGAATGGGGGGGGGGGTGGTGAA